>VZRH01001705.1:241742-381108 GCA_013397555.1 Urocynchramus pylzowi
CGGTTTGAAAGGAAATTTTTTTTTTTTTTTTTTTTTTTTTTTTTTTTTGTGTTTTTTTTTTTCTGTGTTGAAATACTGTTCTTCAATTTTAAAATAAATACCATGTTGCTGGTGCAAAAATTAAGAGGTAAAAATTGCACAAAGGAGGCTGATAACAGCATCTGTTCCAAAGATGTCTTAATGAACCGAGCAGATTCTGCGCTTGTCGCATTTGGCCTGTGACTTTTTGTACTTCACTGCAAGAGGAGTAACTTAATATATTCATGGAGAACTTGTGTAGAAAATGCAAATACTGTGCTTCTGCAAATGCTTCTGAAAATCAGGCTGAACATGCATGTTATAACTTCAAGAAATAAATGAAGTTTCATGAGCAAAATTAAGATTTGGAGGAAGATTTTTTTTCCTGCAGGTGAATTATCTCATACTTCCCCACTGCAGGGTTTTTGAATCTTCCCTGGGAAACAACACATATTTGATTACCATTCTTCCCTCTGTAATTCTAAGGTCTTGGAGAGCAGCTCCAGTGTCATCTTGGAGTAATGCTCTGAATTGTCAGTCATGTCTAGGAATTACATGCTATGAATAAATGTATGATGCGTCCAAGTAGGTGATAAAAATACATTGAAATGTATTACTTATTATTTAATTATTATTATTAATGTTCAGAAGCCTATTACATCATTCTGCTTTACATCTAATTATAGCTTGTGTTCTGTGGGAGAGAATTCAGTAAGTTAGGGCTTAAATTTTGGAACAGAGGGGTATGAGCATGGACAGGGTGTGTGGTACCTTTTCTGCATTCCATTTTGATAAACTATTGCATTCTTCATAAGAGTACAGGTTATACATAAATCCATCTAAGCCATCAATGCTTAATTGTTTTAAGCCATTTCCTTTTCTATCATCAGCGATGTAAATGAATGAATGAAAAATAAAATTAGTGCATTACAGTATTTGTCACTCATTTGGTCTGTGCCTTTAAATGAAGTTTTAGTATTGTATGCCGAGTAGAAATATTTCTTTGATTACTTGTTAATAATGCTTTCCTTTTTCCCAGCTGGATTCTGTCCTGCAGTAGTATTAACAGCTGCAGCATGTTCCAGTGCAGAGTGTAGTGAAGGATAAAAACAGAGACAGTATTGGGAAAGTTTCAGAATAAAGGCTCAGGATGGACAAATTGCAGCTTACTCTTCCTGCTTTCTCCAGTTGCTGTCAGCTCCTCTTTTTCTTGTAAATGGGTCTGTCTTTTTGGATCTCACAGCTTGTGTTTAGTTTCTGCATTCATACATTTAAATCCTAGGCAGTATGTGGTGCTCAAGCTGCTTGTACCAACTATGATTTTTGAATATGTTTAGGAAGACTTTTAAGACTGTACATGACAATGTAATGGAAGAATGGTAATAGTCATGAAGGTCAGACAGACATTTTAAAACCAAAACAGCAGTTGTGTCTTAGCATGTTTTAAAGGCAAAACATGTTTTAGATGGCAGCTGTGGAATTTGCTTTGTGTTTTAGCAGATTCTTTACAACTGGAAAACAGTTTAGCAGTATGCAAAGTAACTGTTGTATTTACTCATTCTGTTTGCTGACACTGATGGGTGTTTGTTTCCTTTTAGATGCAGTTTCCACATCTGCTTACTCATCACCAGCCAAAAGCTTGGGAGACCCTGGAATAACTCCACTGTCTCCATCACACATTGTGGTAAGAAATGCACTCTTAACATACACTGCATGCTTACATTGCCTTCTCCTGCCTGTTTAGTGGGACATCATTTCTTTAGAGTTGTCATTTCCTCCATACTGATCCCCTTTATGCTATCCATAGTATTAAGTGAGATTTTGATCACATGGAGTTGTTGACAGAGCTCTGATTCCTTTCATTGGACTTCTGGTTTTGCTGTTTTTTATTTGCTAAACTCATAGACTTGCTCCTGCATATTTTTATATCAAACACAGGAGCTTCTTGAACCTCAGGGTTCCCAAGGTCTGTCCCTGTCTTTATCACTGATTTGTTTAGGCAGCCCCTGAAAAGTGTTCATCCTTTCAGAAATAAGAAGGATATATATGGTATTCAACAGTAAAACCCAAATTCTCAGAGAAAAGGATCTGCTCTTGAGAGAGAGAGAGGAGGAGAAGCTCAAAATAGAACTAACTGATTTTATTTCTTAAGGAAAACAGCCACTTCTGTAAGCTTTTAGAACCAAGAGCATGTCCCATAGGTAGTGTGTTTTAATCTCTTGTACATCGTGCTAATTTTGTTGATAAACTCCTATTAAAACTAATTCCCACCTGTTTTTAAGATTACCTGTATGATTATAACAGTACATGCACAGTGTATTTCATGTTATTGCAAGGGATTTTGTTCAGAACACATTCTTATCCTTGTCAGCCTATGGTGGAACACTGCCTTAGCTTTCTGATTCAAATTCAGAATTGGGCAAAAACCCATCTTCAGGACTTTCAGTGCTCTCTCTCTTAGTTTTTGGCTCTTATTCCCTTTATTCCCTTCTTTCTCTATAAACTCTTGAAATTCCTCTTTTACTTCTGTCATATTGATACATCATATTTCAGTTAGATTTGCTCCTTAAACTCTTTGAGGAAGACATTGTCCTAGTTGAGAAACTTTTATTAGGAGAATCCAAACAAGTCTTTTATGATTGGAGACCAAAATTTGTTGCTCTTGTTTCTCCATTTCAAGTAGCAGGTGTATGGAGTGATGTAGGGATACAACAGGAATGTGCAGGAGGTGGGAGGTGTGAAACTAACAGAGATCTGTGGTGGAACACTGCCCATAGAGTGAGACCATGTGGCCACTGGTCTGGGAAAGGTAACATCAGGTGCTTCAAAGTGTTTTTGAGAGTACAGGCTGAGCAGCCCTGGTGGGTTTAGGGCAACAAGGCTGGTGAGGGGTCTGGAGTTTATTAATCTATTATTCCTTGACTATGCTTTTCAGGGATACAGATTCAAAGAAAGATTCAAATTCATCATGAGCAGCTGAACAGCTTCCCACATTCCAGCACAGGCAGGAGGAGTGCACCATGTAGTGATGGCTGAATAGGTGTTATATAAATTCTTGTTCATAACATGGGGTATAAAGCTTATTGCTGTATTTTGGGTAGGTTTGTGTCTGTTATTTCTGAATGGTAATAGTATTTCATGTTCATATTTATGATATAGTCAACTCTTAAAACCACCAAGTAGGTCCCAAATACATCACAATGATGGACAAATTCTTCAGTTGATAAGTTTAAGAAAAACAACCTAACCAGCACCAAACCCATAAGTTTTAATAATACAGGATAAGAAGTATTCCAAAAATGAGTATGAAGGAAGCTTTGAACAGAAAATGATGTATAAAAGGCTCTAGCATATATGTTGAGTCATGTATTGAATTTCCAATTTCATTGGAATGTGCAGCTTTTTGGTATCAACTTCAGTCACAAGGGCAAATTTAGGGAAGTCCTCATTTTCACTGAAGAGGTATGCAGGTCTTGCAGAGCAAAAGTTCTGACAGGTTACAGTGATTCTGATCAGTGACTCAGTGTCTGTTTTGCTTCTGCTGTTTGACAGAAGGACTCTGATGCAGACGATGCTGTAGAACAGTTATTTCTTGTTGTTGTGGCTATTGATTTTGGCACAACATCCAGTGGCTACGCCTACAGCTTCACCAAGGAGCCAGAATGTATTCATGTAATGAGGTAAGGGCTGCAATGCAGCATTTAGTTTGTGACTCTGATAACATGGGTTGCCTGCAGTAGCCATAGATATTTTCTATAGGAGCCTGCAGTCTCTGGATTTGTCTGGCATTACCACAGTGTGCAGATTTCTCATGCTTATGACTTTTTGTTGCATTTTATTGTATTCTGATTTGCTTTAGTAGTCAATGGAAGCACATCCCCTTTCTTATTTTGCTGAGTTTACAAGATGGCAGAATAGAAGGAGGAATCTGAGTATTCAGAATTGTTCAGGGAGCAGAGTTAATAAGTAAGTCAGGATGCCCTTATCTCAGACACTGATTTTCTAAGGGTCATGGCATCCAGGAGGTGCCCATCCCCTGGAATCACACTGTGTATAGTTGGGTGTGCAACACCTGGTTACTTGCACTGGAAGTTTGTTTGGCTGATGTAAGCTTTGTGGTATTAAATCTGAATCAAATCTATGATAATGATCCATTGATACTGGGTAATAAGCAATCAAAAGGCATGAATGTGAAAATGAAGGTTTGATGTGAAATCTCTCTGTGTTATATGTATATAAAGGACAGACTTTAGATGCAGTGATGTAGGGAGTTTTTTAATTTTTTATTTCTTGATTAAATCAGCACAATGTAACTCTATGCAATCATAAATGCAAACTGTTGCAGCTACCTGAAAGGTTTGCCCTACAAACCATTGCTATAATATTTTATAGTCTTTTTTTAAAGTTATAAATAAACTTAAAACACATCTATTTCTTGTTATAGTATACTTAAAATGACTATATTGTAATGAGAGTGAGATGTAGATAATTTTAGACATAAAAAAGTATGTATGAAAAGCTCATCCATAGATGCTCTTCTAAACAATGCTGCTGTTGCAGAAGTAGGTACTGTGCTGTAATGCTGAGAACAAAAGGTCAGAAAGCCTAATTTGCTGCAGTCCAGTGTGATATACTGCATTTCTTCCAAGCAAAGGTGGTAGCTGAATGCAGCTCCCTAAATCTCAGCAGCCACTATTGATTGTGCAGTCAGCCTGCATAGTTGGTTTGTGTATGGCTGCAAACTAATGCAGCTGAGGGGTTTAAAATACTGTCTAAAGGAATGTAAAATTAGAAATGGTTTTCTGCCATCCAGTTTCAAAGACATCTACCATTTGCAGGATGGACAAGTAATGCTTTCCAGGTATTTTCTGCATTTCAGCCATCTCTTGTTCTGAGCAGCACAGGAAGGTGCACTAGGCTGGAAGTCAAAGGACACACCCTGTGTTGCTGCCTCAGACAGCTCTCAGGGTGGGCAAGCTGGAACCCCTGTTTATCAATTCCTCTTCTCTTTGGCAGCAATTAATTACAGTTCCTAAGGAAGTTTGATGGAATGAGGGAACACATTTCTGAAGCTGTATCTGAGCAAGCCTAAATTGTGTTTAGAACAACTGTGTGTTGTTCCTGTAAATGCTGGGGATTTTACTGTGTGGAATCACTGCTGTTTCTGGGGAAGTCCTTGAGATGCCTTGGACTCAAGTCTTACCTTAGGACCTGGTTTTGCTGCTGGATTCACAGTATGGATTAGATTCTCCTTCCCTAGGGAAATCCCTTCTCCTTATCAGGCTTCCTGCTCTCAGTCACTGGGATGTTGAAATCCAGGTGCTGATTCCAAATCTCAACTGACATTTTGCTACTTGTGGTTCAAAACATGACATTTTCCTCCTTATGCAATAATGGCAGCATGACTGTGATTTCAGAGCTATGTAGCTATGATAGGAGATACTGGAGTTGAAACAAATTAAATAAATTACTTAATGTGTTTCCAACCAGAGGGGAGGAACTTTTTTTGGGGGGGGGAGGTTCATATTTCCAACAGGTATTTCAAATAGTTGCAAATATTTTAATACCAAGAATTATTTCAGTTTTTTTTAATAGATATTTCTACCTGGGAAGGATTTTGGCAAGATATAATTGAAATGTACTTACAAAGTAATATATGTAATATTTTTATATGTATTTATATATTAATACTCATTTATATATTAATATTTTCATATTAATATGAAATAATGAAATTCAATCAAAAGAATGGTATATTTCTTAAGGTAAGTCTGCAGTAGTTCAGAAGGTATTAAGGGCTGTATATAATGAGGCTTACATGTAGGATAACTTACAAATATTTCAGCAGAGTAAATGTAGCTTCCCGCCAGCACTCGAGAATGTTTACATTAAAATAAAGCATACCAGTGATGCATGGTCCTCTATACTTCCTAACATTTTTTCCACCTTCCCTCCTTAGTGTTGATTCTTTCCAGATACTTAGATTTCTGACTGCCTTTTAACAAAGCTGCTTTTCTCTAAGAGGGTAAGATGGGTTTATTCAGGAGGTCCTACTTTGGAAAAGAGTGAACACACAGGGCTTTAGCACCAGGTTTGAGCATAGTGACAGCAGTGCCATGATTCTTCTTGTGTAATTAGGAGGCAAACAAAGTCACATTTTTGACTGTGTGTTTATTTGTGATGCCCAATGGTAAAAAAAAATAAGAGTTTATAAGCATTGACTGAACGAAGTTCTTTAAGCATATATTTATCTTTAAATGTATGAGTGGCCTCACTTAGCATGTTTGGAGTTGGGTGTGGGTTTGTAAATGTTCAGTGAATGACTTCACTTTGATTGCAAAACACTGGTTACTGTTTTATCAGCTTTAGGTAGTACTGACAACTCTTGATAGTTACCCCCAGCTTCTGTTACAGGCAGCTGTGGTTCAGGTTCTTTTTGCAAAGTGAATGTGTTACAATGAGTGCTGTTTGCAGCATAACTTGAGACTGGAGGAAAGGCATCTGAGCTGCCTGGCCATGAGCTCAGCACTTCGGTGAGCAGGGCAGTGCCAGAGCCACATGGAAAATTTGCTGCTGTAGAATGAGTTAGTAACATGTCATTTGGAAGGAATATATGAGATATTACATAGTTCTGAAAACCTCCTCTTGAGTTATATGCACTTACATGAAGTTACAGATGTTTTGGCTACTGGCTAGATAGCTGAATGGGAATATTTCACAAATGGAGAATAAATGAAAAAATGCATGTGGCTATGAAACAAATGGCAGTCTGTCTTTGGAAAGAGGGAGAATGTGGTCTCTTTTCAGTGCAACTTCAGCCTTCAGGTTTTCCCCCTTTCCCTCTCTTCCCTGTTTGACTGTAATTATTGGGAGACACACACCTGCCTTTTTTCTACATACACACTGCTGGTGGCATTCAGCTGCGTTTTGATGACCCCAGTGTTTCATTTCCTTGACTGTGGTGCTGCAGCTCTGGATCAAATTCCCATCACTCTGCATGAGTCCCTCTTTGGTCTTAGCCAGCTTGAAGTGCAAGTAAAGGCATTTCTCTAACCTTCAAGTAACCTCGTGCTTCTTTCCTCACTGACTCTTGTCTCTATTTTCACTTCTAGTATACAGTTAGATGCTCTGTGGCTATAAACAGGTCTATGTTGTTTCTAATTCTGTTCAGATATTCCACTTTATATCAGCCTGGGAACTCATATGTCTGCATTTGAAAAAAATCTACCTTGGTTCTCTTTGAATAATGTTTTTAACTGTGATTCTGCACTGCAGAAATATCCCTCACATTTTATTTAGAGAAATTCTAGCTTGTATAGGTTTATTCTTTTGGTATGCATTTCCTTTTTCTTCTTATTTTTCCTGATTTTTACCATTATTTTGCCTGTATTGGTACCATGAAAGGAAACTGCAAATGAAAGCGTTGCAGTCCTAGTCCTACTGACTAAAATCCTCCTGTAACTGGAGTGAGGCCAGAGCTCCACCTGGCAGGAGTGTTGCAGCCAGGAGTTACCATTCCCATGCTTTTGCATCTGCTTCTCTCTAGAAAACCATCACATGGGAGTATTTCTAAATCTCTTATTGCAAATGGTAGAGTCATGCTTCCCCTTGTCTTTCCTTGCTGTCCTTTCTGTGACTGAACAGTAATACAAGCTGAGGGCTTTAGAAGGTGCTGAGCAATTACTGTGTCCAGTTTCCATCAGAAACTCATCAGGAAGTGAACATCCAATTCTCCAGGTGGCTTGGAAAATTTCATCCCGCGGCACTGAACGTAAATTTGTCTTCATTGAAACTGCACCTTAAACCTGCTTATTCCAGAAAGAGAAAATGTGCCATAATGAAAAACAAAGAAGCATTGTTATAAGCCACAGCCTATTTATGGCATTTCCCACCAGTGACTCAGAATGAATCATTAATGATTCCAAGCAAAAAACGATATCAGTCTGTCTCCTCTCTGCTTGCAGCGGGTGTGTGGGATTTAACAATCTGGTGGAATAGCAGTGTTTTCTGTTCATGAGCTGTGAGATCCCAGCTTCTTCACATTGGAACCATATGTTTGCTGTAACACCTACTCAAAGATTTTGGAGTTGACCAAGTGCATTTGTAGCAGCAGGTTAGAAGAAATGACCTGGAGCAGAGCCCTTGCCAGCTGATCTTGGCTCAGGGGCTGAGCAGTGGAACTGGGCAGATTTAGGGAAGTTTTTTCAAGTGGATGAACGTGGAAATCATTCCACTCCTCATCATGCTGTTTCTACTTTTCAGGGCAGTGGCATTGTCCTCTGCACTGAAGGAAGTTCAGATGTGTTACTCTCTGCTGCTTGAGCTAAAAAGAGGGATTTTGCTCTGTTTGATCCAGTTGAATGACGTGAAGGGGTCCCAGCCCTTCAGAAGATCCCATTCATTGTTACTTTGCCAAGTACCAACCCCTTCGATTGCAGGTTGCCATGTCAGTCAGCCTTCATCTGGAGATCAGTTAATGTTTAATGGATTCAACTGTTTCTGAGAGTGAAATAGAAATTATTTTTTCTACATACTCTTCCTATGTCACATAAACAACTACCAAAGAGCAAGGCAGACATTTTATGCTTCAGAATGAGGGCTTTGGCAGGAGTATGTTCTGAAAGTACGTTTTGCTATCTTTAGAAAAAGCAATTGACGTGTAGTTTAATAATGAATGCAGTTGCCTGTGTGATCTTAACTTGGCTCCTGTTTGAGCTGTGTTATGATTATGTCTGAGAGCATAAACAGATTTTCCACTGATGCCTTTTTAAGAAAGTTTTCTGGTAAATGTTTGTTTCTCATACAGAAAGTACTTGTATATGTGGTGGGGGGAGGAACAGTAATGTGAGTTTCTTCCATTCTGCATTTTTTTGTGATGGAGCAGGAATGCTCACAGCTGTTTCTACAACTTTCTACTGTCTGACTTTTTTGTCCTGCCATGCCCCCCTTCAGTTCCTGCTACTGGGTGTTCCCATATTCAATGTTCTTATTTATTTCCTTATTTATTTCCTTATCCGTTCTGTGAAAGCAGCTTTGGGTTTACTTTTGCCTTAATACTTTCATGGGTATCCCCTAAAAATACCTTCACAATTTTGATGAGATAGGATAATTTTATTCACTAGTAGTGGCAGAAATATTTTGGTACCTTTAACATCCTTGGAGGTCGGGGAAGTCTGCTTCATTTTTTATAGTTTAAAACTTGTACAGCATTTGGGATATTTGAAACACAAAATCCATCAACTTCACATGAGTAGAAAGGGCAGTGCAGAGAGCTCAACATCTGCAGGCATGGATGTCTGCAGTTTCAGGTGTCTAGGAAATGAAGCACATGATCAGATGTTGGTTGAACTGGCTTGTCTTGTTTCAGGGAATATTCTGAGACAGAAATGGGGATTTAATCAAACTCCCCCTGGTGATGTTAGATGACTTAAGCAGGTCCCTAATTCAAAATGGGAAAAAATATCCCTTGCAAGTAACCATTCATGAAGTCTAAATCACAATTGGAAAGGCCATATTTGGGGTTTTATTAGTAGTTTTCTTGGATAATTACTGATTTTTTTTTTCTCTACAATATTTATTACATGTGTTGGCTTAGGTAGAAATTTTAAGTACAAAACTGTTTCCTTAATTGTGTATGGCTTACTTCTAGGAACCTGTGTTCTTATCTGAGTGTGATATATTCTTAAGCATTATACATAACCACAAAAATGTGTTGAATTACCTGAAATGAAAATTGCAGTCTTTTTTCCTTTGTTGGGAATAAAACCACTTGATTTTGGTATTATAAGGTTTGAAATTACTATATTTGGAGGAAAAGCAATCTGTGCAATTTGCCACCACATAGCTTTTTCTCATGATACACTTGTTTCTTCCTGCTGCTGTAACCTTGAACATCACTTACTGGAGCTGTTTCATTTTTTGGCCAGACGATGGGAAGGTGGAGATCCAGGTGTTTCCAACCAGAAGACCCCAACCACTATCCTCCTAACACCAGAGAGAAAGTTCCATAGCTTTGGCTATGCAGCAAGAGACTTCTACCATGACTTGGATCCCACTGAATCAAAGCACTGGTTGTATTTTGAAAAGTTTAAAATGAAGCTGCATACCACTGGTGTAAGTAACACCCAAACTGTGTTTGCTACTCAAGTTGTTTTCCTCTGAACACTACTAAATTTTTGTCAACTGGAAGTGAAGCATCTCTACGTTTGCAGAGTAAATTGAGTAAATTAAACTCTTCAGTTAGCATTATGATTCCTTTTGTTTCTCACTGCATTTGGCAACTGTATGTTGCCAGCCTTCCTGGTAGATCTTCAAAGTTCAGTATCTGCTTTGCTTAGATCTTCATGTCCTGTCTGGGGAGTCTGTATGAGGATGGTTTGTTCAATAAATCTGGTCAGCAGGAATGGGATGTAAGAGCCAGACTGAGCTCTAGAGCAGCCGAGCAAATTCACCCAGAATTCATTGCCAGAACTGCAAGTGCCAGTCAGGCTGTTAATTTGACATTATTCCTACTGATTGTGTTTTTGTCTTTAATCCACTTTAGAGCTTTGGGAATTGGCCAGAACTTTCTGTTTTGAGGTGTTTTCTGGTTTCATCTGTTGGTGGGAAACCAAAAATCTGTACTTTTAACGTGGATTAAATTTCTTGCATGTGTAACTTTATTGCAGTTATTTACAGATGTATCTGTTGCAATTCTTTACTATTTAGTCCATATCTTTCTCTGCCTGCAGTTATCTGCAGGCATGGTAAGTGTTTAAAAACAAAGTCTAAAATAAGCAGCAAAGTGTCATGCTCCAGGAAATTGAAGTGATGAGTTAAATCCTCTTCAGAATAGTTTTGTCACTTTTTCCTAATCAGGTGAATAATGAAGAGTTCGCTGTCCTCAAGCAGTGGGAATTAATTTGATGTTTGCCTTTTTCTTTTAATAACTTCCAGTTATTTTCTTTCATGTAGAATCTTACCATGGATACAGACCTGACAGCTGCAAATGGCAAAAAAGTCAAAGCACTTGAGATATTTGCTTATGCTCTGCAATTCTTTAAGGAACAGGCATTAAAGGTGGGGTAATGCTTCCTTATCAAGATTTTCTGTATTTATAACTAGTATAAATATGAGCTTAATTTTTTTAGCCTTGGCAAGCTTTGACCTAAGTTGTATTTGATGTAAACAAAGCAAGGCAGGTGTAGAAACTCTGGGCAGGCTGTGGACTCTGGAGAGCTCACAATAGCCTGAAGTAATTTCCCCTTGCACAGGTCAAGCTTGATTCACTAATAGCATCCCTGTGATGCAGAGTTCTAAATAGCTTTTTACTGGCTTAGGTATTTTCTACTGTATTTTTAATAGGAGAAAAAAAAAAAGGTACATTTGACAAGAAAATTTAAAAGCTTATTATTTTCCATTTCTGATTTGAAATATTACAGTGCTCATTTCTTTCAGTCTTCTTGGATCACAAGATGGTTTTTCTTATTCTCCAGTGGAATACATGTCTCCAGTAAACAGGTTTTGAGATGTTAAATCTCGTGTAAATAGTCAATTGTGAGTTAAGTAAACATTGGCTTCCAACGTGCCACTATAATGTCAGTGTGAGCAGAGCAATTCCTGGGTCAAATCAGAGTATTCATCCAAGCAAGTGTTGTTTAAAATAGCCTTGTGGTTAAAAGCTAACCTACTTTTTTGAATGGGTTTTATTTATTTTCTCTGAGATCCCAGTCTATTCCTTATGGCTGCAGAGAAACAATCCTGCCACTACAGCTCAAATGCCTCATCTTGTCAAGGACACCTTTAACTGTACTTTTTTGGGGTTGGTTGTGGAGTCACAGACTTGGACCTGTGTGTAAACTGGGGACATTCTTAGCAGCTACGAATGTTGGATAAAATCCCATATATTTGCTGTGCTGCCTGCTCAGGGCTACATCCTTTTACCAATGTTAATAACTAAATCCCTGGCATTTGTGAGTGAATCCTGGAACTAATTAGACATGCCATGTAAGTGAGCTGTTACTTTGGACTGTACTGTGTCTGTCTGTGGTTCCCTATGCAGTATAAAGGTGCTACTTTTGCAGCATGGATTTTTGAACTGCAGCATAGCTAAACAAACACAACACATTGGCTCAGCACATGCAGAAACATTTTTTTTTTTTACATTATAAAGGTCTGTTGTCCACCTTTCTGAACCTTTCTCTGTTTGGATGGAGATTTAGATAGGACATATGGTAATGACATTTTACTTGGAACCTTGCCCAAAACATGTCAGTATATCACCTAATTTGCAAATGCAGTACAGACTTTCCTCTTTTTTAAGGGGAGAAAAAAAAGGACAATAAAAGTACTAAACTAGTCCTGAATGTTTGCTTAAAGCAAAATTTTTAAGGACCAATCAGTCATTCTTTTGGAGGGGTTAACTATAACTTCCCCTTGTTAACTGCATTATAAAAGTTTGATTTAAAGGTAAGTTGTGTATAAAGAAGTCATTGACAAATCCAGATTGTAAAACATAAATGTTCATCAGTGATACCTCAAATATTTTTCTGTGTATTAATCAAGATGTAGGTGTGAATTCTTCAAACTAACAGCAAATCCCAAACCATAGCTAAAGATGTACATAAATGTGCTGTAATATTCTGTAAATTGCTGCTTTTGCAAAAGCCAACTTTCCTACTTTATTTTGAGCAGTAAACTTTTCTATAGGCCTCCTTGAGAAAGCTTCAACCTTAATCCCACCTTTTGGCACAGCAAAGCATTCTTGGCAGGTTGGAAGTAATTCTGATTTGTAGCATGGATGTAACAGGAAAAAAATTGAAAAGAGGGTTGCTGTTATCAGAGCCAGCAGAAAATAATGATTTCCTGTAGACACCCATCATTTTACATTCACCTTTATTTTCTTTTTTTTTTTTTTTTCTTTTCCTTTTTTAGGAGCTCAGTGACCAAGGAGGCTCAGACTTTGAAAACACTGAAGTAAGATGGGTCATTACAGTGCCTGCTATTTGGAAGCAGCCTGCAAAGCAGTTTATGAGACAAGCTGCCTACAAGGTAATATTACAGGCTGAATGTTGAAATGCCCCTTTAAAGCCCTAGTTTATAAGCTAAATGATGAAATGTATTTGGGGCAATTTAGTATAAATACAGTCTAGAAATGTTGAAAGATGAATTAACTCTACCAAGCAGTAGCTGTAGGTTGTATGTATTCACCTCTTAAATACCTTTTTCTTACTATTTGCTTTTATATATTGGTGTCCCTCACTGCAGATTTTAGCCATCTTGGACAATGTATTCATGCTGAATTCAGTGCACATGGAACAGATGCAGTTTTGAGACCCTAGGGAAAGTTGAGTTTAAAATTCTGGACACAGTTTTGTTTTGTTACTTTCTTCAGGTCATCACAGACTTTTAAAATTAAAAAAAAAAGGAAAAGGGAAGAGGAGGGAAAGAAAAGAGCCTCCTTGGTGGGACTTTTTTCCCAGTTCCTGTTTTCCCACAGTAGGAATGAAAGGATTGAACTGGCTAGTCTGGTTACAAAATTAAATTCAAATGTTATTTTCTCCAGCGAGAGGTTTATCTGCATTTAATTCTTTCCCCCCAACTGCCCCTCAGATATGTGCTCTTTCCATATGCATGTCCTTTATTTCAAATTCAGTTTGTGTCTCTAATACATGAGATGTACACATTCTTCTTTTCATCAGGATGTTCATTTTTAGTTTGGGGTTTTTTTTTGAATCTTTGGTCAGAGACTTGCGTGACCCAGTGGCAGTAGCTATGCAATGCACAGTTTGTAAAATATCTTCTAGCACATGAGTAATTTGCAGAGTGCTCCTGGGAAGCACCCAGATTTCTCTAACTCTGTTTCTAACTATCTCTAATGTTGAGCAACGTTTTTCTTAACAGTCTGTATTGTGGGATTGCTAATGCTAGTGCCAGAAGCAAAACACTCTTAAAGTTCTGATGGAAGGACACGGTTGTAGGTAAATCTGAAACACTAGAGACCCATTCATTATCTCTGTATATTGTTGTCTGCCTGCTGTCTGTGTGCATGTGTGCTCGTGAAGTGGGAGCTGTGTAAGGAGCAGGCCAGGGTGCAGGTAGATCTCTTGGCATTTCTCATTTGTGGCACAATGGAATGTTGTTAATTAGTGTCTGTGTCTGTGGTTGTGTCTGTGGTTGTGTACTTCTATGGGCAAGCTTGACAAACAGCAAGGGCTGACAAAGCTTGTAACTTGGGGTGTGTGATCCACTGCAGGAAAACTCGAGTTTAGGGAAATAATTCATGTTAACTTGACACGTGGCTGATTTTTTTCAAAGCCGCGGGGATGAAGAAAGAAATGCAGAAAACAGAATTCTGAATTGCCATTCAGTCTTCCAGATTCCTGTTGCTGCATCCAAATGTTCCTCATGGGTGGATCAGAAGTTGCAGCTCTCGTTAGCTATTGGAAGATGGAAGCATCTTGAAAATGAGGGGCATCGTGTGGAGAAAAGTGTGAAAAGGCAGTGGTAGAAACCTTGTAACAGGAGACACACTGAAGTACAACCAGCAGTCTGAGCTGAGAGTTAACTTGCAGAAAATATTCATGAGCAGTGGAAATCTGCTGAGCAATCCGTGTCAAATGAGGTAGCTCCAAGAGAACTGAAGTACTAAAACAGCTCACAGTGTAAAGCCCAGACTTTCTGGAATGGTTAAGTAGTTGTCTAGGCAAAGCTAATGGAATTAAGAAAGTAAGAAGTGTTGGAAATCTGCTTTTGTGCTTAACATACATCAGCTTTTGACCAACCTATGATCTCAGTGCACCTCTGATGTCCTCTCATCTCTGCTTTGCCTTAAACAAAACATTGCTAGATCCAAAAACTGGATCTCCTCATCTGCCCAAGGGCTCCTGCATTGTCCCCTTCCAGCTGCTGTGCTGCTTCCTCACTGAATGAGTAATCTGCTTGTTCCCTTCAGCTCACAGCTCTTCCTCTCTCTTTCCATCCAGCCTATCAAAATCCTGCTAACTCTGTCTGCATGACAGCTTTTCCTGTCTTTGCACACTGCCGAGCTTTCATCCAAGCTGTCAGTGATTTTGCATTTTGGTTATTGCAACATCATTTCCTTGGCTTCAGCAGCTGTAGTCTGGCCTGGTTTGTATCTCTTCAGAACACTGCCCCTAAAGAGTTTTGTAGCCCTGCATCTGACAGGGAATCAGCCCACATTTGACTCCATCTGTATCATCTCAGACATAAGCTGCATGAACATCTGTATTGCTTACTTATTTTCCTCTTCTGGAACTCTTTTTAAAATGCTGGGTTTTTTCATGCCTACAATAACTTGACTGTGATTAACCTACTTACATGAGAAAACTGCTCCTCATTGCTTCTTGCTGTTACTCTGCCTGCCCTATCTGTATTAATCTTTTGTGCTTTTTGTATCCTTAACAATTTTTATAGCTGAGTTACTACCTCTTTGAAGCAGGTATTTGTTTGTTCTCTCTGGGGCCTTCTGAGGGACTCAGTCTGGCAGGTTGTAGAGAGTTGCATGTCTTTACAAATTATTTTGCAGAATCAAAATTACTTTATTTCTGAATGGCAGTTCACAGATGCTTTTTCCTATGCCTCATGTTTAATTCCCATCTGTCCAGAGATGGCTCTGAGGCTCTGGGACCCTTGTTGAGGTCTGGTCAGAACTGGAAAGAGTAGGAAAAGCAGAGTGCCAAGTCTGTAGGACTCACTTAGCTTTAAGTTTCCTTTCCCAAACCATTTCTACTGGGATTAGTGTGCATTGCATCAGTGTTCACTACATCCTTAGGAATGACTTTTAGGGTTTTTAGTCATATTTGCCATTTTCCCCACTAGTAAAATATAAACCATCATAAATAGCATCAACTTTTCTTTTTCTGTGTCCCAGTTGTTCTGCTTCACATTTTTTTGTGCACAGGAAGTGCAGAGCAGAATCTGTAGGCTGGAATTCCTTGAACATGCTAATGGGAATAAAGTCTTAAGGAAGAATTTGGAGTGTGACAGGAATATGTGACTGCAGAAGCTGTAAGATAAGAAAGTAAAACATGGCATAACAAATGCACTTAAGGGGCAGGGCAAAAGAAAGGGAAGGCTGGTGCATTTTCATAAGCTTGCCCAAAAGACCCTCTGGGCTTTCAAACATCAGTCAGTTGCTCAAGTCTGAGATACTGAGGGTTCTTTTCTTTTTAATGTGAACTCTTGAGTTTTGAAATTGAGTTCTAGAGCTCTGAAGTAGATTTATTTTTCAGTTACAAATAGCAAATAAAATCACTTTCATGGTAAGCTCATATAAACAAAAAGAGAGGCAGTCTAGGTTACAGGATTAAAGCATGTGAGCCTAAAATTCCAGAGGCTTTATTTAACCAGCTCCTGTGCTGAACATTTATTATTGTTTTCACATCAGTTTTGTCATGGAATGTGCACAATGACAGTTATTTAACATGTTGTGTTCTGGGGTCAGTGACATTACATTGATCAATACTGCTTTACTCTGGAGGAACCTTTGGAGAAAAATAAACAAACTTGGCAAGAGAATAATGTGACAGCACAAGAAATTCCTTGCTAATAAAAATGTGACATAAAGTATATTTGATTTTTAAAAGGTGGCTTGGGAGGCTTAACCAGATTGAAATTTGTGAAGCTACTCTCATTCCCTCATAAGTCTGTTCTGTACATAAAATACATGGAACTGAAATTTATTTGTGTAGAGACAGTGTGTCAGGCTCCTGCTATAAGCTGCATAAGAAGGTGTAAGCAGCACTGGGAAGCTGGTTCTTTTTCTGAAACAGTACTTGTTAGTGAGGCAGATGAGGCAGAAGTGTGTTAATATCAACCATCCTGATTATTTGTATTTTCTGGAGGTCTGTTGAGTCTCTGATTTCACTTTTGTGATATTAAGATCTTTTTAATTGTGAGGATTAAATTGTTTCTCGAGTGATGTTGGGGAGGATTCTGCATCTTATAGCTGTGCTTAATTAGAAAATGATAACTAACTGAGGGGTGAAGATTACAGAGTGGAAATTGGGTACTAAGTGATCTCTGCTCACACATTTGAGTTCCTCAGCCAGGTTCACATGAATGCAGAGACACCTGCTGATCCAGTTCTGTACATTTCTGTTTGTCTACTTTTGTGGCACAAGTTGGAGCATTTGGAGGTTTTTCTTTTGCCAAAGAAGTAAAACAAGAGGTTTTCATAGCATTCTGTGTAAGAGTCAGTCTGTGCCTGTCTGTTACAAAGTTTTGAAACACATTTCTCAGGTTCTTAGAAATTGCCTGAAAGCAACAGAAATAGCCAAAAAATAGAACCTTCATTCTGCCTGGTGGAAAAGCTGTGCTAGGTGGCATTTACCAGCCCAAAAAGAAAATGGTGGTCTGAAAGGCTGTAAACTGCAATCATTAGAGAGTGATAGAAACCCACAAATGTAACTCAGCATGGACAGGGTCTGAAACTAATGGGTTTGATTATAATAAATTCATAGAAAAGGTCAATAGATTGGTCTAAAAGACATTTTAGATGCCAATATTCAGTTACAAAGAAAAGAAATATGAGCTGAAATTGGAGCTGTAGTGAAAAATATTAAGGCAAAATGAGAAAACCCAAGGTACAGAACAAGATGCGTCTTATAGAAAATAGCAAGCAGGTATTTTTCCCAGTGCAAGTCCTTCTCAGTGGGAGCCACTTGTGTCTTTTTAGTAAAATCAGCCTGAGCCCTAAGGACCCACAATGAGGATGTTTCTAAATAAAGGGAAGGGGGGAGCCTGAGACATTAGGAAGAGACTTGAATAGGAAGAGTCAGGTTTTGCTGTTGTGGTAACTGGTGCATGCCCCGGGTACAAAAAGCATTTCTAGAGTTTTATAACATTAAAAATTGAAAAGCTTATGAGAATTTAATAGCTTCATTTTTCTAATGCATGCTACTCATCAAACTTGCAAGTAATGTTCTCCTGCACCTTGGGGGATATAATGTAATGCAGCAAAAAATTCTTGGTAATGCCACTTGGAGCTAAGCTTTCAGTTACTGCCCAAATGTGATCTGTGACAAGAGTCCCTTGGGAAGGAGCTGCAGCAACATCACCCTGGAGAAATATGGACCAAATGCCACTGTGGTCCCATTTATCTTCAGCTTGTCAAAAAACATGACTTCTACTTGTTATCATTCAGCAATATGCAACTCAGCTTTAGTAATGCTAATTTGGATTTATTTGTGGTCCCAATACCTGAGAAACTTTTTGAGGGCACAACAAAACAAGCAATTTGTGCAAAGAAAAATGTTGGTGGTTATCCCTTACCTAAAAAATGATCCAAGATTCTTCTCCTTGGAAAATTGTGTCTGAGACCAAAATGTGATAGACTGGATATAATGTCCTAAGTAAGGTTTGCTGCAGTTACTGGTATTCTTTCATGTCTCACAAATATAAGAAATCATTTTCTCTCTCATGATGACCCAGAAATTTTCTGCCTTGCCTGTGTGTAGCAAGAAAATATCTTTCTTACGAGCAGTTAATAAAAGCTTTTTATCAAATAGGCACAGGTAAACTCCAGAACCTTCTCCATGAATTGTAAACAAAAGTGCTGCTTCATGATTGGTAGCCAGTGGTCATAATTCAGATTTTTTCACCTTATGTTCCATCTTTCTTCATAAAAGAAAAAAAAAAAAAGGTTTTATAAATTAAAAAGGGGAAATGGTAATACAAAATCCAAAAGACCCGATAAGTATAAATTTTATTAATAGAGTCAAACAGTCTTTACAGTTCCAAAGAAGTCCAAGGTCAGCTTGAAAATTAAAGAATAGATAATAAAAGTAATGTATAAAATATGAAGTATAGAAATGCTCAGGTAAAGAAGCAATTTGTACTCTTAGCTGGGTAATAGCAACACCAGAAAAATAAATTGAGGCAGTCTGGCTGTGCTTAGCAAAGGCATTTATCTCAATCAGACAGCCTAGCTGTCTGTAACAAACTGGTTCATCTAATCAGTGGCCACACAAATGCAGCAGTTCTGGCTGTAGCCAGTGCAGCTCCACACATTCATTATTTTAAGTGTTCTGAAAATAAAAGTCACACTTCATTATGGTTCCAGGTGCCCCATTTGTTTTCTTGCTTTTCACAATAAGATAATGCCATAGTTTCTAGGCAGCCATTAAGAGGGAGAAATGTTCCATGTCATTTCTTACCACAGGAATAGCTTTACTGGCAGGTTGGCAGACAGAAGTGAAATATCAAATGGATTCTGCTTTGGCCCAAAGTGACTTGCTAAATAACGTGATCAGGTATGTGCATGCACAGACAGCCAGGGTGATTATTCAGAGCCTGAGCACCCATCATTGCAACAAACTACAGCAACACCTCCACTGAAAAACTTAGTATTGATTTGGGCACTCAGAAGTTGATGCTTTTTCATTAGTAGGTTGTTTCACAAAATTTGTTCTTAGTGATTTATAAAATGTTATATAGGAAGCTTGTAGCAGAGCTGAATGCAAAAGCTGGGTTTCAAGTCCATGTCTGCTATTTGTATATTCATGTTTTTAAGCATAAAGGCCATTTTTACCTATACAACCAATGAATTAATTAATTAGGAACTGAATTTCCTTCTCTGACAAGACACTGGACTGAGGCAGATAATTTTTTTTGAATGCAGATTGTGTTAGTGTTGTGAACTCAACTTGTGCACCCCTGATGCATTGAACCAATTGCTGTCCATATGTTGCATCACTTTTTAATGTGGCTCATGGCTGATGTTTAGGATTACAGGACTGCTTGAGGCTGTTGTGCTCTATATATTTTTAGCTTTAAAACTAAAAAAAAAAATATGCTGTGACAAATGTTTCCTTTTGATTCCAGGACACTTGAGCAATAGTTCTAATTGCAATCCATACAGAAACCTGTGAGGACCTGAATAATTGCAGCAGTGAGTCTGGTACTGCTGTCACCCTGCCAGACATGATGGGCCTCTCTCACTGATATACACAAGGATTTGACACAAAGACAAGGAGAGAAAAAGAGTGTAGGTTGTTAGCCTTTGGGAAGGATTCCTTCCTGCAGTTCTGGCCTTTCTCAGTGTAGAATACCTGCAGCATTTTAGTCATGGAAGCATTAAGTGGGAGTGTTGCTTGGAGATCATCTAGCCTGACCTTCCAGTTGAAGCAGGGTTATTGCCTACCCTGGGTCAGCAGTGGCTTTGTTGAGTCAAGTTTTAAAGCTCTCCAAGGACAGAGATGCCTTTCTGAGCAGCTGTTCACATGCTGCATCACCATCTTAGTAAGAAAGGGGTTTTAGTACCAGTTTGGACCTCACAAGCTGCAGTTTGTGGCTTTTGTCCCTCCTTGTATCTCCTGGCAAGACTGAGAAAAATTGTGTTCTGCTGTCTTTGGACCTGCCTTTCAGTGAGCTGCAGGCAGCTGTTCAATTGCTCCTTGGCCTACAAGAGTTTCTTTCATCATAAAACTAATTTTAACTGTAAGTAAAATGCTAATCTAAACCTTTTGGTACTTCAGCATACATGGCCATGCAAACTATTAAAGGAGTAGTAGCATAACTATTAATTGTAATTAATTTCTGTTGTCTAGTGATGGTCACCAAACCAGCTGTGCAGGTGTCAGTGTGAGGTACCTTCTTATCATCTATCCTGATTGGCTGCAGATAGGAGGATTTCACCCAAAAACCCTTCACAGGAGCTCACAGCTTGTGAGTTCCCTGTTTGAAGTGGGAGCAGCAGTGGGTTCAGCCCAGGTGAAAACTGTGGGAAGGTTGTGAATTTTCTGTGGGTTAAGTTCCTTTATACAGGCTTCTGGTATGGGCAAGCCCTGGGAATTCAGAAAGCACTGCCAACCCTACACCCTGGTATTTTAAAAGCAGGGAAATAGTGTATAAATATATGGTGACAGTATCTGCTTCCTCATGGCAGAAGGGAAAATGTCTGAGGCCCCAAAAGAGCCCTCTCAGGATAAACCCAAAATCCTAAGGAAGGTTTAAAGGTGATTTTTACTTTGGATTTCATCCTTTTATACCTTTCATGTTATTTAATCACTCATGTTTGTGTAAAGTGAGTAAATGAAAACTATTACAGGGGTCTCTTAGCTTCCAGTTTGTGCCACTCCAATAGTGGCTTCTTCATCTTCCATAGCTTGTATTCCCCTTGACTTCAAAATGAAGTTACTACTGTTTTACCATAGCCTGAGATGTCCTTTATGCTTTCTCAAGCAGTTTTCTCACAGAGAGATGAGTATCTTTGTCCTGTCCCTGAGCTGTACAGATGAGGAGGCTGACACTGAAAGAATTCTGCAGCTGTGATAATTATCCACAATGTTCTCACTTGTGAAATGCAAAGTACCAGTGACTCCTGATCAGGCTAGGAGGAAGGACAGTCTGTGCCACAAGCCTGATTTTAGTTCAGCCAGCAGTAATAGTGTGAGAATGTATGCATTTAGTAATTATGAATGTATGCATTGTATGTATATCTGTTTGCTATATGCATGTATGTTTAGTGAGTGTTAAGAGAAAGTAAAATGCTCTTGTTTCTGTGAAGCAAAAAGTGCCTCTGACATTGTAGATGTCAGATCTTTGCAGGATCAACTGCCACCCAAACATTGTGTTGATTGGATTTTTTAAAAAAAGTCAGTATTCAGTTTTCATCTAGGCTCTTCTGTCCAGAGTATATAATTTTGAAAGGACCCAGCAGCTCTTCCTCCTGCCTTTGGAAAACCCAGCCTCTTTGCTGTGGTCATCAAGAGGAATCTTTGAAAATCCTGTTTATTTTGTGGCTGTTGAGCAATTTAAAGAATCTGTCTTTGAAGAGATAAGTGGGCAGAGCTAACTGGGCTGTCTGACCTCACTCTATTCTATTTACCCATGATATTTCCTGTAGTGCAGCACTCCTCATCACTCTGAAGTCTAAGGGCAAAGCATCAGGGTATGTGATGGTGTTTCAAGTTTCAAACTTTTTTTTTTTTTGAAGCCTTCTCCAGGCTGAAGATCCAGCAAAAGTGCAGGCACTGTGCTTTACCTGCAGCTTTGTGGTACCCACTCACCCCACTCCCTGCCAGCCCTGCTTCCCCTCCAGTGCCTCTTTGGGATAATGCTGGGAGTCTTTTCCCATGTTGCTCATCATCTTTCCTGGCACGCTCTGCCTCCGTAATTAGATCTCAGTGGTTTATTTGTGACATCCCAGTCTGATGCCATAGGACTGGAGAAAGTGCTAGCTGGTGAAAAAGGAGGAGGATTAGAGGAGCTCACTTACCAAGGCACTAAGTGGATGGTGTTATCATGAAGCCCTTAACACAATGAACTGATTAGTTTAAAGAGTGGAAGTTTCACAAGGCACTTAATTTCCAGCCGCTGTTTTGTCTTGCCTTGATTCAGCCTCGCAGCACTTTCTTCATGCAGCCTGCACAGTGCTTAACTTGCAATCATGCCTTTCCTATTGTTGCTAATTATAATAAGTATCTTGAAAAATAGGAAAATGTTGATGTTAATTCTCAGCTTCTCTTGTTTTGGCTGAATGATGTTGTCCTGCAGAGCTTCGTTTCCTAATGAACCCCATCGTTTTTACAGAGCTGTTTCATGGGATCCAACTTCTACATTTTGTCTCTGGTGCTTACAAATGGTGGTAAAACAGGTTTAAAAGGTTTTTCCTACCGACCAGAAGAATGGATCATTGCACTTGTCTGGTCTGCAGCATTGCTTCAGCAGTGATTAAAAGGAACTTTTTTGCTTAGGTGACAAAGTGGGAGAGGAGGGACCCAGGGCTGTGGTGGAGGTGTGATCAAGCTGTTCCTGCATCTTCTGCATGTGCTCCATGCCACATGCAGAAATGGAACCTGGGTGGGGAAGAGTAGCATTTGACTGTGACACTGAACTGGAGTTCTGGGGTTGTGGAGGGAATTCCCACCTTGTTGTGGGTTCCTATGCAACCTTAAGGAAAGCCTTTTAATCTGTGCCTTGTTTTTCCAACTGTGTAATGAGGGTGGCTCTTCTGCATGTGTTTATATGTTTATTATATTTATGCTACATTTTTGTATCTGGAAATGCTTTAGTAATTGTGAATGCAGTGCCTACAGCCCTGCAGCAGTAGTGAATCAGGTCTTATATGACTACAAATATATCAAAGCAGGAAAAAAGTAGAATTCATCCAATCAGTTCTTTTAATAAGTTTTATAACTCAAAAGAGCAAGTGCACTCCATGTAAGGCATATTCCTTGTGTTACAAGTGGTCAGGCTATTTTTTTCCCCCTTTAAAATATATCTGATGTATCTTTCTGAAAAACCAAAAAAAAAAAAAAAAGGAACTTTACCTGTTGCTTTAATAATTTGCAAGGATAGGAATAGGAAACAGGTACCTTGTCAATCATGGTGTATTTCTTAAAATTGTACTTCTTTTGAGGTCACTGTGGTGTAATAAAGAACACACTGGTGTTCTATCTGGCTGTGGAAAACTGCAGCTAAATGCTGATGCTTCTAATTACAGCAGCATTCAGAGATGGGACATTTTCATCTAAGCCTACCTTAAAAAGACTGACTACATGGAATATTCTATTATAATGCTGTCTTTAATGTCATATATGTTACAATATTAAGAAGAAATAAAAGGGCATTGATTTTTTTTTTCCTGTGTGTTGTGGCATGTGAGGCTGGGTTTTAAAAGCAGCATCTTTTAATCTGTAGTAATGGTGATTGTGCATATGGAGTGAGTGAAAACAGTTTCTGAAGTGCTCAGACTGCTGCAGTGAGCTGCAGTCCAGACCTCAGTATTTGCTAGTGGTGAATTACTCTAACAGTTGGCAGATGATGCTGTTCAGGGAATGAGGAATGTGTTGTGGTCAGCTGTGGCTCTCTCCTGGTGACACCTCTCTGGCTATAAAAGCAGAGCTGGTGGCCAGAGTGAGAATTCACCTGCATCTGGATGGTGAAATTATTTATGCTTCAGTACACAAGACTTTGAAATAGTTTGAGTTTGCTGTCCATGATGCATCTTGGCAAATGAACAGCAGTGCATTGGCACCAGCACACAGACCTCCTGGAGGGAGTGAGGTCTGGGAGTTCTCTTGTCAAAAAATGAAATACTAGTCCTCAGGCATATGAGCAAAGTTGAATTTTAGAGCAGTTCTTTTCATAGTGTTCTTTGCTTCTTCCAGGTGTATAAATGCAGTAATATCTTGCAAATTAATTGAGAAATTTCTTATGCTCAAACAATTTTTGTAATCCCATGATGAGTTTTCCACTTTTGTGTTCTTGGGGAAATTGCTGTCTGCTTCCTTCATGTTCATAAATGATGACTGCTAGTGAGTGTTACAGGAGCAAGAAAATCTTAGCAGGCTGGAGTCAAGACACTGCTCTGTTCTAAAGTCTGCTGTAAGCTGCCCTGGGCAAAAGCAAATTGGTGTGTCTGTCCCACTGCCAGAATGATCTCTAGAATGTTGAGTATTGAGACATTGTTTAGATCTGCCCTGCTCAGGCCTGTTAATTTGTGAATCCCTGGTCTTTATTACAGTACTGCTTGGGCAGCAGTGGGCAAGAACACAGAGTGAGGCAGACAGAAAGCAGAAAGTGAAAAATACAGCAAATTCCCAAATGCCTGCAATTAATAATTTTAACAAATGCATCACTGTTTCTTCATGTTGGCTGCCTGCTGTTTCCACTCCTCTTTCTCTGCATGCTCAATATTTTTCTCCCATCTGTCCCTTGGCTGTAATGATGGGACAGATGCACTACCTCAGTCTTCCTCTTGGAGCTTGTATTAAAACAACCTCATTGCTCCATTCCTCCCCAGCAGTATTTATGTGCTCATGTTTCTTTATCATCTCCCCTTCCCCTGTTTTCTCTGTGCTATGTATAGATATATATGTAATATGCTCTTTCATGGTCTAAGTGGAAATACTATATACATGAGGTATGAAATATTAATTGCTATGTATACATATATATTTTTTAATATATAAATATATATGTGTGTATATATGTACATATACATATGTCTACATATAAAAATATGTGTTGGATGCCTTGTACCTTTCACTGTAAAAGATTCTCTGGTCTTTTTATGATGTGAAACAACACATTCTTTATTGTAACTAGCCCTTCAAACTCTGTAAGAAAAGCTTTTAAACTAAAAACCTCAGCACTTTCTTCATGAGGTTCTGTTAGGATCAGCTGTGCTTTGAACTGTTAAAAACTGTCATTTCTGTTGCATGTTTTCCTCAGGAGATATTTTGGGTATGTTAAAATCATAGCTAGAGAGAAAAAGGAGCAAGAATAGCATCTGCTGTGCATGGAGGGTCTGAGAGCACAGATCCGAGTCCATCCGCTGCAGGTCACTGCCTTCCTCTCCTGACTGCAGTGTGAAAAGTTCATGGTACAGGCTGCTGCTGGAGGAGGGGAGGAAGCAAATGTTATTGTTAATGGTTTACTGTTTGCTTTTAGCAGGACCAGCTTTGGGAGTTTGTATTAAATTTCCCCCTAGAACAGATTATTTGGCAATTAATAAAGTCTTCTCCCCACCACCACCTCCAGTTAGGCAATACCAGTGCATTCCATGTGTGTGCACCTCAGTCCTTGTCACCTCTGCAAATGCTTTGCATTGTGGCCTTTGGATTTTAATATCCTTAGCAACAAACTATTTTTCCCCTAAAATACAATTTTGCCTTTAGTGCTTAGGTTAGCCTGGGACTAAGAATTGTCTGTGCTGCTGACACATGCCCAGTACAAGGAGCAGACTGATTACTCTTGGGTTCATCCACATTGCTAGATAGTGAAAAAAACCCACTTGCTGCTCAGATTCAGAGCTCTCACACAACATGATAATGGATTTAATACAAGTGAGAGCTGAAGCAGGGTAGTCAGGAGCTATTTGTTCTCCAAGCCCTTATTGGATAGAGCAGGAAGTGCTGCCCTTAGAACTGCAGCAAGATCCAGATTGGCTTTTAGCTAAACTCTCCAAAGGCAAAGCCAGTTTGTGTGCAGACACCATACATTTGTGGAATTCTTAAGCAGATCAGACAAATCTGTTTGTCAGGGACCCGAGAATTGATTCATATCTGGAATGTTGCTCTTTCCAGTGCAACAAACCAAAACTTCCTGTGTGGAAAAGCTCAGCTGGAGATAAGTGATGTTGAAGTGAGCTGGCATGAAAGCAGCCCTGCCTGTGCCTCCTACCTCCAGATGGGTCACAGGAGGGACTGGGTTTATCCTAAGGCACATCTTCATCCCCAGTACAGCTCCAGGGCTGCATCTGCCAACATGCTCACATACAAGTCATGTGATGGCAGGAGAGTCTGTGCTTAATTGATGCTCTTTTTATACATTTTAGGGTTACTCTGGCTGGTGTAAATCTATTTTCCAAAGTTTGAAAGTTTGATTGCAAACTTTCTTTTTGATAAACATTATTTTGCAAACATTCTTTAGTATTTTTTTCAATATGTGTTGCCACAGAGCTGGCAAGGTTTGAAATTGTGTAGTTACTTGTACAATATTTTCCTTGCCACACAGTTCTGCTAATTTCAGATCATGCTGTTTAGTCCAGTGGATGTAACTGAAGCAGAAAGGTTTGCCCAACAGCAATAAAGGCTGTAAAGTGACCATAATCCCAGTCATGGTGTGCCTGTAAAATAATGAGCAACCATGATTTAAGAGTTTAACTCTTAACTCTTTCTAATTTTAGAACTTATTTGTTGTTTTGGTTTTGGTTTTTTTATTACCAACAGTGAGGAAGATGCTTTCTTTCAGAATCTGTTTATGTTACTTATTAGGGTGGAGAGGGTAAAATGACTCAGTAAATAGGAAGGACAGTTTTGTGTCTCAAGTCTTACCCTGATCCTACTTTTTAAACCAACTTTACTTTGAGTTTCTGGCTGTAGTTGTCAATGAGGCAGCAATTCCCACAGTCCACATACAGTGTAGCTGTATGAAAGAACAACATTCCAGTCCAGGTCTGCAGACTTCCCATGTCCTTTCCAGTCCTTCTTTTGGGGATGCTCTAGAGACACCACTGTGTGTATGTGTATGAGTTGAAGGCTGGAAGACTGACTGTGTAAGCAGAAAAATGTTCATTTGGTTTCATTTGTTTGCTAGCAAGCTTTAGTGCTCAGGCACTTAACTGAAAAGTAATAGCAAGTAACCCAAAAGTTGGCAGAAAGAGTTGAAAGTTGTCTATTTTGCAGGCAGAAGTACCAGGAAAAAGAAATTAAAACAGAGTTTTGTGAACTGTTCTTTGAATATTTTTCTTTAAGCCCAGTTCTGAGAGTGATGTAGTTACATAAGAACTTGTGGCTTTTTCAAAATACCTGTGTCTGAAGGCTGAAAATCCAGTAAGAAAATAAAAAGAATGGCAAACACTGATTTTATAATGTGGTATTATTTTTAGGCTTGTTCTCCTTAACATTTTAGGGAACCTGCCCTGCTGTATTTTGTCTCCTTGAATATACTGAGCATTTTAAAGATGTTATAAAAGCGAATGTACTTTAAAGCAATGGATTTTGAAATAGAAAATGTTGGTTATAAGACAGAAGATGCATTACTGGCAAAGTGTATTGTGTATTCTTATACAGTTAAACAGTGCAGGAACCTCATTTTGGCAAGGACTGTGAATATTTGAGACATAAAGACATACTTAAAATATTGTTGGGGCAAGGAGAGGCAAAAGGAGGCTGAAAGGAGGCTGGGGCCCTGTTAGCTGGCAGATTCACAGGTTAACTAGAATTGAGTTGAGGTTTAAGGCCAATTATTACAGGTTTCAAACCGATTTTCTTCGTTTCTCCACCTGTCATGTACACAAGTGCTCGGTTAAACACTTAGCATGGTAAGTGCATGCAATCCTCCCTCTGTGGAGTTGTGCTGTGCAGTGCGGGCAGGACAATTCCCAGATGCAGACCTTTACCCCTGGCAGCAGCTCCTTGGTGGGGTGAGCTCTGAGGGCCAGCAGAGCCCAGGGGCTGGGGACAGCCTGGGGCTGAGAGGTTCTGCTGGGCTGCAGGGTTCCCTCCCCACTTCTCTGATCCCTTCTCTCTCGCAGGCAGGAATGGCATCTCCCGAAAACCCCGAGCAGCTGATCATTGCCCTGGAACCCGAGGCTGCCTCTATCTACTGCCGAAAGCTGCGCCTGCACCAGATGATAGACCTGAGTAGTAGGGCACCTGTCAATGGCTACAGCCCGAGTGACACTATTGGAACTGGATTTACACAGGGTACTTCTGTTCATTCACTTTGCAGATTCTCATTGCTTTGTCCCCAAGGGCTGGTTTCTCACCGTTGCTCGTTGTCCTTGTTCTCTTGAAATGTTTCAGGCTGGCATCAGTTTGCTTTTAAAAACTCTTCTGCTGCTTACCGTAGTTAGACTTGTTTATATGTTGACCCAGCAGACATGACAGAATGATTTGGGTTGGAAAGAAACTCAAAAATCATCTCGTTCCAACAACCCTCTGCTATGGGCAGGGACACCTTTCATTAGACCAGGTTGCTCCAAGCCCTGTCCAACCTGGCCTTGGACACTTCCAGGGATGAGCAGACACTTCTCTGGGCACCCTGTGCCAGGGCCTCACCACCCTCACAGGGAACAATTTATTCCTAATATACACTTGAATTTTAGCATGTAGATAGCTTATTTGTCTTGCCTTTGTTTGAATGTTGTGGGGGTCTTTTAGTATTTTCACAACAGTATTTTTCTGCCTTAATTTAAGTTAGCACTTCATGTTGGATCATTTTTTCATTTAATTTGTTGGAAGCAATTATGTGCTTGATTATCTGCATTATTGAGGCAGTGCTAAATAACTGGATCTGCAATGAAACAATTAGTCTGAGGTGTTCCCAAGTATTGGCAGATGCTTTTTGATGTCATCTTTATGAAATATCATTAATGACTTTCAACACTCAGTGGAACACATGGCATTGGAATGTAGCAATGGATTTATCTGCCTGTTGAAGAGCAACTGGATAATGCACTTCTGATTTATTGAGCTGGGATCTGTTGCTACTGTCACTGTTTGAAGGGGAGGGACAGAGACTGGAGCACTGTAAGTCACTTGACAGAAGATCCTTCATCACCTGAGTTTTTTGAGCGTGGCAGCCTATTGAAACTGGAGGGAAATAGAGGAAACAAAAAAGGAAAATGGCCTGCAGCAGTAAGATTTGATAGCTGCTTAATGTGCATGTTTCTATCTCTGTGAATTGTAACAGCTGCCCTGATACTGATGGTAGTGTGACAGTCTATCCTAGAAGGAGTTTTTCAGAAGAGTCTGTATTTTATCACATTTGCTAGGTCAAAACAGTAGAGGCAAGTGGGAGGTTAAGCTAGTAGAGCTATTCCTGCACTTACCAGAGCATATTTTTTTTAGTTAGGCAGAGTGACTACATCATTCTCTCCAATCCATGGCTCTCCTAGCCAGCACTTGTCAGATGTGTTCAGTGTTTGGAGGCCCACACAGAGTACAGGACACAATCTGTTTACAGGATTCTGTCCCTTCAGGGCCCCTTGGCCTCTGTCCCCCTCATTCGTGCCATGAACTATTCCAGTTCCATGTGATTTTACATGAACTCACTTTCAGACAACACAGGGATTTGCTTCTGGGAAAATAATAAAGGAGTTTATCTGGTTAAGGTTTTGAAGCTGGGCAGAATCTGGCAGATCATGGATTTCTTCTAATGGGCTTTATCTTGGGTGGGGGTACCACTCTCATTCTTGACTTTGTATGGTAAAAAGCTATTGGGGATGAGAAAGGTTTCATGTCAAAATTAATGAAAACAAAGTTTGGAGCGAATTAATTTGGGGTTGGAATTAAAATTTCATAAAGGCATGGCAAGCACCCAAGACAAGCTGAGAACAGATTAAGGAGAAAAACCCTTTAAATATAAACAGAGAGAAGCACTCCAAGGACCATATTATTGCTGTGAAGTCAAAACAGAAATTTTAGTGTTCATAGTAGCAAGGATAAGCTTGCTTCAGTTGTAGTTAAAGACTGGCTCTTGTGTTCACTTCTAGCCCACAGGAGGGAATGAAAGGATTGCCATTGATTTCTGTGGGCTTGACAGGCCCTGGCTTGGACCTAGTGCTTGTTCTGCCCTGGAATGCTTCATCTGAGCTCTCCCTGTGCTGCCCAGTCAGTGCACTGAGGCTGGGGCAGGTTTTCTGCATCATGGAGTCTTCTTGGGGAGGGTGCAGGAGCAAGTGGAGCTGATGGTCTATTTTGTGATGGCAGGCACTATAGAAATAGGAAGTAAAGTGTATTCTGTGATTTGCATGCTGGTACTTTCAGAAAAAATTTCTACTCGTGACAGGCTGCCTCTCTTGTAGTGTTTCATGAAGTGCCTTTGAATGTGAGTGATGATAACACAGGGAATGTAGGTTTTTTTGATTGTGCAGTTATAGAGGTTGATTTAGAAGCGTAAATAGCAGAGGTTCTCACTACTCTGCTTTCTTTTGACTGTTCTGCATCTTTTAAATGTCTAAGTAGCAGTTGAGTCTTGCAAGTTAATGGATTGTTACAATAGTCTTGCAAGATTACATTTTATTTTTAATTGGTGTATATTTTAAATATTGTGAGGGTCAGCCCTGGTGGTCATTGTGTCCTTAAGATTAATTCTAATTCTTACTTGTCCTTAAGATTAATTCTGACTAATCTGAGCAGCAGTGCTTCTGGCTGCTTGTTTTGGGGTAGACTGACATCCTGAGGGTTTGGGGAGGCGTATTTGCCTGAGCACTCAAAATGAGCAGTGGCTTTTTGGAAATGTGGGAATGTTCTCCCAGCCCGGGGGTTGGCTGGGCGTGGGCTGGGGCTGCCACCTGCTGGTGGAGGCTGCTGTGAGCTCAGCTGGCTGCCAGCCCCCCACCCTGCTGCCAGCCCCCCACCCTGCTGCCTGCACATACTTAGCAAGCAGAGTGTATTGAAAAACTGCAAGTCAGACCTGTTCATAGCTTTCTTATTAGATTGTTACTATATATGATTAGTTTGCATTATTTCTATTAGGTAATTAGCATAGATTAAAAAACAAATTAGTATATATAACAATATCAAGGAAGATCAGGGTGGCTGTAAACCATTTTTCCTTCTTTCCAGGAATGACATTCTGATGTTCCTGGTCCCAGTGCAATAATTTTTGTACATTTGTTAAGAAGTGATACATACGGGTCTGTCAGCCTGCTTGCAGTTGTTTCCTGCAGTTTTTGATTTTATTTCTTCATGCTTTTTTTATACTCAGTAACTTTTTTTTCTGTCAATCACTAGGGAAGGAACACGTGCGCCGGAACCGGCAGAGTCGGACCTTCATGGTGGAAAATGTCATAGGAGAGATCTGGTCTGAGCTGGAGGAAGGTACTGTCCTTTCTTGAACAAACTTTGCTCTCACTGGTTTTGTATTGCAGGCAAATATTGTTTCCCACAAAGGTGCTGTGCACTGCATTGTTCTGACAGTGGTTATAAAGGGGAAAAGGAAAAAAACTACAAGTTCACGTGCTGTTCTCAGTTACAAGTGCTGAATTGCAATTCTGTGTGCTCTAGCATAATAAGATTTATTAGTGAAGTGGTGGAAAGCTATGCAACTGGAATATTTTTGTCAGAACAGGCTTTGAAATATGGTATAATATTTGGTAGCCCACTAAGATGTACACCTGCAGGATGAGCAGTCCCACTTTTCAGCTGTGCTGCATTAATAGCTTTTCACATCTGACTTTGATATTTGTTATCAGTCATTGTGTGATAATTACTAGCAGAGATAAGTCTTCAGCAGGGCCATTGCTGGCTGTCTGTAGGCCCTTATCTCCCTTATCTGGTGAACTCAAGAGCTCTCACTGCAGTGAGCTGGTGTGCTCTCAGTGGTGTCAATGGCCCTGGCCTGTCCCCTTGGCATTCCAGGTGACCGGTACATCGTGGTTGACAGCGGAGGAGGCACAGTGGATATGACTGTCCATCAGATCAGGCTCCCTGAGGGGCATCTGAAGGAGCTCTACAAAGCAACAGGTAATGTCACTTCCACTGCTTGTTTTATGTAATTAGATGGTGTATTATATATTTATGTAATGTTTTGGCTTGTCAGTGAAGGAAATGTGTGCCTTTTTTGCGTTTTACTGACAGTTCTTCCGAAAATGAGACTAGCACTCAAAATTAATATAACCCAGCTGCTGGTTGGCTGAATCACTCATTTTTAGTGTTAGAGTGGCTGTGATGATACAGAAGTAACAGTGAGGCAAAGGTAAGATCATTAGCAAATTACATTTAGCAAAGATCCTCTTTTTGTGAGCCTTCTCCTGTGACAGTGCTGAGAGTGTTGTTCTGATGTGTATGTGGCCACCTCGAAATGTCATAAGAATATTAAAGAACATCCCAAATATTAAAGCTGTGTTTTGTCTGTGCTGCAGGTGGGCCATACGGTTCTCTAGGTGTGGACTACGAGTTCGAGAAGCTGCTGTGTAAAATCTTTGGGGAAGATTTCATCGAGCAGTTTAAAATCAAGCGCCCTGCGGCCTGGGTGGATCTGATGATCGCGTTTGAGTCCCGCAAGCGGGCGGCAGCTCCCGACAGGACCAACCCCCTAAACATCACCCTGCCCTTCTCCTTCATTGACTACTACAAGAAGTTCCGAGGTCACAGTGTAGAACATGCCTTGAGGAAAAGCAAGTGAGTAGACAATTGAAACCACGTGGATGCAGAATTAACTACTGGTAGCAAAGACAAATAATTAAAATATCCTAATTACATCAGGACTGAAAGGTAATAGTGTAAAAGTGTAGTGCAAGGATGAGAAAATGGGGTTGCGTCTGGGGTAGTTTCCAGAATGAAAAGTTGTCATCAATTTCTTGCAAAAGCTTTTCTGTACAAGACTTGCACTTTTCAGGTATTGCTTTCTACGACTTCTGTTAGGCCACCACTGCATCACTTTCTTTGACTGTATACTGAGAGTCTCTTGCATGTTAGCTAGGAATGTCAGATCAAACACAGAATTTGTGGCCTAGAACCGTAATTTTTAGTGGCCTGGATCCTGGAAAAAGTCCAAGATTGTGAGATGTGTAAATATGTTCATGGCTTGAGGGAAGTTATTAACACTATCAGATCACTGGAGAAAACATACACTACTGCATAAAGCTCTGTAAGGGGAAGCATTCAGCTTTTGAAGTGATGGCAGGCTTTTGCTTCATACAGTGTTTAACAAGTTTGATAATTTGCTTGATAGGCAGGGAGACATAAACAGAGATGTTAAGTCATGATTTTCAGTATCAAGAAGTCACCCTAAATGACAAGATCGTTGGCTGCTGTAGAAAAGGAAGTGAGCAGGAATGGGCATTTTGCATCTTTTGAAGTTACATATTACAGAAAACCTGGAGTTTAATAAGAATGAGCAAGAGAACCTGTGAATCTGAGACAGAATGCTTGGGACCTGAGAGGGGAAGATTTGACATTCAGTACCTGTACCTTAATTTTTTAAACTAGCCAATGTTGAATGTAGTATGCAGGCTGGAACTCCTGCATCTCTTTCAGAAGTTATTGGTAAATGTACTGGAAGCTTAAGTGACATGGAATCCAGCTAAAAGTTGCTTTCTAAATGAGACTGAGGTTCTGAAATCATTAAAAATTTCTGGAAATCCTCCTCCTCACAAGGCCATCTCCTTTTTATTGGTAGTCTTAATGGTGAATCTTTGAGGAAATGATAAATGCTCCCTTTAAATAAAATGAAATCTCTTGGATAACAGGATAGAAAGAGTGTAAGGTTAACATATAATGTGCATGAATGTAAGGGAGATTACTGAGCTATACAGATGTGTATCAGTGATAGAATAACATAATGCCTGTGTTCACTTAATAAATGTTATGCCCCATTAAAAATGCAATTCTCTCTTCTGCCTCCTGAGGCTTCCCAACTTGCTTATTTTCCTTGTGTGTTTCCAGTGGCTTTGGCCTGCCACTGCTATAATCTAAATGTTGCCCTTCTGGGGATGAATCAGTGCTGTTTCAGATGAGCGAGCACTGCATTGACTGCCAGCTGTTTCAGAGAGCAGTTGAGCATTGCTAATGCTGCAGAAGGCAATCAGGCAAAGAAAACAACAATTAGAGAAGCCAAAATAATAATTCTCCCTTCAAATTTTACATAACTGCAGTTGGTATGGGGCTAGGGTGAGGTGGGGCACTTTGTTCCAAGGAAAATGCATGCAGATTCTGTAAACTCATTAATTTATTTAATGCTGGTTGTTTCACAGCTCAGCTGCAATGCTTTAGTGTTCCTTCTCACTGTTCCTTTGCAGTGTGGACTTTGTGAAGTGGTCCTCCCAGGGAATGCTGAGGATGAGCCCAGATGCAATGAATGCTCTTTTCAAACCTACAATTGACCAGATTGTGCAGCACCTGAGTACGTATCTGTGTGTGCTTCCACCTCCTGGCTGAGCTGAAACTGAAACTTTGCTCACCCATTTCAACCCACTTACAGTCCTCCTGGTATGCACCAGTTGTGGACAAGGAATTCAGTTCTGAAACTTGCAGCTCTCTACAAATCAGCTAGGAAAACAAAGTAAGGCATGTGTCCTGAGCACATACTCCTGCCTAGCTCTAGGGCTAGCTACTGAGTGTGATTCAGTTCTGTTACTGCCTAAGCTCCAATTACTCTATGCTTCCAGGGCTGCAAGCATTCAGAGGGCTGACATCCACTGAGAAACCCAGATCCTGCCTTTCTTTTTCCTGGTTCAGGCAACAACCAAATTATGCCAGAGTTGTAACTCGTTTCTCACTATTCCAGCTATTAAGACCTCCAATTCGTTCCTCCTGAGTGGAAGGTCACATTTGTTCATGACCATCCAAATCAGTGACATCTCTAAAGCATAAATAGTAAATGGTGCATCATGGTAAAAGTACTTCCAGGCATGGCTTAAGCAGCAATGAATTTATTTGTCCAGTAATGGAAAGTGACATGTGTTATTGGGAAAGTTACTATTTAAGGTCTGCCTAGCTGAAGATGAAATTAGTATCAAGTAGAGTATAGTGTTTGTGGTGAGAAAAGTGTTTCTTTCTACAAATTACAAAGCACTATTTGGAATAAATATCCAGCTTTTCTCATCATGTGTGAGGGATTATTAGCTAAATTTCAGAACTTAATAAGACAACAAGTATAGAGCAGCTTATATGTGAGCAGGGAGGGAGGCATCTAGTTGTGACAGGTACAACTACAGTTGCAACAGTTGTGACAGGTAACTCCCTTGTTTAAACTAAAAGTGAGCATACAACTGCACTGCATGGTTTTCTTGAAAGTAAGAGATGTGGGCTTAAGCTAAGAAGGAAAATCTGTAAAAATGTAAAGAGGGATTATTTTGCAGATGGTGTTTATTGTGGTTCTGCTGGGGTCAGAAATGATAAGTGAATTTTAAAAGGAGTGAATTTATCTGGAATGCAATAAATGGTCGGTTTTAAGTGCCACTTCAAAAATGTTATATGGTTTGAGGAGAGTGAATCCATAGTGAGATGTGCTAGAGATAACAGAAGTGGGGCTGGTGCATGCTGAGGGTGGCAGTGTGGGCACGGACGTGGCAGTTCCAGATCATGTGCATGGAACACTCAGTGCGCTCAGACATTGGCATTTGCACGTGCATTGCCTTGTTAAAGTGGATTTTATTGAATGGTCTCTGTTTCTGTTCAGGTGAGGTGTTTGATAAGCCAGAGGTGACCAACGTGAAGTTCCTGTTCCTGGTGGGCGGCTTCGCTGAATCCCCCTTGCTCCAACAAGCCGTCCAGAGCGCTTTTGGCTCGAGGTGCCGGGTCATCATTCCCCAGGATGTGGGTCTGACCATCCTCAAAGGAGCTGTTCTCTTTGGCCTCGACCCTGCAGTCATCAAGGTGCGGCGCTCCCCTCTGACCTACGGCGTCGGGGTGCTCAACCGCTTCGTGGAGGGCAAGCACCCCCCGGAGAAGCTCCTCGTCAAAGACGGCACGCGCTGGTGCACCGACGTCTTCGACAAATTCATCTCAGCCGACCAGTCTGTAGCCCTGGGAGAGACTGTGACACGCAGTTACACACCTGCCAAGCCTTCTCAGCTAGTAATAGTGATCAATATCTACAGCTCAGAGCAAGACAACGTCAGCTTCATCACCGAGCCCGGCGTGAAGAAGTGCGGCACCCTGCGCTTGGATCTCACGGGAACTGACGCTTCCGTGCCCAACCGGCGCGAGATCAAAACGCTGATGCAGTTTGGGGACACTGAAATCAAAGCCATGGCTGTTGATGTTGCGACCTCTAAAAGTGTCAAAGTTGGTATTGATTTCTTAAATTACTAACGGCCCTTTCCCCCACCACAGCCTGTTTGTGAGACTGATCTTCCACTGTTCCATTTTTTGACTTTCGTCTGTCGTGTCATCGCCTTGAATTTCAGCAGGCTATATGAGAACAGCTAGAAAGGTGGGGTATGTTGTGTTTGTGTCCTTTGGTGACCAAGGACTGCATTTTGAAACACCCTTAAAAAGTTTTGGGAGCAAAAGTTCCAGAGGTATTAAAAGTTACCAAGTTACTCACGCATGCTTAAAGATCTACCTTTATAAAGTAAACACTGATTATTGTTGGGTCCTGAAGGTTAGTTAAAAAAATACCAAGTTGTAATCTCTTTGCCTTGTTCTTCTTCCTCTTCCTCCTAAGAAAAACTCACTAACCCACGTGGCTGTTGTAGGGGGGTGTATCTGTGTGGGATATCTGTTTAAACAGCACCATCCTCTGGCAATGGGAACAAATTAGTGGTTTTATTGTATTCTTTTGATTTTGCCCAGTGCTTTCAGAATTTAAAGTGCTGAGAATCGGTGACTCAAAGAAATAGGATCTAAATTACTTAAATTCTGAGTAAAGAAAATCCCCAGAAATCCTTAAAATTACATTTAGGAAATACATATGTGTTTTGGGGGCCTAATATTGATTGCTCCAGGTTGAAAACAAGGCCTTTGTTGTCAAAGCTCCCAGAACAAGCTGTCAGATTAATTAGCTAGAATTACCCTCGTTATACTTTGGAAAATAATATTAAGAACAAACCTATTTCTCTTTTGGGTCTTCTGACCTTATTTTTATTAGTCTCCATCTGAAACCACAGAATCACAGAGTAGTTGAGCTTGAAGGGGACGTCCACTGACTATCTGGTAAAACCTCTCTGTTCTAAGCAGTATCAGTCAGAACAAGTTTCTTTTTCCAATTTTTATTGTCTCCAGAATGAAGATCCCTAAACTTCAGACAACTTATTTGATAACCCTCGCTGCAAAGTTTTTTTTCTTATGCTTAAAAGGAATTTCTTGAGTTCAAATTTGTGCGTGTTGCCTCTTTCTTGCTCCTTCACTGGATACCTCTAAGAAGTCTGGCTCCATCCTCTTTCCTGTCTGCTCTCAGACATTCCTAGCATCCCCTGAGCCTCCTTGAGTCCAGCAGCCCCAGCTCTCACAGCCTCTCCTCACATGAAAGATCCCCCAATCCCTTCTCCCCTTCACGGCCCTTTGCCGGTCTCAGAGCTGTGTGTCCCTGTCTCTCTTGTCCTGGAAGCACAGAGCTGGACCTGGCACTCAGACATGGTCTCAGCAGGGCTGAATCAGGGAATGATCACTCTCCTGGAGCTGCTGAAAGTGCTGTTCCCAGTGCAGCCCAGAGGCTGGTGGCACTCTCCGTGGCAGGGGCACATTGCTGGCTCACTCTCAGCCTCACTCAGTGTCTGCCACAGCACTGAGGTGTTGTTGTGCTGCCAGGCTGCTTCCCAGACAGCTGGGCCACAGCTTCTCCTGGTGCATGGGCTCCTTCCTGCCCAGGACTCTGCACTTGCCTTTGCTGAACTTTATGAGGTTCTTGTCTGCACATTTCTCCAGCCTGTCAACATCCCTCTGACCCATCTGCTTTATCAAGCACTTCCTCAGGTGATTATATTTCTTTTCTTGTTCATTCCTGTGTTAAGATTTAGAAGCACAGCTAGATGATGGCTGTCCACAAACATTTAAACAATTCAGAAGAGACAAAACATTCAGATCTAAAGTACCATAATACATTTTTTTGTAGCAAACATTTTGATTCAGTAAAGTATATTGCTGTGTTAAGTTGAATGGCCAGTGAAGTGGAAGGCAGAAGCCAATAGAATGAAACTACAGATAGCATTAAACAAAGCATTCCTTACCTGGCAGTGAGCACAGAGCTCTTGATGCAGGAGAAATGCACTGATGGCCATGGTAGCATCTTGTTTTCCAGATAACAACTTTGTGAAAATGTTTCCTTAACCGTGCTCGCCTGGCAAATTTCTTTTGCAACTAGAATAGTTTTTATTTTGCAAAATGCTACAGTAGGAAAACTTCTGAAACCTATATTCTGCATCTGCCATGAACTGATAACTTCAGATTCAAATCCTAATTCCACTCCAAATTAGCAGAGTGGTACCAGCCTATAGAATCACCCTAAAATGCTGACACTTTCCAGTGCATTTATACAGAGCTGCCTGATTACCTGCTGGAATTCATTACATTTTCAAAATGTTGCAATGTTAATTATTAATCTAAACCTTCCTTTTAAAAAAGTTGAGCATGAGTTAAATCCATTACTGACACTTTTGGAAGATTAAATCTTTATCAGTTATTTTGTTAATTTATGTTCCAATCCTGCACTTAAACTTTCTGTGTTTATCCTGGAGTTCTGCCACAGTAGAGAGCTGGACAACTGATCCACTGCATTTTGTCATTGAGTTTTCTGTGTCTCCTGCAGAATTCCCTGATTGAATGGGAAATGTATTCTGCATTCAGCTTTAAAATAAATAAATAAAGTACTATGGAGAATGCTAGTCACAGTATCCTGCTGGATACATTCTATAATTACAAAGTGTGCTTGCTAGCAGTCGATTTCCTGCTGCCTGCTAAATGCTTTAAAAGCTAAATACTGGGAATTTTTTTTGTGTGCTGCTTTCCATGGTTTACAAACAAGAGAAACTTTAAGATGAGTTATGAACAATATAATTTTATGTATATACAATATTTAAATATTGTACAGACTCTTTCTTTCTACAGTGCTATTTTCTTGTATAAAAATGCACTTTGCCTCTGTTGATTTCATTCAGCTGTTAATTTTAAATAACACAGTTTTTCAATCAGCTTCTGTAATTATAGGCTTTTAAAGATGGTAAGATATGAAATGTAAAAGGCCGATCTTATAATAATAGGAAAGAAATGTTGGTGTGTCAGAGAATACAACATTCTTCCTGCAATGCAAGTCATACCAGCTAAGCACATCACACAAATGCAATAGTCTGTTGCTGGGGTTTTCATTTCTTTGTTTCAGATGGTGACCGTTCCATCTCCAGCAGTTCTTCATAATAATGGATGAATCCTCCTGTAAAACCAAAAATCAGATTGTAAAATCTGGGTATACAGCTTCTTCACTAGGTTTTGGGTTTTTAATAAGGATCTTCTCTAGTTTAAAAACAACAACAACAACAAATGAAAAACTACCTCCCAAAGCCAGGCAACACTCTTGTATTGTAGCTGCAGGTAAGACACGGTCTCTGTCTACCACTTCCACCTGCCAAAAACCAAAATTCTTACAGAAAAATAGGCTTTGCTGTCTTTGCATGCTATGTTAAGCTGAATCTGTCCAGTTGTGCACAGATTTGTTTTCAGTGGCCTTAACACAGGATTTGGTCAAATAAATGGCTGCCACCCCCTGTCTCCCCTGTGAAGAGGAGGTGACCTGTAAGATCAGGTGGCCCATGATTTTTGTGCTGTTTCCAGCCTGTCTGCAGGGAAAGCTACAGGTGATTTCTGCAGCTCTTCTGAAGCACAGTTCCCTGCACAGCAGTGATTCTCTGCCCTTTCTGAATCACCTTTTGTAGGATCCCATCTGGATCCAAACAGGGGCTTGTTGCTGAAATCCCTGTCACTGTAAAATGTGGTTTACATATTTTTGCACTTCCTCCTTCAGTCTGGTGAGAACACCATCAAGCTTATCTTTGCAGAGCACTGAACTACTGAACAAACTCCCAGCTGTCCTTGTTGCCCTCTTTCAGAATGGAAAATTAGCTTGTCTCTCTAAGGAATTAGAATTGTTAAGTAGAATATTATGCCGTGGTCTGTAGACTATAACCCAATTAAATAACTTTACATTTTAAGAGGCATGTGGATGCCCATTTCGATAAAGGATGTTAGGCTGTAAAATTTATATGAAATTAACTAGGAAATGAGGCATTTTTAGAATTGTAGTTGAGATACTTTTGCAAGACATTCCCCTGCAGAGCATTTTGTTGGTAGGGGTTTCAGATGACATTGTGCAACTTAGTGTTGAAAAGACAACAAGGCCAGCTCTCCATAGGGAAAGCAGAAGGTCTTGGCAGGAGTTTTGCTCTAAGCAGCAATTTGCAAGTTTGGGTCCAAGTTACTGAACTCTAGGCTGAAGTTTAGCAGCTAATTGTGATGGAATGGTTAATTGTGCTAGAATATGATAAATGTGCAGTGGTGGTTAGGACAGTTTCCATTGGTATGAGTATACCAATATTCATATACAGGAGTTTTAATGCATTATTATGAGAAGGCTAATTATATATTGCAGAGATTTAATAGCCAAGATAAGCTGCATATTTATGATATGAAGTGGCTTAAGCGGATGAATAGTATAAAAGTTGTTGGGCATAATGTCACAGTACTCACCTGCTTGAAATAGTCTTAAACTATATTATAAAACCAACCATTGTGGTCTTGTTCACCTCTGTGCAAGATAAATTCAGATTTCACTGATACTTGGAGCTGTTCACAACTTGTCTGGATTGTATCTTGAGTGTTCTTGTGTCTTCAATCATGTCAAATAAAATACCTTAAAACTAATTTCTCTTTTTGGGTGCTACTATTCTTATGGAAATGGCTATAAAAAGAAACCTAATTTATTATGAAAGTGAGACAGGCCAAGTGGTTATGCTTGAGTTTGGTGCTCCTTCATGTGTGTAACTGAGCAGAAGTGACACCAACCATCTGTATGGCTTTAGTTCACTTGTGTGTCCAAGGTGGAACTTCACTGCTGCTCAGGACTCAGCTTCCAGCAAAATTGGTGCAGCTCTCTGAGTAAGGTGTTTGTTGGAGTTCAGGCAGAAAGACTTTGGGCAATACTAAAAGCAGGTCATCATTTTCTGTAATGATGCTCTGAGAGAGCCAGGAAATAAAATACAAAATGTAATATATCAAAGAGAACTGTAATCTCATAGGTCTTGTATTATTAAACATGTTTTATTGTTAAAAATGCATTATCAGGCCAATAAGCTGGCCAATAACCAGGTATATTAGCATGAGAATGTGCCTCTTTATAGATCTAGGGATGTTCAGTAAGGTCCAGCTGCACTGCAGAAACCCTTGCATAGCAGTTGGTGCAGTATTGCATCTTTCTGCTAACAGCTGTAGGCCATGTCCCTCTGAAATTCAGCAGTGCTGGCACGAGCTCTGGAGGTGATTCAGTGGCACAGGTGACCTTGGTCCAGGATGCTGCAGAGGTGCAGAGAGTGAACTGAGAGGCTTTAGCAGCCACTACACCCAACTTCCACCTATTTGCTGCAATGAAGGTGTTTTACAAGTGCTTTATGACTATAATTATAAACACCATCCTAATAGGCTAGGTACTGTATTTAACTTGTAATGAACTTGATTTCAGCTAAACATTCAATTAATGTTAGTAGTACAATGGGAAATATAATTACAGTCTTCAGGGACACATTAAGAACCAAATTTTGCTTTCGGTGTTCTACCACACTGCTGAAGATTTCAGTGGAGTTTCATGTGTGTGCATTCAGAATTTGGTCCTAACACTGGACTTTTCTAAATCTTAAGAATTTCTCATAGGAGTGTGTTCAGATTTAAAGCTACAGCCCCATCTTGATAGAAGGGATTTTGTGTAAGTTGTTGGTTCTACGAAATCACCCAAGTCCTTACTGAAATTTGCAGATTTTGTATTCATGTGAATAGCTATGGAATAAAACAACTTTGTAAAAGGGCCTCCCTGACAGCAGTGTCCAGCTCTCTGGCTTAGGGACAGAGGATTCAGAATTCCTACACTCAGTGGAAGAACTGCTTGATTTTCAAGAGATGCAGCCTGGATAAATTATTGAGAAGCGCAGATGCTTTGTGTGACTGGAATTCAGGCCTGGTTTTTGCCAGTCTTGTACTTACTTTTTCAAGGAATAAATTCTGTTTTATTCGTTCTCATTCATGCCTTGCTGTGTTCTAACAATCAAAAGCAATTTTGTGGTGGAATCAATGCAGAGTCACAATAAGGTATTGTGCTTTTTTCCCTTAAGTTAGAGACTTGAACGTGAGTATTTAAAAAAAGGAAGAAGTTTCTGCCACAGCCTGTGCAGTTCACAGATGCAAAAATTGTCAAAAAATTTTTTTACAGCAAAAACTGTCTTGTGCCATCCTTATGCCATATATTGAGTCAGTTAACTGCAAACATTTTTCTGCAGACCACGAAATTCTGTATTGTCTTTAGTTAACGTACAATTGATTGGGTACTGGCTATGATTTTAAAGTAGTACCTGTTTTCTAATTTATCAGGGATTATAATACTAGGAAAGGGTTTACTAGATGCTCTGGCTTTGTGCCCAGAGCAGAAGTTACTGGATGAGACCCTGGTGTTCATTACCATGCAATAGCAAAAAAATTAAGAACTTGGTAGATTGCAGCTACTATGATCTTTCCATCAGTGTCCACAGGTGAGCTGACACAGGCATGGAGAAATGAAAAATAAATCTAAGCTTACTCTGGGAGTATTGTGTGCTGCAGCAGAGCCAAGACATCAAAGGATGATGCCAGATGGAGTGTAAGGACATGGGAATAAATCACATGGACTCCATTTTCTACATGGTGGAAAAAAGCTCTTTCTTTATTCATGTAACTCGTTTTTATGTAGTTTTACAGACCTCGTGTGTGACCCCAATTGGTTAGTAGCTTTCTTGCCAATTACTTTTATTGGTTAGTAACAAGTTGTTATCCTGTATTGATTGGTCACTCAAACCCCTGCTGTGTACGTGCAGGAAAAGTTGTTTGTGAGAGATAGTTTTCATTTTTCTGTCTTAACAGTTTATACAGGTGTTAGTTGTTTTTTCACCCAGGAATAGATTGTTGTGTTAACGAATTGCTCACACCAGGATTGCCTTCACATGGGAACTTGCAAAGTGCTAGCTTCCCTTAGAAGAAATAACAGGCTAACAGTGTAAGCCTGATATTATGAGGCCTTTTTCTTATAATTTTTCCACTTTACTACAACATAAGGAAGCAAAGGAATTGGCTGGAGAGATGTGTGAGCAGGACCTGGATGTGCTAGTGCAGGGGCATTGGAGTGCTCCAGCAAGGGTGGTTTCAAAGCAGAGTGGTGAGATAGAGCTGTGACTGCCAGGGTTTGTTGAACTGCAGCAACCCAAGGAGTTAGAAGGGTGACTCTCCCTTTCCTAAGGGCTACAAGGAGTATTTCCTTCCCTTTGAGGAGTAATCTCTGCACCTCTAGTAGGAACTTCCGTCTGCCATCAGCTGATAAGAGCAGACAACAGACTGAACACATCCTCTTCCTTTGTAGTCCAGAGAGCAGCCTGGGGTGCTTCTCACACACCAACACCCTGCAGGCACTTGGTAACACACACAGGGCTGCAGCTAAAGCCCTGCAGGGAATGGATTGCTCAGAAGGCTTAGTTTTCATCTTCTGACAATCATAATGAATCTCTTTTCTCAGCCTGTGTCTCTCCACCAACACTTTGCCTGGAGGACTATTGACTATTCAAAATGAGTGGAGTTGAAGGAAATTAGCTCTAAGTAGAGCAGAATCCAGCAGAGAAGGTGCTGGTTCTGCATGATGTATGCAGGAATTGTATCTAAATGTGGTTTTTTCCCCCACAAGCAACATTCCAGCATCCTTCTTCAGATGATGTTCTCCCTGTCTTCTTTGTGTTGGCAGAGGTCTGGATAGCAGTGCTGTCTGCAGAGTGTTGTGAACACAGCCTTGTCCATGAAAAATTCCTTACACAGTGGGCAGGAGAATAGATTTGTCTACTCAGGAAACGAGGTCAACGTTTCAGCCTGATGATTGTGTAAGGCAGCTGAAGAATCAGGTAACATCACTGAGGATGTTCCAAAACACTTTAAAATTAATGTTGCAGATCTTTTGTTTTGTCATGTGCGTGAAACACATGAGATTGAAGTTTAAAAAGTACCACGCACTTATTGAGGATGTCATAGGACTGAGGAGCTGTACAAACTAGGCTGATCATATCCCACCAAAGGAATTTTCATTTCTCCCCTTCAGAGTCAAGTAGCATATAATAATTCAGATTTTCTCCTTTCTCTTTTCAGATCCATCGAGCATTTTTCCTGACTGCAACTGCAGATCTGTCAGACCATCACAGGAGTTTCATGTAGCTGGAAAGGACTTCAGGTATCAATCATATATCACCCTCTGCTGCAAAACAGTATTAGTTCTGCCTAAACTACTCCCAACTTTTGTTAAATCTGGTTTTAAAACTTCTGATGCTGAAATGGTGTTACCTGCTCGCCAGTTTGTTTGTTTCACTGTCCTCATCTGTCTAAGTCTTACATAATGTCAGCTTTGACTCTCTGTGGTTGTCCTACCCCTAGAGAACATGGGAACAATTCATCTCATTCCTGCCCTGACAGCTTTTGACATATCTGAAGACCAGTTTCATGCATGCCCTGAATCTAATTATTTAATTAAATCCCAGGTCCTTCAATCATGTTTTATAGACCTGTGATCTTTTTTAATAGCTCTGTTGGAAGCTTTGAGGATTAGGCAGTGGATGCTGATTTCTGGCAGATAAGCATCTTATTGCTGGGAGGAGATTTGGAAACTGATGCTGAAGTTGTTCTGTGAGAACACATGTGAAGGACTCGTGTTGGGAGCACCCCTCTCCAAAACAGCCCTGGTGAAGCATCAACAAGCAATGAAATGGGATGTGGGGATTTGAGGTACATTAGGTACATTGTGGTTTTGTCTTTTGCAAACGTTGATTAAAGGCCTTCCTGTGTTTAAGCTGAAAGGTATGTTTTAAATCTTAGGAGCTTGTTACAGGAGTTGATGTTATATTGGCTGGGTGTGTTTTGGATAAATGGCACTTAGGAGGTAACCACAAGTTATGGTTGTGAAGCAGACTGTGAGTTTTCCACTCACAGTGCTTTTAGAATTTGCATCATTAAAGCATTTTCCTTGAACTCCTGTGTTGTGGAGGTTCTGATAAACTGCTTGTGCTTTGCAGGCCTGAAGTGTGTGTTGAGCTTTTCAGCTGCAGGAAAAGTGCTGCAATGAAAAACTTCAAAGAGGGTGAGAAATCTCTGACTTCATGAATGACTTGAGGGGGAAGTTTTGGCAGGGTACATTGAGCTTTTTACTATGAATTTAAAATGCAGGAAAATACTCCAAGCACAGAAAATCAGGTTTCACTCTGAGTTAAAGATTAATTTAATCTGGTAGTCACCCCTTCTTTTGACTAGATGTCAGTATCTCTGGGGGTCTAAATCTCCCTTACACACCCCTGTTATTAAAATCTTTGGCTTTTCTCTGTGGCTGTTACGGGATAGCCTGACCTTTGGAAAATGTAGATCTAAATAGAGAGTTTTGCAAGACAGTGCTTTAAACTCAGTTGTTTAATAGCTATTTTACTCCAGTTGATGACTGGGGAAGAATCACATGATCTCTTGGGAGATTCCCAATGCTCTATCACCTAAAATTCTGAATGGTTTGATGCCAGCCTTGTGCATCACTGTTTCCTGTCTGCTTAACCCGTGGAGAAAGCAGAGGTGCTGTAAACAAGGAAACAGCTCACTGTACTGCAGACTCTGCATACAGGATTTGTTTCATCTGCTCTATTCTACTCCTCCAAAGCTGAAATAAAGCATTTCTTACAGTCTCCATGCCCAAAATACCTCATAGGAACAAAGAAGATTATGGGATTGGTGTGCCCAAATTTTTTGGGCACACACACAATTTGGTGTGCCCAAAAAACCCTAAAAGATCTGCCCTGTAGATGAGCAGTCCTGGCTGGGAACACCTGAACAGGTGGACCAGTTTTGGATACTAAAGCAAAGCAAAAGCAACTGGAGAAACTCCTCAAATTTATTGAACCTTCTGGGGGCTTTTTGTGTGTGAAGTTATATTAATCTTCCCAGAGTACTATTAGCATATTCACCTACATTTAAATAATTAATTTCCTTGTTATACGCCAACTCTTAATTTTTTGTTCTTTGAGAATTATTGAAATCTGTGACAAGAGGTAGTGATATGAGGAAATGCTTGGTTTCTGGTTTGTTAATCAATTCCATAATATCTCATTCTTCACAATTGCTTTATTTAATAGCACCAATTTCTGCTTTCAGGTCTTGACTTCCCTGTTAAGCATTTAAGTTTCAGATTTTTTTTTAATCTTTTAACCTTTATCCCTTTGATTTTTTTTTTTTCTCAGCCTATAATTTATTATACAGTCTCCTGTCAGAGGAGGAGGTAGACTAGGTGATTTTTACTGTATTGCAAATTATAATTATTATAGTTATTTGCATTAGTAATGGATTCATTCTTATCACTGAAAACAATTCCATTATCTGATCAGACAGTTACCTTCACACTGTCCGTGCTCACATACTTTTATTAGGCACCTCTTTCTCTGTGGGTCAAAAGGAGAATTATTCTTTGGTGCAGTCACTCTGCTCTCCACTTTTAACATTTTTCCTAGGTTAAAAGGAAGTTTTTATTAAGAGGATCTATGCAATACAAATATGCTGCTTTCTGCTGCTGTGTTGCCATCCCTTCAGACCCAGCAAGGGAGGGCACACGAGCAATGTCCCCTCTGCCACAGCCACTGGGAGAGGCTTCCTGATTCAGGTTCTGTGGGAGGGAATGAGAGGCTGGTTTTCATGACCCAGCAAAGATATTTTGGCTTGTTTGGAATTAAAGCAAAGGCTTGAGGATCTATGGTCTGTCCTTAATGAAGGGGAGAAGCCTGCTCTGCCAAGCCTTCCCTGCCTTCTGGGGGAGGTGGGTGATGGCAGAGGGGCAAACACATCCTATCTGACTCTCTGCTGAATTTTCTGTGCCTCTGCAGGGCTATAAAAGAATCAGTTGCACTAATTTCCTAACTGCAAGCAAAGGGGAGATGAGAAAGCTTGGAAAGAAATGTGAGGTCAGGCCACAGAACCCCCCGAGGGACTGAGAAGCCCTTGGTGAGAGCTGAGCGTGGTGGAGAACCCTTGTGCACTTCCCTGCTGGTGATTTTTTCCCCCTCATCAAAAGAGAGAAGGCTGGTGTTTGGGTAAAGAATTGAGACAATACAGAAAAGGTTAGTCTGAACCAAGAATTTGTTTATTTTCTTTTTGAGCAGCTCCTGTGGTAGTTTCTGTAGTGTGACTAGGGCTGTAGCCAGAGGACAGAGTGCTTCGTGCTGGGAGAAGGAAGGGGTGGCTCCTGCTCTTCCATCACCCCAGGCAGGACAAGCTTATCCTGTGTTTGGCATCCCATATAATTAAGGTGATGACTGTATATATTCCTCCTCCATGAAGAACCTTTTCTGATTGAGAAATGGGGCTGCACTTAGGGCTGCACTCACTTTCCAAAGAGGATAATCTGGACTCCCAGAGAATCCATCCTCTGAAACTGCACACCCCAAGCTCAGGCACCCAAGCCACCAGTAATGTTCATTGCTGTTATTTTTCATGTGGAATTGACACTTAGGTCATATAAATTGTATGCTAAATTACAGTAATGGAAATTATTATCTGAACAAATGCATTACTGTGGAGGTTTAGATCCCCCTTTTTCCCCTTCACCTCCCTAATTGGTCAGATGTGAAGCCTTTATCTACTTAATGTGATTAAAGGTAATATTTTTCTTAGGATAAACACAGAACAATAATTCCATGGGCCAGAGCACAAAGAGAGACTTGTATGCAACTTTGTCTTTGGGTCTGACAAAATAGAGGTGATCAAAGTGACAGCAAGTGCAGTAGCCACCCAGTTGTTACCATGTAATTGAACACAACATTTGGACTAATTTAAAAAGTACTTTGCTTCTTGTTTGTGTTTCTCTGCAAGCACAGTTTAGAAGTAAGTGTCACGTAGGGCACCATTAGTATTTTTTGATTCAGAGCTGTGGAGCATCACATCAAGCCTCTCCTTTCTTCCTCTGCCCTCTGCTGACCTTTTTTTGACTTACCTTTTTCTTGTCTTCAAATTTTAGAAGAAAAATGGTATCTGAACTTATTATATAATTTCTTTGGCAAAAAAATGTTGGTTTTTTTTTTTTTTTTAATTTCAGTGAATATCTCTTGTCTAAGAAACTGCTCCCGGTTTATATCAGCAACAAAATGTTAACAAATTTAACCTTGTTTTTCCACACTTTAATACAACCCCACGTGATATATATTTCTGAAGGATGAGGGTGGGGCAAAACAGTTTGGGAATTACACTCTAATCAAGAAAAAAACAGCCTTCAAGGCACAACATCATAAAATTCCTATTTGCAACCTCTGAGGACACATCCCAGGAAGGTATGGAAATAAATACACAGCCATAACACTGTCAGCTGGGGCTAGGTGATGAAAGCTCTAACATGACAAACTAGATTAAAAAAAAACCTCCAGAGGTTTGGGAAGGAGAATTCATCAATGCCAAATTAAGATATGCTCAAATATTTCTTGAAAGATAGAACCTCATTATGCTACTGATTTATGGAGCAAAGTAATGACTGTGGACAGCATTGTCTAAAGACAACAATGAGCACTGCAGTAATAATTAGAGTCACATGAAATCTTCAATTTTTATTTTTTTTGTCTAATTCTAAGATGATTTGTAATAAAGGGGGAAAATGCATCGCACAGGGTAGTCTAAAATGTAATGAAAATACGTGGCCCAAGTTGTTCCCATATTTAAAATATTTAAAATTCTTCTTGCAATGCTGCACACCAACAAAATAATAGTAATTTCTGGCAGGAATAATAAAACCTTAACTATAGCACAAGGCGTTTTTCACCAAATTACTCACTCTATATCCACAATTACAGCCCATTTTTTTCTTCTTATGCTGATAACAAAAGATACATTTTAAGATCCTCGCTGTGCTACTCTTCCTTTAATAAATAAAGTGAGCTTTTCAAAAGCCGCAAAACGATGCAGATAAAAATCAAAACATTTCTACATTTAAGGATGCAATCAAAGACTCGCCGTGAATGGTGTGATATTAAAGTTAAAAAAAAAAAAAAAATCAATTTGCTGTGTATTTTTGACCGTAGTTTGTCACAAATACCATTCCCAATAGATAAGAATGATTATATGGTAAAGAGCATAATTTATATATCTCAAGCGTTCTGCTTTTGTCACCGCCATCGTTAAGGAATTTGACACGTTTGCAGGAGAACAATATATGTCAACTGAAACATATACCAATTAGCCCTAAATGGGACACTGAAATGAATGATGCATGTGCATGCTATACTTACAAGTAATAACATGTGGTTTAAAGTCGCTCGCGTTTTCAAACAAGAATTCTTTTTATGTTGTCATTTAAAAAATCTAATATTTCAAAAGGTCAGGAATAAATAGCACCATTAGCATTAAAAGCTAGCTAAAGGGAAAGTAATTTGTTGTTCATTTAACATTGCATTTTATGTAATAGCTTTGTAAAGTGTTTGGGAGGGGGGAGAGATTTTACTCTGCTGAAGCAGGATGACGGCAGCTCCAGTTCATTATTAAAAGGAGATTTTTTATTATGCTATTGTCAACTTTAACGTCTTGATTCTGTTAGGTGTTTGTTAAAATTACACGGGCTGCTGAAGTGGCTATGGCAAAGGATAATGCTGAGAATATCATAACTGTCAAAACAATTGTGTAGGCAAGAACCTGCTTATTCCAAGATAATGGAACAAAAGACAAAGGAGAAACTCTTCTGCAGTGTTAGGAAGTTAATAACCCTGTTGAGGTTTCCTCAGCAGGAGGCACCGAGATCAGGACACCAAATCCTGGGAGAGACAAACAGGGAAGGCAGAAGGAAGCAGGGGATGCCAAAGGGATGGGGGCTACATGACAACCCAGCATCAGACACCAGCTCCCCTGTCCGTGGCTATTCATAAACCCAGAACTATTTATCTTCCTGAAGAGGGTTTGTGTGTTCCTCCAAGGACTGGATGAAGTGTGAAAGCCTCTGTTCCTGTGGCTGGATCCTCTTCCTCCTGCCCAGCTGCAGCTGTGCAGCCCTGGAAAGCCCAGGAAGGCATTGCAGGAACAACCCAGAGCTGGACTTAGCAGAGCCTGATGCAGGACAAAGAACTCAAATCCTTGTGTTTATTAGGCCTGACTCTATTATTCTACCACTATAAGACTGATCACATTTGGGAAAAACTGGAGACAAAATAAATGTCAGCTTTTGTGTCGTTGTGGACAGCATAGGCTGGGAGGAAAACACAAAGAGAACTCTGCTGTGTGCTTGCTGCACTTGCTGCTGCATGGGGAGAGAAGGAATGTAACAGGGGGAATACTCCAGGAATTCAGGAAATTCAACCAGCCTGGTGTTGAATATTTCCAGATATGGGGTACCTAACACCTCTCATGGCAGCCTGGGCTAGTTTTAACACTCCTGTGTTCACTCCTGTGAACTTCTTCCATACATCTAATCTAAGTCACATAGTTCCTTTTAATCTGGGCTAGAAGCAGCAGTGCAATTTAGGAGGTTTTTAAGCATAAAAGCAAGCCTGCATGTCTCTGACTAAAACTGAAATTGCTGGAGGATATTCTCTTCAGTTGTGTTAAAGCAAGGAGCACTTTGGCTTTTATATAAAGAACTTACTTCAACCCAGAGCATGCCCATAGGTTGCTAATCTTCAGTGCTGATGTGTCTTTGTCTATTATTTACATCCCCTATCTCCCTCCCATCACCCTGTGGGAGCTGGCAGAATGCACTCAATAAAAAAAAAAAAAAAAAAAAAAACAACAAAAACAAACAAACGAAAAAAAACCCAAAAAAACCAAACAAAAACAACCAACCAACCAACCAAAAAAATCCAACCCAAAAAAACCACTGCTTTTTTTTCAATACTAGAAAAGTATTGAAAAGTTGGAGCACTACTAGAAAAGTAGTGCTCCAACACAAAATAAATTGGTTTCCACCTCCACTACTACACAGAATCTAGAGCCTTGCTGGGAAGTTGATGGAAAGGTCACCCAGAGAGACAGAAGGAGCAGAGTGCCCCAGTCTGGGGAACATCAGGAGAAAGTGAGAGCAGATCCCCAGGAGCAGTAGATGTGTGTAGCAGCAGATCCCCAGCAGTTCTGTGAGGTTTATCAGTGAGGATGAGCTGCCCCTGGCAGCAGAGGAGACACAGCCCCCTTGTCCAGCAGAGCACTGAGGGACACGAGGCAGGATTACATGGGACAGAAATGAATTTGTTTCTGTTACCTGCCCCCTTTCCTCTTGCTTGAAATTATTTTGAAACAGGCTGAAAGCAGGGGAATTCTTCAACAGGTTTTGGCACATTCACTCCTAAAGCCACTCTAAAAATTCTGTCTACAGAGAGTATCCACAGACTTAACCTCTGCCTCCCAAACCAGCCAAAACCCACCCCAAACAGAACACACCATCAGTATCACAGCTGCAGATGCCAGTGTTTTCTGTATGAGTGGCTTTTATTGGTAGCAAGGGTTTGGGGATCCAAATGTGCTGTTAGCAAGCAGTCAGAGTCTGCAGGACATCCTCCCTCACGGTCTCGGAGCCACAGAAACGGTACCTGAGGATAAAGGAAATGAAAGCACCTTCAGCTGTCAGCAGCTGTTGAAATTATACAAGTGGATTTACTTTGATGGTAACACAACCTGATTTGTCATTTGAGGCAACTGAACAGAACAAACTTTGAGCTTCTAAATTTGAAATCTGACTGCTGGGGGAAGCATTGATAGAGTGTATTCATTCTGCTTCATTGCCCACCTTACTTTAATGTTACAGTTTTGGGGGTTTTCCCCAGATTTTGTGCTACCATTTCTATAGAGATGGCCACAACTATTTGTGCAAAGGTCACGAGTCAGTAGAAGGGTGAGTTCCTATCTACAGAAATACACTGTCAGCAATGTGCTTTGGTGACTGGAAACTACAACAGACTTAGGACCTCTGCTTCAAGGTGAGTTCAAGTGCTGCTTGGCTGTAATCATTTTCACCTCCCATGTTGTCTTTTTTTAGTGATGGAATTTTAACTGTGCATTTGAAAAAAGGTCTGAAATTTAAACTGTACCTCTTGTTCTAGATACCAACTCACGATGTGGATAAAAATAGGATAATGATCAAGAAAATGAAGGAATTCATATTAAAAAGTCCAGGAAAATTAGTAAAACTGGATCAGTAAACATGCTTCTGTAATATTAACATCCAAGCCATACTTCACAAAGTCTAGAGAAATCAATTTTAGCCTCTTTCCTTCAGCTTTATATATAGCCTTTTAGTGCAGGCTCCAAGTGTTAGGGTTCCTCATTGGAAGGGTGAGTTTTTTATCACTATCCTCTTTAGTCAATCATGACCTTAGGGGTCATCAATACTCATGGAATACTTGGCTGGTTCCAGCTGACAGGGAATCAGACCCACAAATAATCTGGACACTAGGAGTTTGGCAAGAAAGATGCTGTCAATCCAAGCCAGCATTAATTTTTCTCACCCAGAGCGTTATCCAGAAAGTTTGCTCTTCTAAAGCCTGGAGAGATTTTCTGGGGTTTTTTTTTGAGGTTATATAAGGCAAAGGGTTGAAGTAGCAGTGAATAGAACTATGGATGAACAGTGTCTTGAAAGGAAGGAATGAAAATGTTTCCTTGAGAATCTTTTCCTTTTAATGCCTTAAATAACTTTTCTTGTGAAAAGGCTTCCACTCCACTTATAATTTTGTCACCTATCTTCTCCGGTAAGTGTCAAGATTTTCACAATAGATATACTTACTCTGTTCTACTTTGTCCAGCTTGTACTGTGATAGTAGTAGCTCCCAGTTTAGGAAGAGTTGGGTTTATCCAGTTGTTGTTCCAAAGAAATTTAACCTTGGTAATTTGTCCTACATTAATTTCTGCATCAATATAGGCTGTGTAAGTATTGTCTGGTTTGAGGGTACCCCTGTGAAAAACAGCATTTTATGGATATGAGGCATGGCAATATTTATAGTTAATTACCAGTCTTATCAAAGTCTCTGCTGTGGTGGCAAGAGGGTAGAAATTTAGCAGAGAGACAACATTTATGCTATTATATGGCAGCAACATTATTGCCAGGTTTCTGATGTAATTCATCCCAACTCACTGTTTTTCAAAGGCAGCAAAGGCCGGTGGGCCTGATATGCTCCCTTTTTGTTTCTCTCTTCACAAGATGAATTTAAACAGAATTATTAATTACAAATACAAATTAAGGGTTCTAGAAGAAAAGTTTCTTTTCTATTGAATTTTTAACTTACTTGATGATCTGGTGCTGCTTTGTGTTCCCACCAGAGCCATACAGGGCGACATTTACATATCCTTTTACTTTTGTCTTTCCAGAGAGGGTCACAGATACTTTGTACCTCCAAACTACACAGAAGAAATAGAATTACTCAGACTGTACCCAGGGAGAAACAGTCCCCAAAATATTAAATTCCAGGGTGTTTTTGTGTCAGTATAGTATAGTTGAGAGCAGAAAATACGAAACACCAGTGAGTCAAATCTGTTGTTATGTCCTAATGAGATCAACATGAGAAATGGAAGATGTTTGTGTTACTTTCTGGGAGAGAAAAAAGAGAAATCTAGTCCATATTGTAGTAAATACTACACAGATCTCAGCATTTTGACCATGAATGTTTGCATACAGAGTGAAGCTGGAAATAAAGGGATGTTACAGATAAGTACAGATACAGAATCTAAGCAGCACAAAAAGAATTCTGAAGCTCCAGGAAAATAATTTTTGTGGGTAGAAACTTCCTTTTAGAGTGCAATTAGCAAAAGGAGCTCAAGGAGAGTCTGATTTGTGCTCACAAGCGCAAACTAAGCAGTGTGTTATGAGAGCTGTTGTTTAGGATAACTGAGGTTGTAAAGGAGCTCATCTTGTCCATCCAGTTCTGAAACCAGCTGTGATCAGCTTGTTCATAGCCTTTGTCAAATGGAGTTTTTGGCATCTCCAATGATGGAGATTTCCCAGCTTCCCTGGGCCCCTCTTCCTGCATTTAACCACTGCCACTGTGATGTAATTTTCATAGTGTTTAATAAAGAAATTCCCTTTCTGCAACTTGTGTGCATTGTCTCTCCTCCCTTCTCCTTGAACCTTGCAATCCTCTAAACATCTCAGTAACCTCCACTAGACTCCAGAGTTTGTCAGCAACTTTCTTGTCCTGTAGGGCCCCAAAGTGGCATCAGTGGTGGTACAAGAGGAAAAAGAAGAGACTTTGCACTGTGATGAGATCTGTTCATCTGCTAAAGTTAACTGTCAAACCGGAAAATAAAATATTTACGAAGAGTATGTAGCAATGGAAGGATTCAAAACTCACGAGGAAAATCCTTGGCCTCTCCAGTATTCAGGTAAAGTTTCGTGAAATCACTTTTAACCTTGTCCTTGAATTTGTCTGCGTAGTGACCCATGCTTGGGCATCCCTCTTCTGGGCATGGGAAACACTTTCCCTAGCGAAAACAAATATATCTATTAATAACATTCTCCAGCCAGACAAGGAAGAAAAAAAAATTAGTCAAAGGATTTATTTTTAATAATGTTTTCAGTGGGGTGCATCCCGAAGTTCTGAGAAATACTTACTTCTTGAAAAAGATCATATGAAGCACAAGGATAGCCTAAAAATCCGTCAGGGTAGATGATGCTGTCCGAGTAATACTTGTAACTCCGCAAGTGATTGCAAGCCACGAAGTCCCGAGTTCCTATGGAAAGATGCCCCCAGGTTAGTTCTTCTTTTCTCTTCCCACTCAAGGAAAGAAACCCATGTCACTGACATGCATCGTTCCTCCTCAAAAGCCCCATCACAATTCTTGGAGAATCAAACGTCAGGTTGGAACCTTACTTGCTTCTGATGCACTCACGCCCTAAGGAATGTCACTGGCTCAACAGGTATAAAATGCAAACTTGAAATGCTTTGTGGAGACCGACTGTGCCGCTCAGCCCAGCCCCTGCCCCTCAAAAAACACTCATTCAAGCAATCTGACCGAGTTTAACAATAGAAACCAGAGCTGCCTGAAGCAGGTCTTTTGTAGGCAACAGTTTCATTACCATAACAAAAGAAAACCAAATGAAAAGTATTTAACAGTGAACTTCCTAGGGCAGTGCTGATTTGCTCCAGCTGAGGGCTTCAAAACAAAATTATTATTATTTGGGGGGTACTTAAGAAAGGGAGACTCTTAAAATTAAAATAATGAATATATTATTTTCTTTTGTGTTGCCTGTATTTTCCTGACTTTAGGTTAAAAAGAAGACCATATACTACGCAGTTATTTCTTTGTGCTTTAATTCCCCATTATTGATAACAAGTTTACTCTATCAAAAAAAAAAAAAAAAAAGGTGGGGCGAGAATGAAAAAGTAATGCCTCCAGCTGCATTGAATAAAACCTGGAGTAAAAAGCTAGCTATCACAAATCAGATAATGGATTCCTAGAGTTTAAGTTGTTTGCAGTAGTGTAAGAAAGAGCTCAGATAATGTATTGAAAAATCTCCACAGCAGAAGTCTTCACAGTCTTCAGTCTTCTTTTATTTATTTTTTAAATCTTATGTGCAATATAATTTTAGAAAGATACAAAGGAATCCTCTGATACTTAGGGATTTATTAGAACCAAGTAAAACAACAAAGAACAGTGTATTTGAGCAACTATGTGCCAATCTTTTTTTAGCTGCCTAAAAATAGACACAATGACATCACTTCAATGCAACTCTGATTGTAATCTGTAACTTAACAAGGAATTGAATTAATTGCTCTATCTCCGAAGGGTTTCAGCTGAAGACACTCTCCCAGGAGTAGGTGAGAAGAATTTGCCCAATTCCACCAGTGCTGCCGCTGGGCAATTAGGCACAAAATGCAATGTGTTGTTAAAAGACCCTTCAAAATGTTTGGCACAGCTCCAGCAACTTTTGTTTCTGATATTAGATCGTTTGGAGGAAACACATTTCCAGAGGCAAACCCTTTGTCTTGTTTATTTTTTAATAAGCTCTGGAAATGTGGTGTGTTTCGAGCATTTTATCAGCTTCACTGCAGTCTGCAGCTGCACCAAAAGCTAATGCCAAACACCTGAATTAAGGAAAGATAAGTGGCTACACTTTAAGGGCTTCCCCTGAATTTGTAATGCAAACAGCACACTTACCTTCCCAGATGCCATCGATATCTACGATCTGTGAAACAGGGTTCTTCGCGCACCCGGGCATCTCCTCTCCTCCGTTTGGGTAAAAGTCGAGATGCCCTATAGCTGGGCGTATGCCAAAACCTGGAGCATTTGAGACAGGGGGTAAGCGTGGTTCAAATGAATGTTGTCTCATGCCTGTAGCTGCTGGCTTCACGTTTGCCTGTGCATGGTGTTTTAGGAGTCACTAAAGTGGTGAATTTGTTCTGTTCAGCACAACAGTCTCGGTGAACAATCAGAACAGTTAAGTGCCACAGGGTGTAAATAATTCAGTACAGTAAATAATAAGTAATCAGTAGAGTAGAGCTGCATGCTCACCTAAGTTGGGGATTGTGGGAGCTGAGTCTGTGTGGATAACGTCAACAAACTCTGCATCAGATTTATCCAGTCTGACTTCAGTTGGAGTGCCTTGAAAATAAGGTTGTGCAGGGTCCAGTCCTGAAAGAAAAAGAGTAGTGTTATGTATAAATAAAGAAATGTAGGTGTAGACTCATTTTAGACTCATTGATTAATTTTATATAATGAATGTCACAAGTATAGTTGCCTATGGTTCTTATATCTAAGTAATATAGGCATTAATAAAATGAGGATGCGTGCTCTCTCTTACCAAGTGGCTTTTCTCCCAGGAAGTCACCTGTGGGAAGCCTATTACATTTTACTGCTTTACATACTTACAGCAATACTGAATGCCAACACTTGGAGTTAACTTTTATTTTTTTTTTTAATTGAACTTCTCTTTAATAACGTTGTTCAAACTGAGGGTACTGTGTCTGCATCCCAAGGAACTGATCCATCTGCATGGTTTCCAGAGTCCCTTGCTTGAGAATACTCAGAGGAATTTGTGCTGATAGCACCCCACCTGCTTGGAGGTGTGGAAACCTGCCTGCCAATGTTCAGGTTCCAGTCAGATTTTTGGGGAAAAACATCTAGTTTTGAAGCAATGAGCTTTGCTTTTGAACCTAGCAGAAAATGGAATCAATTTGCTTCCCAAATTGTAGCAGCAATTTCAGGTGCTTGTAAAGTCTTGCAAATTGCCCAGTTTTTGCTGCCTTATACTTGCATCTCTTCTTGTCCCTAGGCAGCTTATTTTGGGTTTGCTTTTAAACTGAATTTTGTAGACTATTAGTCCAAGTTTCACTAAGCCTGAAATCCCTGAGGAAAAATAACAATTGAAAACAGTTTTGTTAATAATGTCTAAAATTGTCTTTTATCCATTAAAGCCCACTCTGCTTAATGCACAATGCCCTTGGCATTGCCTACATGATGAATAAGGAGATCAAACCCACAGCTTTAACCTCCAGAAGTGCTGAACTTTAAAAACAAATTGCTTTGCTGTGTAACACATGTACAAGCAAAATAATTATCCCACTCTTTCCCCCCACTTAGCACAGCCCTGCTCCTTGGGGTACGGTGTGAAAGGAGCACAATATTGCAATTAGCCCTGACTACGCTGCAGCCCCAGGTGCAGTGACAGTGGGGTGATTCAAAGTGACCAGCAGTGTTTTGTGTGGTGGCTCTGGTGGCAGCGTGGCTGCAGTCACTGACCCGTTATCCTGCCGATGCCCGGGCGCCTCCGGCCGGCCTCGCCGGCAGCGTGTGCTCCCAGGCTGTGGCCAATGATGTGAACATCAGCTGGGGAGTATCCATATTTATCCTGACAAAACAGCAAAAAACAAACACTGCTATGCCCGTTTGCATCAGCAATAGGGAAGGCTTGAAAGGGGCTGGAAAACTACTTTTAATTTTGATTTTAATTTTAATTCCTGGCTCAGGAACTCCTCTAGGATCTCAGTGTCTCTTTGCCAGCTACTTCTGTCCAGCACATAGATTTTCCAAACCTCCTTATTCATCTGCTGCCCTGGTTTGGAGGTTGTTGTAACTCCAAACAGCTCTGTCAAGAGTCCTGAGAGGCTCTGTATCCTTCCAGAGGGCCCGTAAAGGTTTACAGAATGCTTGTCTGGCTTGCAAGGATAGGCCAGGCAGGAAGTTACACCTGGCAGGTTAAGCACCCCACAAAGCTGGAGGAGGCCATGAGATGAGAAATGCCTTCAGCCTTTTTGGGCAGGAATTCAGTAGCTGCAGTGCAGATGTGGAGAATGAGAGGTGGGTCAGAGCACTGCTAGACCCAGCATGCTCTCTGGTTATTTACAGGTCTTTTATGGGAAATCTGTGTTGAAAACAATTAGATTAAGAGAAGGCTTCAGACCAAGCTTCACTTCCCATGTGAAGCTGGCTGCAAAAGGAGCCACCTCCTGTGGGTTTGGGCACTGTCCACCACAGCTTTCCCTGGGGCAGCTGGTGGGTCCTGCTTGTCCCCAGCCAGTGCTGCCAGCTGGTTTTCTGGTGTTCTTGAGAGCTCATTGGTTGTCTCCATGAAGAAGAACTTTGCCAATCCATTATTTCTACACTTTTAGTTTTACACTGCATTTCTTAACATCTACAGAATAACTCTTTGGCTGTACTATGAGAATTTCTTGTAGAATTTCCTCTCCTTATGTTGGTGGGCCTCGCTGCTATCACACAATGTTCTCCTTTTAAAAAAAATTGTGCTGTTTTCAGCACAACTGATCGTGGAGTAGAGGACAATATTTTCTGCTGGTTACATCCACATTTGTGGAAGCTCCAGAGCTGTATTTCTTTCAAATCAGTATTATGCTATAGCTTTAGAAACAGCAGACTCTTACCGCGAGGACATTTACGAAATAAGCGATCTCAGCACCCACGACCCGGATGTTGTTCGCTGCCTGGGTGTACTGACACCTTGCACCTCTCTTCCAGCTCACACAGATGCAGTTCACATCTTCCACAGTAAGCATCCTCTGTTTTGTAAAACAAAAGCAAAACCCGTGGTAAATACAGTATGGGATCAGTTCATGTTCATCGTTGTGGCTCAGCTACTCAATCTTGTGTGAACTTGTATGAGAATGATTTGAAAACCAAAGCTGTAGCATGGATGTGTGCTCAGAGGGCTTTGTGTGATCACACAATGCTGAAAGAGGGTGATATGTAATGTAGTAATAATTTCAAATACTCAGAGCAGTATTTTTTACAGAAAGGAAAGCAGTATCAATAATGAAACTTTCAATTTTTATTTTCAATCAAACTTGGTATGTAACACTAAATAAGAGCTCTACTTAGGCACCTATTCACTTCAGTGATTTAAAAGTACTACTTTAACTCAAATTCAATTAGAATATTTTTGATAGTAAAAGTCAACAGTGGTTTTCTGATGCAGATTTGTAAGAAAGACAATGTGTTTTTATAAGACAGTGTATAAACTGTTGGTGCTCATTTCGTATTTATGGCTGTATTTGGAAATAGGTATATGCAGGTAGAGACTTTGCCACAGAATCAGAATCTTTACTGTTCTTCATTGAGCTGGACTGTCTGGCTAAAAGCATTTTGTTTTAGCAGCTTAAGTATACGACTACAACTGACAAAGGACAAAAAAGGCAATAAAAGTGTCTGTGACCATACTAGAAATGGTAAAAATCAATATGCAGATAGGATTAATGCTTAATGGGAAGAAAAGCAAGTAACAGATACACATAGGAGGATTGATGTATTCACAATCCCCTTTGCTCTAATCTTGATTGAAAAGATTCACTGAGACCAATTTGTTTCTAAATATGAACTAGAGTATTGTGATAAAACACAGGCTACCATAATAGATGAAGTATTTAAGGATTTATCTCATGCCTCTACATCCTGGAAAATTGATCAAATAGATTTAAGGCACAAGCTGAAAAAATCTGTGAGCTATCTCATTGACTGTGAAGTTCCAGGAAACAAACCTCTATTTTAAAGTGCAAAATGTAAGATAGAAAATTATAAAAGCATCAATCTGCTTCTGATAATTGAAACAAATTATTAACTGACAAATCCAACAATCATCCCTAGTTTTTCTTTTCTTTTGATCTAGCATCAAAAAGAAGCAGGCAATGGGGATGCAATAAACGTGAAATAACTTGATTTTAGTTTCACATTGTTCCTCATAGTGTTCTCATAAGTAAAATAGGAATATATTATTTAAAAAAAATTGTATTTGTGTTAATGGTGGAAAAAACTTATCCTTGTAGTGCCATCAACTGGTATTTTGGTCTGTGCTGCATGACTAGGGGCTTTCATTAGCTCCAGCTGCAATTAAAAGCATATTTGGAGGACTTGAGAAAACCACAAGCTGGAATTGCACTTTGCATAGGGACAGGGTTAAGAAATAATTTGTGGAATTAGTACAAAAACCAATAAAGCAGAGTGCTTTAACTAATTCAGCGCTCATAGCAAGTCCTAGATTGAAAGCTTTGTTTGAAATGCTCCCCTTGAGGTCCCCTTTGGATGTACATTTTTATGTCTTTTTTTATTGCTTTTGGCAGTGGCCAGCCCTGGTGCTCAGCCTCCAGCACCCACGTGGCAGCCCAAACCTTCCTGAGAGACCTTCCACACCTAGAAACCTTCTCTTGGCTGGAGAAATAGGATGCAGGAGCTATGAGTCTGCAGTTATTTCTGGAATCACCCCAATCCTAGCCAATATCTTATTCCAGGGTTTGTGTTCTTTTTACCAAGAAAAAGGCTACTGAGTCAAATCTTTTCGTCACTCACTTCACTAAAGAGAAAAGCTGAATGCATTTTACCTCATTATTTCCCCAAGGTGCAAAGCTACATATTCAATTTGGTAACAATCTGAAAATGTGAACTAATTTTTGCTTTCTTATCACTACAAAAAAATGAGTTAGAAATATGAAAAAAATTGGTTAGAAAATGAGAAAAATTGGTTAGATATAGAGAAAACAGACAATTTATATGAATGTGTTTATAAATGCAAACTAAGGGTGTCCCTGTGGTGCTTACCTTGCACATGTCTGACAGCCAGTTTTCTTCTCCATTGTCTACAAATCCATGTACAATAAATCTGGTCTTCCTGCTTGCATTAAAATTTGAGACCTCGATTGTTGACTTATCAACAGCAGACACCTCCTACATTAATGTAGATTTAAAAATTATTAAATTAGCATAGATAAGAACTAAAAAAAACCTTTAAATCTGCTTTCTATAAATAAGTTTTCAAAATTGCGAAGACCTGAACAGTGCTTATCTGTGCAGGTGTTTAAAAGTTTTGCAATATTGAACTCATCTGCAAGAATTCACATGAAGGTTCATGTGTATCTCCATTCAAAGCAAGCTTTGACTCCCATCTTAGGGCAGAAAGCACTTCAGCATGCTTTGATTTTATCTGTGGAAAAAAATTACCCCAAAATGCCCAGCTTCCCAGTAGTTCTCAGCGGGGACCCTGCCAAGGAGCTGGAAGAGGTGGTCTTTTGAATCACGTGAAATTTTGGCCATTTTTAACACTCTTCAGGAACACATCTGGAGTCTGTGTTTATTTATGAGTTTTGCATGTGATACACCAATGTTTAAACCACAACAGTTCTTACTTGAAAGTCAGCAGGGTTGTCTCTAGTGTACAGGAGGAACCGAGTGTCTACACTCTCTGGTTTCCAGGGTAATTTGTAGATTGGCCTTTCTATGGTCCCAGACCATGGCACATCATCTGTGAAGCACCCCAGCCTGTCATAGCAAACTTCTTTGCCTGCAGCATGAAGACAAAGAAAAATAATGTTTCAATGAGCAGAGAAATGGAGTCAGAACTCATAGCATGGCTTCTCTGGGGGGCTTTTTTCCCCTAGAAAATCCCACAGTTTACAGGAAGCCAAGACCAGCAGTTGCCCTTTCCTACATCTTGAGAGGCTGCAGTTTACCCCAAGGATAGAAGCCACCCTATTGCTCATCAACAAAGTCTTCAGAGGAGTTCCTCTGTGGTATCCTTGGGTACCTTCCCCCAGCTGTTGCTTTGCCCAAGGCAGAGACAGCTGATGAGTTTCTCCTAATGCCAAGCCAAAATATTGCAGACAATCAGCAATAAATTGAGGCTGTGCTGAAGAGCTGACTGCACATGGGAAGTCTTATAGTACACAAGCCAGTGTCTTCTGCTGAATACAAAGCTACACCCTCATTAGACTGCCTTCCCCCCCCCTTGCCCTGGCTTTTTTTTTCCATTTCCATCATTAATAAGAGTACAAGAAATATTTCCCTATGTTTAGTAGAGCAGTAGCTCTGTTTTGAGATAGGAAACATCAGCTTTTCTTGCTCAGTCCTAGGGCAGAATTCCCAGAGTGGAGAAGAAAGACAACACTCACACTCTCACCTCACCATTCCTGTATGGAAAAGTGAACACATTAACCTCAATCTGTAAGTTTTAAGGTACCAGGCTGTAGAATAATACCCAGAAAATAGGTGGAAAATGCAGCAGCATAGAAATACAATACAAACACTAACCCCATATGCTTACCTTCTGCTGCGCTGAGCAGAAACAGGGCAAGAATCCAAATTCCAAGCATCTGGAACAGCAGAAAAAGAAGCAGCTAGGATTTGCTAACCCACCTGTTTAGCAAGCGCACTCAGCCCCCTGGTGCTGAATTCTCTCCAGGTGAACAGAGTGCCTGTTGTTTCTGCAGGATGTATCCCTGACTGCTGTGTGCCCCAGACAGGTGTGAGTCAGCTTGGTGTTTGCTTGCTCCATGAGAGATTGGGGGGCCATAAATATTCAAAAACATAGCTTAAATCCAGGCTGATATTTTTCCTTCTAATCAGATGTATAGCAGCTACTTTAGAATTAGCATGAGGACTTGAGAACAAGAGCTGCCATTCCCCTTCACACTCCTGTGCTGTGAGAAGCCACAAATCTGACAAGGCACAAGGAAAAACCCCCAGACCTGAACTACTTACGATGCAGCCTTGAAGCTCCTGGCATTAACGTGTGAACTTTTCATGGACTTTTATAGTCTGCTTTATCCTTGGAAGGGTTCCTAGAAAAATAGGAATATTTGTTTCAGATTATAGATAAGCTGGAGAACAACTTAAATGGTTGGTTTTGTAATATAGGTTATGGAATAATTCGTGCTTATATAAAATATAGTGTGAAATTAGATCCTAAAGATTTAAAACCACAAGCCGCTGCCGGGGAAAAAAGACTGCTTCCTGATTGTGAAATCACGGGCGGAGGGGAAGAAAACCTAATTAGAAACCAAAAAGGCTTAGCGCCTGTGGAGATGGACCTTTTCCCAGGTAGTGCAGTGACACCCAAGCGATGAATACCCGATAAGTATCTATGATCAAGATAGCCAGAGTCGTCAAGGGTGTGCATCCCTACACCAGGTTCCCGTAACTCGAAATTAGCATTCACCACTTCCCAGAAACTGTTTTGTCCAGCCCAGCCCAGAGAAAAGAATACTGCATGAAGCAGCGATGCGAAGCAGCGAGAAGAATAGGAGATACTCTGCCCCAAGCCAAAAAAACCTGTATAAAACTAACCCAGCAGAGACAGCATCTGTGAACAGAGGGGATTAGAAGCATTAGAGATTGAATCTGTGTTCATCCCAGGCTCGATGCTGATCCTTTGATCGTGGCTATCAGAGACCGAATATTGGTTGCGAAATCAAAATCTTTTTATTAATTATTGATTTGGCTTTATCATTTATAACAGTTTCTCTGATAGCTCCAAAATCCATGGATATAGATTTCTTGAATCAGTGAGCTGGATCCCACAATATGATTGAAGCTCCAGTGGCTGGTAATTCCCAGGCAGCAACTCATCAGGAGTGGCCCATGAAAGAGAATTATATGGATTTGTCTTGGCTGGGAAGGCTTTCATTTTTTGGTGTTGTATATTTGGGGTGTAGGAGATCTACTGGGGGAGTTAGAGGGAAACCACATCATTTTAAAGTCCCACTCCTTGCCCTGTATCAAGTGACTTCAGATGTGAAATGCTCATGTGTTTTCTGGGTCTTTTGATGAAGGCTTGTCTCTTTTGGAAAACTCTTAGTGGGCTTGGTATATTCTTTTCATAGTGAAAATGACATTCTCCAGGAATCCCTTTAATTTCCTTGCTGAATTAAGTAGATGTAGATAGACAGTTGTGTAATGCTTGGGATTCTTTCTATACTACCCATGTAACACAAGCTGTGAGAGAAGTTCTGAGTGATGAACTGAGAGCAAACACACTGGAAATATATACAAATAACATACAAAATTCCCCCAGACATTAGGATATGTCTTGAATGCTACAAAGCTTTGCAGATTGTTTTAGTAGAGACATCAACTAAAAGGTGAAAAGCAGCCTGTGCAAAATGCACAAGACTAGGTCTGGCAACCCCTTGGAACTGTTTGTCTCTAAGAGAAGGCTCTAAGTGAACTCAAGAAGAAATAAAACCTGAGCTGACTCCACTTAGAGAGTTTCATCAGCTTGGCTATGCTTTATGGCCTTGTATGTTTGCAGAGTTGATGTTCCCTGATCTCCACCCCTGGGAATGACCAAATGGATACCAGGTGTTCCACTGCTATCATCGGTGATAATGCAGTTTATTCCTTTAAATAGCTAAGTTTTATTTTTATTAGCATACCACCTTTGACACTGATTTAGAGTTCAGTGCTCCTGTCTTTAGTTGAAGTGGGATTTTGGTTTGTAAATTGGTTTGTATCAGTGGAATCAGTACATGCTCCATTGCACTAACAAGAATTCAAAATGAGTGGGGAACAGCTTTTCCCTCTTAATTTAAGAGCTGCTAGAAAAGATTTGAGTTAGGATTTTATCCATTAGTCTGCTGCTCTTATTCAATACTGTAATAGTACAGATGAGACAGAATAAATGGACAATTCCTTAGGCCATGGTCAGTTGGATTTCAGCTGCTTGTTTCTCCTTTGGGAAGGCTGGGCAGGGCTGGGATGCAGGTCCCTCAGTACCATGCAGGTTGCTCTGTGCCTGGAGGAGATGCTCTGGTCCTTGTGGCCACACAGCTGGGGTCTTTGGAAGAAGGATGGGGTTTGATTTTTAAAAAAAAAAGTGATAAATTAAGGCACAGCTATGTTTCTCCAGTCCTGAAGAAGGTGTAGTCTGGAATACGAAGCAGGCAGAGGAGAGGACAGGATTTCTGGTGTTCAGGATGCTGTGGCTCTCTCCTGGGACACTGTGGAGCTTCCCAGCATTGTTCATGTTTTCCTTGCCATGTGTCAGTTCCCCAGAAGACTTGCAGGACTCAGAACTGCAGGTCTCTTTGGCTGAACCTCAGACTTGTGTTTAATTATGCTTTTAATTTTTTTTAATCTTGTGTTTAATCAAGGATACAACAGTGCTGGGGTTTTTCTTAAAGAAAAATTCATTCAGAAGTCTATACTCATCAGTGTGTTCTCATAGTATTTCTTAGAACTTTATCTGCCCAAGTACTTGTACAAACATGGGGAAATGGGAGTAAATAAGTTATTAACTCTTTCTTCCTCTTCATCAGCTCAATGTTTGGGTTTTATACTTGGAAAATCCATGGTCTCTTACAGCTGCAGGAGGCTCACTCGTGCTGTGCTTTGCAGAGCAGTAATGGTCATTTTCAATGTGAAATGGTCAGTCCCAGGTTTTGCAAACCTGGTTACTCAGAATTTCTCCTCAAAACTCTCAGTGCAAATGTTTGTGTTTGAAATAAAACAGCATCCAGGGGCTGGGATTTAGTTCCTTCCAAAGTGGGGGGCACTTGAGGTTTGCCTGGTCTGCCTTTTCCAGGCAGGTGCAGGTACAAAGGGCTGGCTCAAAAGGCTGCAGGAATCACCTGGCCTTGTGCTGCTCCTGCCTCATCCCAGAGTGTCTTCTGAGGGCAATGCTCCTGCCTGGGGCTGGAAAACTCTGAGCAGCAGCACAGGCTGCAGAAAGGAGCTGGCAGACCTGCAGGGGTGTTCTGAGGACACCTGTTGCCTTGAGAGTGTCTGATAATATTCCAGATTTATCTGTCAGTGTGGTGGGACTCAGTTCTTGCCTTGAGGAACAGATAGAGTGAGACTGGGCAGTGTTTTAAATGGATTTTAGCATCTGTGATTTCTGGTTGCTCCATAGTTATAAACACAATAAACGTGGCTCAAACATGAGAAACATTGACACGTGTGTTTGCAAAGAACTAAAAAAAAACAAAGGGAACTATTTTTTTTTTTTTAAAGTTTGCTTTAATTGTGTTTTGTGCCAAGATTTCCATGCACAAGACTGAGGGTTTACTCAGCTGCCATGCACAGACCTTGGGGACCTCTAACAAGGTGTAAGTAACTGAGGATCTCCATATGCCACAGTTCCATGGCCACAAAAAGTTGACCTGGGAAGAAAAAAAATGCTTAAATCAAGATTTATCTCTTTTTGCCCAATGAAAAATGAAAGGGTGTCAGCTGTCACCTTGAGGGTTGTTAGTCCAACCCATAATCCCACTGAAGGCTTCCTAATAGAAGCCTTCAAAGATTATTAAAATCTGCTGCAAAGATTATTAAAATCTGCTATTAACAGTAACAAGGTGAATTTCCTTCTTTTGGGGACCAGCTGAAAAATTTGAGGTTTAATATGTTTGTCTTGGTTTGTAATTGTTTTGCTGTGGAAAAGCTAAACATTTCAAATTATTCATTGCTGTACTCTTTTCCAGACAGTTATTCCCTGGTGTATAGTCAAACATCTGAATTTTCTGATTTTTTTTCTGTCCAAAGTGCAATGTCTTGTGTTTTTCCTTATTGAAATTCACATTGTTGATTACAAACCATGTGTCAAATTTAAGACCATTTCTCCATCTTTTCTCCCAGGGTTATTTCTCTTGCCTTCTGACCTCTTAATGGGACACACTTACCTATGTCCATCTGCTCCATGTATTATATTGACTGTTTCTGCTCCCAGTCTTGCCCAGAGCAGAGAGAATATGGCTTTATTCCAGCGAAATTCAATTTTTGTAGTATTTTTGGGGTTGATTTCAACATCAAGATACTGTGTGTAAATATCATCTTGAGAGAGATCTCCACTGCAAACAGAAGGAAAAATGGCAGCACTAAGTTTAACAGTTCTGAGGTCACTGAAATAAATCACACGCTCCACATATTTTCAGGTTTTCCCTTTTTTTACAACAGAAATTTGCATTTTTGGTGTTCTTTGTAAGAGCACAGGGCACTTGTCCAGGGCTCTGAATGAGGAGAGGATGAAAACCAGTACTGAACACTTTAAATGTTTAAACTAAACATTTAAAGTAAAATCATTTACTGTTTAAAGGCAGGAGGCCATGGGGAGGTGACAAGAACGAGACTGGGCCTGTCCCCAGAGCCCTTGTGTGCTGAGTTTGCAGGGGTCACTCACCTGGAGTTCAGAAACACAGAACTCATGGAAATGGAGATGCCTTCCATTTCCTTTTTACAACCATCCATCTGCCCTCATGGTTCTTAAGTAATAACTTCTTTCCTATCTGATGTGAAGCAGAATATTTGCAATGCAGGATGAGTCTGAACACTGCTTAAATGTGTGGAAAGCATGTAGATTAATGCTAGCAGCATTAAGTACTGTAGAAAAATATTAATTTAACTTACCTGGCAACTTCATATTCTTTTGAGTTCCCCTGTGTGTCATAGTAAACCAGGTTTATGTCTCCCCTCGTTTTCTTTACACCAGACAATTTGATAAACACCTTTTGTCTCCAAGCTGCATAAATAAAACCAAAAATAAATCCAGACTATCGTTGGTGAGCTTGAATTGAATGTGCTACTTTGCACAAGTAATGTAGCAAAAGCTGTCAGAGCTATTAGCAGTTATTTATGGAAGCAGCACAGGTGCAGGGCTGTAAATCACATCAAGGCACTTTTCAAACTTGTGAACAGCTGTAACAAACCTTCTCCACTTACTAGCAAAAGGCTCATCTGCTGCTGTATTTAAAAAATACTTTTGGTCCACCCTCTTCAATTTTTCTGGGAATCTGTCAGCATAGTGCCCCATCATTGGACATCCCTCCCGTGGACATGGGAAACAGATTCCCTAGGGAAAATAAGAGCATCAGTTAATGAGGAATATTATTTTGCATGCCAGCCCTTATGAAATTAAGACTCCAGATGCTGTTCTGATCTTGCAAAGCTGTGGCAGTACTGTGTGTTTTCATAATTTAACACCAAAACCTGACAAACTTGTTTTAGATAATGGCTCCTGCACCCAAGAGGGTGCAGAATGAGCAGGTTTGATGCCTTTGTATGGTAATAGCCTGAAACTTGTTAGCTCAAATATTTTTCAGTTGGATTCTAGTGCAAAATACAGGCCAATTTTACCCTCCTAGTCAAGGGGAGCCTGCCTGCATGCACAAGTGGGGGGAAGTGAAAGAAGCATCGTTCATAAATGCATTTAGGTGCTCTAATCAGTGTCCAATGTAAATTAGAGAGCAGTCAAGCATTCTGGAGGCTCTAAATGTAGGAATTAGTAGGATACATCTACCTAACTTACATTCCCTTTTTCATAAAGGTTTGGGGTGAGAATTCCACGAGCTTTCATTTTTGTCCTCAATATTTTGATGACAACATTTGTGCTTCAGGATTCCTTTTCCAGTGTGGAATAGTGGAACTGCTGTGTGCTGTGCTTCCCCCCTACTCCAGCCACCAGCATCCAAGTGCTGTCTGCTATAGAGACCTGGAATATTTGCTTTACACCTCACCCCTTCCTGGGCTGAAATACTTACTTTCTTAAAGGCTTCATATGAGTCACAGGGATATGCAAGGTACCCAGTGGGGTAGAGGATACTTGCAAAATAAAATTCGTGGCTGCGTGAGTGGTGGCACCCCCCAAAGAGTGTAGCATCTGTTGGAGAAAAGTTTAAAGTTTATGAGCTTTGATAAAACAACCTCCCGTTATCCTCTGCAAGAGTTGCACTTGTCTCACCATGGAAACAGCTCAGGCACACAACAGAACAGCAGCATGGGCCTGTAATGATTTCTTTTTTGGTCTGAATTTCTAGTTGCAGGAGAAATTGCTGATTTTTTGTGTTTTGTCTGGAGAATGGTGTACCATTACCCTAAGATTTCAAGTGAGATGCATTGGTTTGCTATGATGTAATAGTCCCTTTTAAAAAGACATTCATATGTACATATATCTATATATATGAGATGTCATACCAAGATAACATTTGTTACCGTTTTAAGGGCTTAACAGAGCAAGGAGAATCCACCAAACTGTCCAAAATCTCTGAAAATAGAGAAGTCTCAGGTTCAGAGGTGAGGCATGTACAGTCCCTGGAAACACTCAGTGCTTTTACCTAACTCATGCCTTAGAAGTGTTGGATGCCCTTCACAGCATCTGCAAGAAACCAGAGGTTTCATGTCATGCTGCTGATTTGGCCTTTCTCAGCCTGGAAAATCTCCTGCTGGGGTTGTTGGACCTGCAGACCCCCTGCTTCCTGCCTTTTTGGTGTTTGCATCTGATTTCAAATTACAGAAGCAAAGCTTAGGCATGTATGACACCTCCTTTTCCTGCAGAGTTCTCTGTGGAGCACTGTTCCGTTCCAGCCTTTGTTGCTTCTTACTTCCTTTTTAGCATAGGAGTAAACAGGCAAATAACAGTTTTGTTTTCCTGTTTTCTCCCAAACACTGGGCAATTTTCACCGTTCATGTTTCAGAACTGAACAAAAATATAATATGGTATGTGTTGGAATTGTATGTTTACCTGCAATGATGGCTTCAAATTCACTTCGTTTCATCTCTGGAATTAAATCAGTGCATCCAGGCATCACAGTTCCTCCATTTGGGTAAAAGTCCAGGTGCCCAGTGGTGTTATACATTCCAAACCCTGAGACATGCATGGGAAGGTGTCAGTGTCTTGGTGCTATGCCCATCCCTGCAGGTGCCCACTGGCACAGGAGCACTTACCTGCTGCAGGGAAGTGAGCAGCATTGCTGTGGATAACATCAACAAAGTTTGCATCTGTAGGATCCAGTCTCACCTCGGGAGGAGTACCTTCAAAATAGGGCCCAGCAGGGTCTAAACCTAAAAAACCCCCCACATTTAGTGGTTGAGGGAGAGAGAGAAGTGTTGCACGTGTTAATTTATCTTTTGCCAACTCATGAAATCAGATGTTTAGTTTTGCAAAAGGCAAGCCCAATAATGAGGTGAATTCCAAGCTAAACCATAAAAAATATGCAAATAGTATGGTTTTGTGAACCTTTCTGAAAACTTATTCCAAGAGAAGTAGAATATTATTTCCATAGATTATATAATGGTATATTATATTACTAGGAAGGAGGCATTTATTACCCATGGGCTTATTACAGGACTCTAAAGCTGTAAATAGGGAAAACTAAGGGTCTTGCTGCTTTGTCTTTGTGTGGGGCTTGATGTAACCCAGTGAATGATGGTAATGTTACAAACATGTTAGCTATGCTTGTCCTTCCACTAAAGAGTACTTCACCTAAACAGAGAAAGAAGTAATAATTACCCTATTTCTGAGAAGCATAAATTTTGTCTGCTCCCATGACTGGTATCTCCAGCCCTGCCAATAATTTCATTCCAGTCTACAGACCAGTGTGTTGCAAGTTTTTTTCCTTTAAACACACACTGCTAGCTCTGCATCCTGGTGAGCAGAGTTCTCCATTACCTGTTATCCGCCGGATGCCTCGGATCCTTCTTCCAGCTTCTCCTGCAGTGTGTGCTCCCAGGCTGTGGCCAATTAAATGGATTTCGTAAGGGGAGTACTCGAACATTTTCTGATCATTAAAGTGGTGGTGGTGGTGGTAGGAGATAAGAACACAGGCTTTGAATAACAAGCAAAGAGAAGGTCTGACATTATGGGCCTCTGGGAACATCTAGGCCGACTTTCTGCATAGCAAACAGAGGGGGAGTTCCTTGAGTTAATTGCTGTTTAAATTACACTAAGAATTGACAGAAAAATGATCCCATCTGGAGTTTTCCATGCATAGTGATGAAGGGTTCACTGCTGTAGTGTTGGCATATGCTTGCTGTATTCCATTATCCTGTGTGACAAAATAGGGACCGTCTTCCCCATTTGGATCAGTGCCTACTGTCATCTTCCATAAAAATGATCTTACTTTTTTCTTTATTTATTCTACTTTGCAGCCTTTTTTTTTTGTCACATATCTATTCTCCATGTATATTTTGAATATTTGATCATATAATGAAGAAGATTTTCACTGCCAAGCTCAGGTGGGGTGACATACATTCTCCTCTTTGCCAGGTCTCACCTGTACAAGACCTGCACTGCTGAGGTATTGCACTTGCATTGAAGGTGGAAAGAGAGACAGAGGGGACACATTCATTGAGTTTTGTAGCAAACAAAACCAACAAAGTTGCTAATTGTTGAGTTTTTTACATTAAGTTTTGTAATGTGTGTACCAAAATTAAAGCAGATCTAGAGAATGGGCCTGTCTGCCTTTATTGTTAGATGGCAGATTTCTCTGAAAACAATTTACTGCAGTGCTTCCATTTACAATGCAGCTGAACCTTTCTGACAATGAAACTCCAGAAATTTTTAAATTGGGGAAAAGACAAGGAAGTCTGAGCATTATTTATGCAATTTTGTAAGGGAAGAAAGGGTGCCCTGGACTGCACACGATGCAGTAACAGAGACAGTAAATAAGAAACTGAACACATCTTCAAACAACCTGATATTTATACATAGAGGAGAAAGATCCAGAAGCCAAATGTGTGAGGCTACACATGATTTTCCTGGGAAGGAACTGTATAATTGCATCCCAGCAGAATTTGGTAAAATGTTCCTTGAGCCTCAGGTTCTTGCAAGGTTGGCACTTTTTCCTCATGGGCTCTGAACTTCCTGTTGCTGCACTGAAAGATGAACAACTCCTGGCCAGGGTCAAGTCCAGTGCCAGGCAAAATTCTGCTGCTCCAAGTACCCCTGAATCCTTCTGAAATCGGTGGGAAAAGCTGCTGCACAAACCTTGCAAGTGAGCAGTTCTGCACCCTGAGGGCAAAGTGAGCACCTGCCTTGGGAGCAGGAGGCTCACAGCCAGGAGGCAACTGCACAGCTTTTGGTGCCTGTAGACAGCAAACATGGAATCATCAAGTAAGGCAGCTACTGCTCGTTTTGGTGGTGCTAGGCTGAGATATGAATGCACTCCTGGCACGGGTATATAGTGCTGGGAAACTCTGGTAAGCCCCGAACTCGCCTCATTTCCGTGGAATTCTGGCTTCCCTGTAACATCGTATGGAGATGTTGCCACCTACTGTCTCTAATTAACAGGCACACCTCCTCTCGCTCAGCTTCATCTGCGTCCTTTGAGGCTGTGAGAAGTCCTCACAGGGCTGATAATTAGTGTAATTAGCTGGATCTCAACTGTGCAGCCCTGCCTGACCGTACTGGCAGAGGTTCAAAGCCAAAGCAGCAGTGTCACAACCCCCCTGAGGCATGGCAGGAGCTGGAGCAGGGTCTTTTACCTGCAGAGCTGTTATGAAATAAGCAACCTCAGCCCCCAGCACACGGATGTTGTTCACTGCACTGACGTAGGTGCCTTTTGCTCCCTCTTTCCAATCCACAGCAATGCAGTTGATGTTTTCCACTTCCAGTAACAGCTGACGTGGGAACAAAGCAAAGTATTTAAAGAAACAAAATAACAATCAGAGATTCAACTTAAACTGGAATAAGATTAAAATGTAACATAATAATGAAGTTTCTTATTCTTTACTAAATGGGACTCTTCACTGTAGCTTGTGACACACTGAAACACGTCTTCTTACAAGACAGAATATAACAAGTCAAAAAAATATCAATTATGAAAACTGGCATAAAAATATTTTACTTTATACACCATTTTTATAATTGAAATACTTCTGAAATGCCATACAACTGCACAGTAGATTCTATGTATTGTGACTTTCTTTGAGGGATGTTGGTAGTTTAACTGAATTGTATAAGAAGTATACTGTCTTATTTACCAACTGGGATTAAAACTATGAAAGTCATGTCAGAGTCAAAAAAATTTGAAGGAGAGAAGAAAGGTTCTATTTCAGCAAAGAAAGCATTGGTCACTTTGGTACTGGGCACAGTTCTGCAGAGATAGTGATTTTTCCAGTGGAAGAATCATGTGTTAGTCTGCAGTTACACTTTTCTGTGAATAAGGCTCACTTAAGGTTTGAGATAGAACAAGGAGTGGTAAGAAAAATTAATCCATGAAAAACAGCTAAAGGTGAATGGTAAGGAAAACAGAAGTGCAACAATAATGCCTCCTGTGGGGAGGACTCACTCCTCTCCTGTGGGGACCATAAGTTTGTAGTGTAGAGAGCCAGAAAGAATTGCTGCTTCTTTTCAATTGAAAAAAAAGAGAAAAAGGAAATTTAGTGTTTCAGATTAAAAGTGTTCATAGATTTGTGTGCAGAAGTGGTGCTGCCGATTTGTGATTTAATATCCAGTGCTGTCTTTTCCCAGCTTGGTGTTTTCCCTGCCAGCACAGAAGCAGCAGCAAGTACAGCAGATCTTGCTTGTCTGCCAGAGCCAAGGCACACTCTGCTGGTTTGGTGGAAGTTTCCACATTTCATATTTGAAATGTTTTTTCCACTGGACTCTGTAATTGAACAAAAAGCAAAAATTTTGGTGGTGTTCTTATGTTTGTTTGTCTGGATTTTGTTGTTGTTTGGGTTGGTTCTGTTTTTCTCTAAGAGCAAATAGTGGTGAACCAGGGGTAGTATTTATAGACTGAAACTTGAGCCTTACAGTCAGGAGGGCCCTTGGACTGAAGGAAGGCTCAGTTTCTGCTGCTGGGAGCTGCTGTGAATTGGTGTCTAACCCCATGTCTGCACATGGGTGTAGAGGCTGGGGACAGCTCTGTTCAGTTACTGCTTTGATCTGATCTGCAGGGTTTGCAAATGGAAACTCTAGAGAAAAACAGTGTCAGAGAGGACCAAGGGATCTTGATATGCTGCATCTTCCCAAGTGGGAGCACTGGTGTGTGTGAAATTTAATTCTTGGTTTGTATCTTCTACTACCTAATGAACTGTAAAATGCATGGTGGGAATTAATGCCTAAAGGATACCAAGAGAGCTGGTGGGAACCAGAGGATAATGTCTCATACCAAGCACATTTCTACCACCCAGCCTGTTTTTCCAGTGCTGCCAAATCCATGAATGATGAAAGAGGTTTTCCTATGTGAGGAAAAATGTGACTTCTGGATGGTCGAGGAGTTTATTGCTGAGATCACCTATAGGTTAAAAAAAATAAAAGGTTTTATCTGTTCCTACATTTGAACATTTAAAAAAGTCACCTAGGCCATACCCTCAGGACTAAAGGGACTCTACCTTGACAGGACAAAGTCTGTGGTTTTTGGAACTCAGGGACCAAAAATCTCATCTTTCTCAGTTCCACTATGGTTTCCACAGAAATTGTGCCCTTGGGGGTTTTGCTGCTCCCATTTTTTTCTGCAGGAAGGACCCCCTTTAGCAGAATATGAAGCAACTAAAAGTGCCACATTGTCACAGGGTGTCTCTTGGCCTGAGGTGATGAGTTTCTCCAGGGAGCAGCCCACCAGCTCCACAATTCCTGCTCCAGCTTGTCCTTTTGCTGACCTGACCTTTGGCTTCAGTGTGCTGTTCTGCTTCCAAGCTGCAGCCTGTTTTCCTCATTAGCCACTCCAGAAAGGCTGGAAGAACTTCATGCAAGGGCTGCATGCAGCAGGGGTGAAGCTGATCTTCACACACTGCTGCAAGCTACTTAATTATCTATTTTTCCTTGAGAATGTTATCTGTTTGTATTGTTTTCAGACAAATACAGGGGCTGTGATGTGAGCTCAGGGAGTTTGGGTGTGGAAGGGCTGTGTCCTAGATCATAGATATGCTGAAGTTTAATGAGAAGTAGTGGTAGCTGTATTTTGATTTATTTTATCAGCAACAGAAGTGCTGAGCAACCTGCTGCTGAGTGTATCCCATGTACTTCAACCTTCCTCAGAGACCTGAACACATGCAAAAGGTAGTCTGCCATAACCTATATCCTAAACCTTCAGGAAAATACCAGGAAACTTCTTGTGCCCTACAGTTCATTCATAACAATTTTTTGGTGTTTTAGCCCAAAGTATATTCATTAGTGCACCTTCAAACTAACTTCTGATGCTGACTTGTTTGCCTATGGTGACTGACACAGACTTTGCAACAAATCAATGAACATTTTTAGGTGCAGTCAGCTTTTGATGTTAAAGATAAATGTCACCTGTGAGTTATTTCCTGTTTCTCTGGTGTAGAGAGAGAAGCTGATGTTCATCTCTTCTGGAGAATCAGGCAAACCTGTCAGAAGCCTCCCTGGTACCCCAGACCAGGGTGGGTCATCTGTAAAACAGCCAAGCCTGGGGTAGCAAACTTCTTTACCTAGAGTAGAAGAAACAACTTGTTTATATGTATGATTCCTTTGCTTTATGATGTATTTGAGACTAAAGCAGCTTGAAGAGCAAAAAAATAAGGATTTAATTTTATGATTGATTTTGAAATTAATTTTTAAAGGTCCTTTAAATTTTTTTTAAAGGTCCTAAATTTTTATGTGTCCTTTGTGTCTATTGCCTCAAGTGGGAACATGAGCAGAGCTAAATAAACCAAGTAAAGGAGAATAAACCAAGTAAAGACTCACACAGTGTTTGGACACCACTTTCTAGGCTTGTAAAGGATTAGTTCAGTACCTTTTTAAAAACAGTCTAGTGAGAAATGCTTGTTAGAATTGCTCCTGCATACCTTCTACTACAAAGCATTGCATCTCTGTCATGGGAATGAAGGTAACCTTGTACAAAGGAAGATGTGAATATTTCCTTCAATAGAGTAGTTTTTTCTAGATCAAGTGGGTCTTGTGCTCACCCACACTCAACTTTTATGTTTTAGCATTGGTGTGCTGAGCACCCTGTTGCTGGTCAATTCTTTGTATAGAGCAGTAATATAAAAACAGATCTTGCAATATAAAAACAGATCCTTGATAGAAGTAGGACATGCAACTCTGAATTTCTCTGTGGATTTTCAGCACAGTTATGTCTCTTGTGCTCTTAAAAATAAATTTTAAACATAGCAGAGCCTTTTAGCATTAGTTCCATGCACTGTAACAGACATTGCCCTACAATGACCCACAAATCATACTACAGTTTCAATGTAAAGGAAAATAACAGTCATCATCTGCTTCATCTGAGTTCACTTTCTAGTGGCAGTATTTAAAGATAAAATTTCTCACCTGCTACTCTGCCAAGGAGATAAAATGCAACAATCCACATTCCAACCACCTAAAGCAAATTGAATACACAGGTTAAGCAGTTTATTTTGAGTGTTTTATCCTTTTAAAAAGAGTGCAATACAAAGAGAAATGCAAAGACCTGAAGAGGAATAACCTCACACATTGGACTGAACACAGAGGGGACCCATCAGCCTGAAAGAGTCCTGGGGGTCCTGGCAGACACCAACTGACCATAAAAAATGTGCCCCACAGCCAGCAGCATCCTGGGCTGCTTGAGGGGGAGTCTTCCCAGCAGGATGTGGGAAGGGATCCTTCCCCACCCCTCAGATTTGCTGTTCACTGCATTTGTAGCAGAGACAATACTGCATGCAGACTGCTGCTGGAGTCAGTCAGATCACAGGTTCCTGATTTTTTTCCAGCTTTGGTGGGAGAGGTGAGAGGTGTGGTACACCAAGCACAATGGTGCAGATAACTTATTGAAGCCTGCACATTTGGCAGCTTAGGCCCCTCACTGCAAGAAAAGCTTCTATCAGATTCCTTTCCTCTACATTTTCCTTACTGGTCTTTTCCATGGCAGGACTTCCATTAATTTCCTCTCCTCCCCTCTCGTTTGCCTCATTCACTGTTCTCAATTTCCTCTTTTAGGTGTTTCCTATGGCACCCACCTCCCGTTTCCAATGCGCTGTTTTAAACCAAAAACTTGAGATGTCACCCCTGGCCACTGGGATAGCTCATTAGAAATATTAAGAAAAAGTGGCAATTTCAGTAGTTATAATATGCATAGCTCATAGTTCTATGTGCATAGCCCTCTCCAAGGGATATTTTTGCAGATGTGAGAAAGCCAGAAACACACTCCAAAGGTCCCTGACGCTACAAGATGCTTCCAGAAACAAAGAAGAAACAATTGGGAATATTACAGAATTTGTCCTTGAAGCTTGTGTGGCACGTGTCAGACAGGAGGAATGTGTGATCCACCTCTGTGCTTGTTTTTGATGGAAGTGGGATTACTTGGCTGTAATGACATGGTTTCCTAACAAAGCCAAACGGGATAGGTCAGAGCACTCTCTAATAAACTCTGAAGTCCCTGTTTGGTAATAGCTTGTTTTGTTTGTGTGTTAGGGCAGAGGAGTGAGGATGAATATCTCAGCAGTGAGCAGGAGCTGCAAAGTGCAGAGCTGAGAGGAAACATGAAATTTCTTTAGAAATACAGTTCTGATCCTAAGTCTAATTTATTGATGTAGTTACCAGAGAGGAAAACTATCTGCTCGAGGAGAGTGGAAAGCAGAGAGGAAGTCTGGCAGTAAAATAGGAGAGAAAAGGATCAGGAGCTATTCTAAGCAGCTGGTGAAGGGCAGGAACAGAGAGGTCCCAACTGTTAGCCAAAAGGAGCAGCTCCATTCAGCTGGAATGTCTGTCAAGGTGTCCATCATGGTGATGAGAACCTGATGACAGTGCAGGAAAATCACAGCTGATGTGGCTCATCAAATGAATTGGAGAGCTCCACGGGATGTCTTAATATTAATGGACAGCCCTCACACCCAGGGGATGTACAGTCCCTGTCAGGAGCACTGCAGCAGGAAGGAGAGTAGAATTTCTTTTCAGACCCAAAATTTGAAAGGCAAGTAATGATTTAAGGAGATGTGGGAGATTGTTGCCAAAGTGATCAGTAATTTCCTTCAAAGGATCTTCCTTTGAAGGCAGAAAGTAGAAATGTCCATGTGGCCAGGGAAATAGAAGGAGTAGCAGAAATTTTATCAGTTGTGTAAAATTGATACATTCTGAGGGTTTGGGTAGAAGAGAGTTTTTTAGTGGGAAGCCTTTCTGAATCAGTCTATGTCAATGACAAAAAGATTGCAAAGAGGTAAATAAACTACTTTAAAAGTTCAGGCAGCATGCAATTTGAAAATTCTTTCACTGGGCATTTGGGAGGCGTAGTGCTGAACAAGAGGAACTGGAATGACTTGTTTGTGAATGTGAGCTCAGCCTTGCCAGTGCTGCTGGCAGGAGGCTGCTCAATGCTGAGCTCAGGTAACATCTCAATGCACAGAAGACCTGCAAAACCTGCTCTAAATATTCTTAAATTGATGTTCAGCCTGGAAAAAAAAAAAAATTGCAAATATTCCTAGGCTGCCATCCTATGGAATAAAAGCTCCACTGGAGCAGTGGTGGCTCCTCACAACAGGACATCAAGTCACCTTCAGGACACCGTTGCTCAATCAGTGACTCATGGGCCACAGTGGAGGCTTGGGGAGATATGAGAAAGTCTGCATAATGACTGTCTGCAGTGCATTTTTAAGTCCCACACATGTACCCACACACCTTCCTTAGGACATGCACACAAGCAGGCACACAGAGCCTCAATGAGAAGCAAGGCCAGATCTCAGGAGTTGTCATTATCAGCATTTTAACCCAAGGATTTCACTGCCACAAATAGATTTTTTTAAACATTTTAAGTAACATTTGTTATATATATATATATATAAGAATTTTACTCACCATTCTCTTATAACCCTTGTTATCTCTTTTTCTGGTGGGCAGTACCAGGATAAAAAAACGGCTGCTGTTTTCTTTAATAAAAATTGGAGGGCTTTATGCTGAAAAAAAAGTCATAGAAAATAAATTAAAAACCTATGGGTAGCTTGGTAAAGTGAAAGAAATTAGGAGAAAATGGGGGGGGAGGCAAAATAGAGAATATTGGTAACTGGGAATTAATGGTTAAAAGTTACAGAGATTTCATAGGGAAAATAACAATGTCAACGTGTATAATGGGCATTGGAATTAAGGAAAAATATTTGATGCATGAAAGAATTAAGAAGATACAATTTTTTCTTTGTCTATCTTTACCAAAACCAGGTGAAAATCACAGCAGAGAAAAAAATAATTCACAGTGATTATCTGTTCAGACAATAATTTTAGATCTGATGTAGCTGTTGGAACTGGCAATTCAAAAATCACTGGACTTCAGTAAGTCATAGCTGAGATTCTTAAAAAAAAAGAAATTATCAAAAAAACTATTGGTATTTTTTGTTTTAAGTTATTGATTTGTAAGAAAGTTCCAGACACATAATTTGAAGGAAATTAATATGATATTAGGCAAAAAACTAGGATGAATGACCTGAGGAATTTCAGACTTGCAGAATTTCAGTCCAGCATCAGCCTGAGGCAGAATAATGAAATTCTCCACAGGAGATTTTTTCCACTCACTCATGAAAGAAAAATTGTGAAGAACTGTTAAAAGATTAAGCTGTGTAATTGAATTCACTTACATGACATGACAAACTCACTGACAGTCTTATAAGATCAACATTTTAAGCCACAGGATACTCAGATTTTAGGAAGATCTCTGCCACTTGATATTTTGATTAAGAAAGTAAAATTATATACATGTAATACTACAACAGTTAAGTAGATTAAAATTAAACGCATGGATTAAGTAGATTAAAAATTGAGTCATTATTGCATTTCAGGCTTTAGTTGGAAGAACTAGAAGGCAGCTCCTGGATTTACAAAAGCAGTTCCTGCTACTGTGAACCATCATGTTATATAACACATAATATCTTATCATGTATCATATCATTATCATATCATATATCATAGTTTACCACGATCAAGGTGTGATTTTGTTTTTTTAGTTTTTTAGCTTCAGGGGTTTTTTTACTCACTGCTCATGCTGGATCACCACTGACAAAGGTTTTAGAGGAAGCAGTTTCTGGCATTACACTGAATGCCAGCTTTAAATACTGATATTACTGGACATGAGCTCAGACTGAAAAAATGCTGACATCTAGGCTAAAGTATGGTAAAAAAAAAAAGTACAGTTTTTGGATGTAGGATTGGGTTTTGGTGTTTGGGAAATTAAATGCTGTCACGCTGAGATCATGTTTGCAGATCTCAGGTGAACATTTGAGGAAAAGAACATTTGTAGCTGAAAAGATCTTTGAAGTCTTGCTTATGTGTTAGTAGTGACTTTTGAAGTGCCAAGGAACTTGTCATTCTTTGTTTCCACACATAAAATTGGGAGAATACTACTTTCTAATTTTCAGGTCTGCTTTATTCCCTTCAATACTGAAGTTTAAGTTCTCTACCTTCTTTCAGGTCCTTTTGATGTGTGATTCTTTTTTTTTTTTTCAATTTTTTTTCTTGCTTTACCACTGCAACCATACTTCCTATATTCCCTGTACTGGCACTATCCTTAAGCAGAGAAAATCTTTGTAGTTCTGTCTTTCCACTGTTTTATTTCTTTCTTATTTTTCAGTAGTTTGGCTCAGCACTCAATGAAAATTGTAAACCAATACAAAGGAGGAGAACCCATCCAGAGTTTAACACATATGTTTTGGATATAGGAGTTGTAGGTTAAATTTCTTGCTCTCCCACCAAATTCTTGCATGGCTTTGAGTGTGAGGCATTTAGAGAACTAATTGCACACCCAAGTATTGAACATTACTTTAAATGGTGAAAGAAAGAAAATGAAAAAAGATTACAATAGTATCTTTAGGCCTCATAAAATATTATTTTTAGTTGTTTATTTGAATGTAAATTTGTTGTTCAGCCCACTCTATACAAGCACACAAAGAATACCATTTTTCCTAGGCACAGCCCACAGTCAGTGGCTCAGGCACACTGCTTGAGCAGACTATTAAATAACTATCAAATACTCAACACTGGTGTGCAGAGTACTGAGAAAAGTGCTGGTGATATGGTTTGATAACTCAGGTAGCAGAATAATTGGCATAATTGTTAAAGACTTAATTTCATCTCTAGCTCCTCCCCATGAACAGCCCAATGCAGGGTCCTGATTCTGGATGAAGGTTCTTTGACACTGCTTCAATACAAATGAGCAATTACAAGTAAAAATCCCCTTGGCATTGGTCAGAGTCCTCTCCTGCTTGCTCACCACCTTTTAGGTACAGTGAAGTTCTGCAGGAGGAAAATGGCCTTAACTGGACAGCTCTGGAACCCACAAATTTAATATTAGAGAAATCAATTTTGTGGCAGAGCAAAGATGTGCAGAACCTTTTGCAAATTTTCTTCTTCCAAACCACCCCATACAAAGCAATAAGCATGGCAAGGCAGGGCTCACACACATTGTCTGGTCTGGGTAGGAGATTTTTCTGAGTGCCAATTGACCTCTTAAACTGAATCTGAAACAGTGGACTAGGACATTGACCTGAATGACTCAGAATAGTGATGCAAATTATTTTCTTGAGGCATTTAATGTGGGAAGAGCTCCAATAAGAGGAGCTATGGTAGGTAGGTAGGTAGGTATGTTGGAGGGTGCAGTAAGATTTAAGTTGTTTAGGTCAGTTGCTTAGAACTGGTGAACAACTTAGAAAATTGTAGGATAACAATGAAGAAAACATATTTAATAACAAGTCTGGCTTCCTACTGTGCAGTATTTGCTCAGATTTCCTAAATAATAGGGTTCTCACCTTGACCTTACATGATATTCATACATTCAAGTTTACAGAGACAATTATGATCATTTAATCTGACTACAAGCATCGTAAAAAACCCAAAACAAACCAACAACAAAAGTGATTCAGTTTTGGGAAGTGGCTGTGCCAATTCTGAGTAAACAGGGAGCCTTCAGCTGACCTGCAGGCACCACCTGGCCACTTGCTTGTCTTCCCCAGGTGCTCTCCACTGCTCATCTCCATGATTGGGCTGCTTTTAAACTTAGACCAACACTGTTGTCTTTTTGTTGTCCATTTTTGAAGCGCAGAATAACCCTTGTCAATGACTAGTTCAAGATCCCCTGTGCACAGTAGTCTACCAAAAAAAGTCCAATTTTTCACATTCTTCCACAAAACAGCTCTAGAATTCTTCCCCATTTCCACTCTCCCTTTAAATTTTCAGTGCTCCTAATAATGCTTAAATATGTATCCTGTTTTATCCTCCTTTTAAATTTCTGCTGTTATTTGTGTTTTAATGCATTTTCCCTTAAAAATGAAAGAAGTCCAGCCACCATCTGCAAATACTCTCATTTTGTTCTTCCTTTAAAAACAGGGATATATTCAGTCTCAAATTACCTTAGCCCCACTGAATCCACCCTGTTTTCCTAGCTGCACTGCATTGTCACAGCCCAGAAATTCTCATCCCCTACTGGGATTTCCTGGAATTGAAAAGTTTTAAGCCTGGTAGCTGCTGCCCAGGTCCCTCTCTGAGTGCTGCTGTTTGCTTTTTGTGTGTTCACTCAGACCACACCATTCAGCCTGGCTATTTTTAAGCTAAGGAGTCCTTGAAGTCCCGACCTCCAGCTTGTACAGACACTCGTCCCCAGACCCCAGCAAATTTTCAGCACTTACCACTGTGAATGCAGAAGGGGTTGGTGCTTTGCAGGCTCTGTTCAGCCAGCTCCCTGTCAAATCCTGGTGGCTGCTGGCCTTTTTCACCTGGAATCAGTCCCACGACAGTAGGTGCAGACCTGCCCACACGGAGTCTAATTATAGGCTTGGTGTGGGTGAGGGAGAGCCTTTGTAAGAGTGATCCCCTCGATGCTGGCTATAACAGATGTTGCCTTCCCTTGTCTCCCCTTGTGTGTAATTCAGCAATATTTTCCACTCCTGAAGTTTTGTTAGTTTGAAGAAAAGCGAAATGAGCCCCCTCAGAGGGGTTGTTGTGTGAGGCACTCATCCCAGCCAGCATGGAATGCTCTCCTGGGTTAACTGGTTATTGTGAGCTCGTGTTACAGGTAATGACTGACCCTCCACTGCTGGGCAGCTCAGAGCAGGAGCTTTGCTTCCTTCCTCTGTGTCCTCCCCAGCAGTCACCCCAGCAGTCACCAGCTGTCTTTTTGTTAGCTGCCTGCTGAACATGCCTTGTCATTTTCATACAATCAAACCCTTTTCATTTTCATACAATCAAACCTCCTTTTATATATATATATATATATATAAATTTATAAGGGAATAATATCAATCAGGGAAGACTAGTTTCTTTTGAAAGAAAGGAATAGGAAAAATAGTCTTACAACTTAATACAAGTAATATAAGTAATATTACTTACATTATATTATACTAATATTATAATTACTAATATTATAATAGTCTTACAACTTAATATAAGCAATATAAGTATCTGAGCTTTTACTAGTGAAGTTCCTCAAGCTCTGTCTACCCACTACCATTTTGTCTAATCTATGTCCTCTTAGGTCATGTGGGATTTCCACATTAGGTGTCTCTGTACCAAGCTCTCTTATCAGCTGGCATACTCTGAATATAACTGGAGTAAACTGACATTGTGTTCCACCTAGATCAGAGAAACCACAAGCACTTTCCTTCAAAATTGTTCCAGGAGAAGGATAGGACGATGATAATCGTGTCATTCATCTTTTCATGACTTGTCCATCATGTAAATCCCAGATTCTCTTCTGTGCTCTGGAGCCTGTGAGTCACAGCCATGTCAGAACCCAGTTCTTTCAGTTCCTGAGCAAGGCCTCAAGTCCCTACAGTGCTATCTGCAGGATGGGTGCTGCCATAATCACCTGGGCAGGAGGGACTGGCACCCCTCATCAGGGAGTGGTGCAGGTGCCTGAGGGCAGGAAGTAACTTGGGCTGGGTCTGTGGTTCACATAAGGAGCCAATTTGTGGTCCTGAGATACGAGCATTGCCTGAAAGAAGATATTTCAGAAATTACACCAAAAAAAGGTGTTTCTCCATATACTGAATTGTATGTAAGGCAATCAGCCTGCAAGGCATTGGAAAAACTGAGTCAGGAGTGTCTGTCAGTCCTTGTGGCACGTGGCAGCTACAGGAATGTTTGGGTCTGGGTCTGGTTCTTGGTAGAGTGGTGCAAGGCAGTGCCATATATGAAAATAATCATTAGAAAGAACTCTGAGAGGAGTGTGGAAGAAGCACTGGCCAGTAAGGGACTGCATCTCATATTTAATTTCTGCTTACACTGACAATGTGTGTGTAATTTCAGATATGACAGAAGAGATCCAGCTAATAAGAAATTCTTGACACTTGAGTCTACCTCCATTGACTGGAAGATGGAGATTTGGCAGCAGTTATGGGACACATATCTGCCCAGAACAATGCAGCTCATTAGATAGGTCTGGGGAGGAGTGAGTTTGGGTAGCCAAGGAAAAGAGATAAGGAATGTCATGTGCCCTCATGTGCCTCTTGTCAAAATTCTGGCATGCAACTTAAATGCAAAGCAGCCACTGAAACTGCTGCCTCTATTTATGATGAGACATCTTCAGAATGTGATGGACATTTTTGTGTGGCAATCATATCCCTCTGAAACATTTTTTAGGGGACCAGGATTTCTGGATATGCTCAAATATTTTGCTGTTCTTTCCACAGAGTTAGTCTTTGTGTGTGAGTGCTGAAACAGTGCCACTGAGTTTCACTGTCTGTGTATTTCAGAGAGTATTTTTAATCACAATGGTGTGATTAAATTAATGTAGGCTACAACAAATCAGAATTAATAGCAAAAGTAATTTCTAACCCATGTTGTAGGCTTTTGAGGTGTAGCTCCTTTTAGGAATGGTAATTTCTTCTGTTTCTATGTCTTAAGAGGAAAACAGATTTTAGTGGGCAGGAAGAAAAGTCTGGCTTTTGCAGCTGTCTGTGACAATGTGCAAGTGAACACATCCAGTGGTTTTATAAATGTCAGCCTGAGAATTATCAAGGACACAAATCCTTTTTGGTAGCAGTGACATTCACATAGGTAGGAAAAAGAGAATCAAAACACTCACTGAGAATCATGTTCTCCAAAGGAATCTCAGAAACTGTGTTTCAAGTGCAGCAATATATAAATTACCATGGCATTCATAGAAGGATAAGTGCATAAAACTGTAAAAGCAACATTTTTCTTGCTCTCATTTCAATTTTAGGTTGAAGATGGTTAATGAATTTCTTAGCTTGGATGGAGGTCATCTGGAAGTAGCTTTGTGTATTCCATCCTCTAGAGAATTGCTAACATGTATAGACAAAGACCACTTAGCTCACTGGAGAATCTTACCTGCAGTATTTGAGTGGCAGAGCCAGGAATAAGAGATGTGCTTCATATTTTTATTGTTTAACTCCAGTGTTTTCTTTCTGGTCAAGTGAACAAATTTTAAATGGAATTGAGACAAACCCAATTTACCTTAGTATATCCTTTCCAGTATCACACAGCAGCAAATTAAAGAATGTTTTGGAAGTTATAAAAATTTATGATTTTCCATAATACATGCTGGCTGTTAATTAAATCACTCAAAGCAAGCAAAGCTAATATTAACTATTGGTTTTGTGAGCTGGAGATTTATGGAGTATAGTATCTGAAGCAAATAGCACGAGAAAAGGGAGTTTTAGAGCAGATGATGAAAGTAACCCAAGGCAGAGGGGAGTCCTTAGGGACAGCCAGATTTTCTTTCCAAGTAATGGTCAGAATTAAAGAGAAGAGGGTGAAGTCCTTTATTCTGAATGATTTATCTCCTATTAATGCTAGAGTACTGAACTTATTTGAACAAATCAGGTGAGATAAAGGGAATAACTATAGATTTGCCTTGGAAATTGAAAGGCAGATGCAAATCCTGAATATGTATTTTGATAAAAGCATGGCTCTGAGCAGTTTGCCTACAGCCCAGTGGCTCAGAACAAAGCTAATCCTCTGAAATTCTGAACATCAACACTTGGGCCCAAGCTTTCCTAGTGTCACAAAAAAAGGAAAAAACCTCTGGGATGACACCAATGGCAGCCTGTATTTTCACATATTGCTTATACTTCCTGTGTTGCAAGACCCTTGTGGCAGCTGGGAGAGGTTTGTGCTCCTCAGCACAGCAACGTGGGCGTGCTCTGTTTGTGCAAGGGCTGGTGATGAGGCATGTTCTTTCTGCAAGTTTTTATATCCTTGATATTTGAAGATAAAGATTATTGGCTCTGTTTTGTCCTGGAAATATGCCACAGAAATAGATTTGGGCATGCTATCAACTTCTGCTCCCTAATTACTGGAAACTTCTGCTCCCTAATTACTGGAAACAGAGCAACTTAAAGCAGCTTGGAGACTACTTGAAATTACAAAGTCCCTGATACTGTTTAATGTCAAAAGAAGAATAAGAAAGCCCCAAGTTTTGTAGAGACTCCACCCAGATAGATGTACTGATAGGTTGTGATAGGTCAGTTGTTTAGTGGCAACTCCAACTCCAGCTTTGGTATGGAAGAATAACTGAAATAAATCTTGGGCATGCACAAAGATTTTTGGCTTTGCTTCTGTCCCAGCAGCCTGTCAAACAACTGTTAGACCCAGGGGCTTTACAAAATACCCTGACTGCATTAAAGTCTCAGAAAAATTAACTTCCAAAGGTTGTTTTCGTAGATCTTCTGTATAACAGACAGATATTTGAGAAATGGAACCTGTTGTAGGAAAAAAAACCCCAAAACAAAGATGAAATACCAGAAGATCTTGGAAGGCTTATTCCTGCAAATTTCTGGTTATTTTGCAAGGATTTTATCAATGTATTGTAGAGGATTACAGTAGCATAAAAAAAAAAAATCTAAAAAGTCACATATTAAGACAGGATCAAAAGTAGGAAAAGAGAAACTGCCCAATCTGAACACTGAGGTCTCTCTCTATTATTCCTATTTAGTTAATTTTTATCATTGTTATTGTAGTTTTGGGCTCACAAACATTTAGGAGGGGCATTTGATAGGCTGTGATTTTGGAAAGAAGAGAAACTACTCTGCTATGCAGTAAAGTACTTTATTTTTGTTATCAGAGAATTCTGACAAAAATGGCCCTTGTTGTCTCTTCAGCACACCTGCACATATGCCTTTATGACAAATGTGCTTTCTTCCAAAATGACTTTTCTGTCACATATAAAGTACATAAAGATAATGTAAGTGGACCAAATAGTTCACATTTTGGATTGCTAATTATTGCTGTCCCTTTTTCCATAAAAGGCTTAAGATGTTTCTTTGTGTAGTTGTTTTATGTTACCCCATTGTCAAAAGTCCCTGAGGCTGAAAGCTTCATAATGGCTTTCTTATCAATTTACCTTTGGCATAATTTTTGTAGTCAACACAAGTTTAAGGAGTATAAAATTAAATTTGTATTGTAATTCTGAAGCACTTATAATTTGGCACAATATTTAAATAATGTAAAAGACGGAATGCAAATCATAATATGTCCTTTAAATCCCTGGAGAAATGAGGCATGTCTGATTTTAAAAAGCTCTACCTTTCCACATGACAGCCAAACATATGGAGTGGTGTGTCTCACTTGACATTTTAAAGATTCAATTTAAATTGTTCTGAAAAGATGGCTTACCTTGTTTTAAAGATATGAAATAATTGCCTGTCCAGAGCTTTGTCAAAGGCAGATTTTCTTGTGAAATATCAAATCCTTGCATTATTTGGACTAGCACCATTAATATGAAGTGATAGTATCCAAAAAATTTCATACTAGGAAGAATTTTAAATTTTACATGCAGAAAGAAACAAGGAGGAAGATTATTTGCCACCAACAACACACAGGTGCTGTCAGTGTGTGTTTTTTCACCTTTATCTCATAAAAATAACTCTCTCCTGTTCTGTCTAAAAATATATTAGCAAAGAAGAGCAGTGTTGATGTCTACTATACCAAAGAATAAAAATTAATTCAAGAAATAGCAAATGACAAGAATGAAAGCAGAACACAAGGGGAAGAAATTAATGCAATATTCTAGTTTTAGCTGAAAAAGTTGGGTGAGAAAATGCATCTTTTTAAGTGGTCTAATCAATTGTACCACACTTGTAGCACAAGTCAGCAGCCTAAATGAGCTGTCACATTTTGTCAGAATGCTGTTGAAATCGATAGCTTAAAATTAAACAAAATGAAACTTGTATTTTTGAAAGAATATGATTTATTATTCATAAAAACATCAAATTAGTTTTTAGAATTGCAAAAGGGGCACAGTCAAATTTGGAGGCAGGAGAGGATGGGCTTTAAAGAAGTCTTGAGTCCAATAGGACTTTGCTTCCTTCCTGTGAGGAGTGATGCCTTACATGGCATCACTTACATGGCATGATCATGCCTTACTGATCACACTCCTGTTTATGCCATAAAACCCATTTCCTGCCCCTGCTGCACAGATTTTTTGTGATCCTGAGGAAAATATTTACATTTATTTTGCTTCAGTTCCTGACTGTAAGAAAGGCAAAATAATAGTCTCCTTAATTTGTGTAACTCTGGGGCAGAGAGCCATGCAAGGTTTATGGAGGATGTTCAAGATGTTGTAATTACCAGTTACAGATATTTCCAAACTGTGCAGAAGTAGCTGGGGCTTTTTTGTATCTCCAGGGGAGCAGAGGAGAGGGGAGCCCCTTCTTGCTCAAGAAGGGAATCTTGCCAAGAAGTTTCCTTAAGGGGTAAAGAGGGATGAATTTCCTGCTCAAGATGGTTTCTGGTCCCACCCTGCTGGTGGGGAGATGATAAATAAAGGGTACTGAAGAGTCACTCTGAGCAGGCAGACACCTGATTTATCAAATATCCTTCTGCAGACTTCACAGGAGGTGACAGGGCTCTGACACCTCAAAAGTATTGCTGCATAAATTGAAACACACCTGTTCACCAGCCACATTCAGCCTTGTGTAACACACCAACACCTTTTGGTGAACCTCACTGGGAGCATTCTGGAATAGCTGGTTGGCAGGATGGGACACAACAGAATTGCCCAATGTGATTGATACACTCAGTTTCTGCACCCAAATGATAAACCTCACATCAGATGCAGAAATCTGTTGCATGCCTCAGATAGCAGCTGGTAATTAAAAAATGAAAGCATTTTTGTGGGTAGCTTGTGTTGAAACAAAGGAACTTTAGCTTATTTTGGCTGATGCTGGTAACTCTAAGTGGTCTGGTTTTGCTAACCAGTATAATCAAAATGCTGACAAATTTGGAGTGGCAATGCTAATCCAAATGATGTAGCCCAAGTCTGACTTCAGCATTGTCACAAAGGCAAAGTAGAGGTGGAAAATTCAGTTTCACTAGCAAAGAGAAAATAGTTTCTTATTGAAGGCTGCCAGAAAATTCAAGTTCCTCAGTAGTACAATGCAATTTTGATAAAGGAGATGCCTGTTCCAGGTGCAGAAAAGAGTCCAGCTGGTTGTTAGCAACATGTGTGTTTTCTGTCACTGTAACCATAGCTCACAGGAGCGTAGCTGCCCTGCATGGAGAAAATGTGACAGCACTAGCTTGGAAATTGAGCTTTTATGGAGGGCTGGACAAATTTCTCAAAGTCTGTTGAGGGAGCCTCGTTAACCCTTTGCTGCTGACTGCAGTGTCCTCTTGCAGCTGGTGAGGGCTGCTGCAGGCTCCAGGCATTGCTGGCCCTCAGCAAAGAGCCAGGGCTTGCCACATGTGGGGCTGCACAGTTCCACACCCACAGAACACAGACCTGGGAAAGGGCGAGAGTTTAAGGAAATGTTTGTCAGTAAAATGGGACATTTTTGTAGCAGCTAGCCAACATAATCAATATAAACCCTGTTTTTTATTTCATGTTAGGTCAAAGCATAAGTTCCAGTAGACTGAGAACATAGAGTGTGTTAGCAATTTTTTTTTAAGACTTACTAGTTCATGAATAATTATTAACTTTTAGGATGTGTTTGCTCTTTTGATCAGGCTCCCTTAGCATTTTCATTTGGGGTAAGAGTGTGCTTTTGAAGGGAACTCCTCCCTCCATTTTTCCCCACTTACCAGACTTTGGTTTCTATGACAGAGTGGGATGCATAAACTGGATTAATTTTGGTTAGAACTAAACAAGAGGTATGTTCCAAGTGTATCTAATGTCCTGCAGGTGTCTGTGGCTGCCAGGCCCATAGGCTCAGGCTGGAGTCAGCATGAAGCACCCTGCCCAGGCAGGTACAGTGCTGAACTCTGCAGAGCTGTTCCTGTGTCCTGTGCTCCAATGGAGAGCTGGCACATAAAAATGCAATTTAGGAGAAGAACTTCTACCTTTACATCATTAGGTTATGTACTTACATATTCCCATTTTCCCCAGATATTATTCTGACTTCTTCAGCTCCCATGCAGCCTCTGTCTGCATGACCTAGTTTCTTCTTCCAGAGAAACTCAACTTTTGAAATGTTCCCAGAAATTTCTGTATCAATGTAGTTCAAGTATGTGTTGCCTGGTTTGAAAGTTCCCCTGCCAAAAGAAAAGCACAGAAGTGATGCTCAATGTTCTACACAAATGAGGGGGAAAAGAAAACTTGACTATAGGGAATAAGGGAGATGAGCTGAGGGGTGCTGTGAGAGTTGGGGCTTTGAATACTACTGTTAGAATTTTATGGACTTTTTTAATGGATTTGCTAAAATTCCTGTGCCTTTCAGGATGAAAAAACATGTATCAGTTAGCCTTTGTCAGTATTGCCACAATTTATTCTATACATTACATGTGAAAAATAAGATCTATCTTCAAATAAATCCAAGTCAAAAAGTTCTCTCAGTGTTTCTGGTTGCTCTCAACCATGAAAGAAATTGAAAATTATAGTTTACATTTGTGCCTTCTGTGCTATCACTGTTCACTCTAACAAAACACACACTGCACTGTGACATTAACATTGAAATTATCTGTGGGTTTATTGCTGCAGTGGTGTATTTATAACCAAAGGTACTCCTGGTACACAGCAATAAGGGGGTTGTGTTCAAACACAGAGGAGGTTGTTCTTGTAATGTTGAAGCTGGGTTGCTGACCAGCATCTGTTTATTGAGATTTAATTTCACATTTACTGGAAAAGGCCAGGACAGGAATTCCATATTCCAGCACAGTTCATGGGCAAGCTGCAACTTTCTTATTCACATATTCCCCAGAGGAGGGGATAATTGGATGACTGTACATCACTGAGCTCTTTGTCTTCTCAGAGATCACCAAATCATATTTGAGTCCAGCAGCAGCCACAGAGCTCTTGCCCACTTTGCTGTGCTAGCATCAACCTCAGACAACAAAAGAAAATACAGAGCAAGAGGGACCAGCAAACAGATTTTTACCACAGTCTGCAGCACAGGGAACTCCCATCCCTTATCAGCTGCTTTTATTATGCTTTTATTATATTGTAAATCACAGACCACACAGAACAAGGTGATGCATGTGAAAAAAAGCTGTGTATACATTCCATGTGCTAACAGTGATAGAACCACAGTGATTTCCAGCAGCCACATTAAACTTACTTGTCAATGGTATATTTTTTTCTGAACCCATTAGTTCCAGTCAAGGCTACATCTATATTTCCCTTCATGGTTTCTGTTGCACATACTTTGACATGTATCTCTTTTCGCCAGCCTTGGAAAGCAAAATCAAATGGATTACAGTTGTAAGGAGATTTCTTTCCTAAGGGTTAAATTTCTTATATGTTTCAGTGTCTCTAAGAGAGAGAAAAGGATTGCACAAATACACTTATAAGCAAAAAAACACCTGTGATAAATTGCAGTTCATTTATTAATTTTCCTATTTCTCCAATCCTGTGGCTGTTTCTACATTAATCACAACTAAAACTGTATTTCTTACTGCTCCCTGCCATTTTGACTTGATAAGCTTGGCAAAAAATATCCTGAAATGGCTCAGTTTTATAAACTTCTCCCAATAAAAAAAAATGCAACATTTTAAAATTAGAAATTATGCATTTCCAGCATAAAATTCCTCCCAATTTCAGCTTTATAGAATTTTTGAAGCCATCATGTCATTACCAAGTTTAACCCAAAGGTGAGCATCATTTGATCTGTTTTTACAATTATCTCAGCTTTCTAAAATAATTCTGGTACTGCATGTTCCTAACACCTAAAATTCTAGATATTTTATTGAGTGCAACTCATTAACTGCAGCAGCTCTGCAGAAGTGTAAGGTCCTTTTTCACACATAATTCATTGCCACTTTAGAATACACCACAAAATGAGCACTTACGAGCATATGGAGGGGAGGGCCCTGTGTTTAAATAAACTTTTTGCTGTTCCTTTTTAGTTTTATGTAAAAACTTATCAGCATAATGACCCATCAGTGGGCATCCTTCTTCTGGACATGGAAAGCAGTTTCCCTGGGAGGAAAACAAAAATGTATGTTATAAGACATAATCTATTTTAATCTCACTCCTTAAATTTTAGGAAATTAGGGTATTCCAGCTTTTTCCCAGTTTTTTGTTTGTTTGTTGTTTGTTTGGGTTTTTTTAGGTCCTTGCTTCTCAGTTCAGATCATATCTTCAGTATTTATCACTGAGGTTGAATAAGGAGTTGAGGTGCTCAGTCATCTTATTTCATCTTGTGGAAAATCAGAGAAACAGGTTGGAAATTTAGCCTAATTCCTTGTGGTCTTGCAGGGAGCATAAATAAATACCATAAAGAGTGTTGTGTCTTGCTACGTGATCTGTAAAATCCAGGTAATATATTCATCTTTCATAGGGTCCACTGGAAGGTTTTCTGCTGGTTATAGGATGGATAACCACGTTTCCAAGGGGGTCTGGCTGAATATCTCACTCATATGGTAAGAATATTTATGTTTAGGAATTTAGAAATTTAGGAATTTAGGAAGGTTGGGCTTTCCATCTGATTTTTGCTCTGACAGCTCTTTATCCTTTATTCCCATGCAGAGCCTTAATGAATTTAATCTACCTACATAGATCAGACAATCAGATCAATACCTTGACATCCATTAAAAGAAAGCAAAAAAAGATAAGCATGAAAGCAGATTAATTGCAGTGGGAAAAAACAGCACTGCTGTATTTAGGTAGTTCAGTTTTGATAGGTGGGAGGTTCTGTTCCAACTGGTATTTGTGGACCTTCAAACATTTGTGCATTTGATGAAAAAAAAGGGGCTAAATGATCATCATCACTTCTCTATTGGGAAATTGCTTGGGTTTGGGTATGGTCTGAATGAAGGTAGTCAGTGGTTCTGAATGTGCCCAAATCCCATGATCCCAAGTGTAGAACTTGTCCCAGGAATTATTAAAAGAAGAAGGGCAGGGCTATAGAGCCTCAGGCAAATCCAGACCTGGTACTTACCAACACAAACTCTTGGTAGGTGTCACACTGATACCCAACAAATCCATTTGGAGTGATGATGCTCTCAGCATAGTACCTGAGACTTCTTTTATGTCCACATCCAAAAGATCTGTATGCTGGGGAAAAAAAAAAACAAACAAAAAAACCAATAAAAAACCCAACAGGTAAAAAGTGATTAAAGCAATGCATTAACATAAAGTCCATGCCAAAGAAACATTTTGGGGTCTTTTTTTTCTTCAAAAGCACTTGCACATATAGTGATGTCTCAGGTAAAAGAAATACCAATCATTAAAATACATTTAAATTGTGAATTATTTGGTTTTGTAGTAAGACAGTGCACTTACGCCTACATATGTTATTTTCTGTTGGAAAGAAATAGTTTTTATCAGAGGTGGAGATGCACCAAGAGGAAACAAGAAGCATTTGGGAGTGTTCCCCTTTGATATTTCAAAGACTGGAATATTTCACAGCTACAGTTTTTGTAAAGCATACAATAGTTACAATGAAGTACTTTTCTTTTTCTTACAGTTATCACAACATGATATTCTGTAAAATCAGTTTCCACTAATTTCTAGACTTAAAGGTAATTTTAGCAATTATTATAAATTCTGTGGCTTTTGGTGTTTTTAAGCACTAGAAAATCTGCAGTCACTTGATAGCAATTCTGTGAAATCCTCTGAAAAGCAGGATATTTGGCAGTGTGTCCTTGATTTTGTCAGAACTCTTTGAAACAAGTACTTTTTCCCATCAGACTGAAATTTATAAGCAGCCAGTAAGGAAAGAAGGAATTTGGGTTATATTTACATGTCCCTTATAGTAAATGTTTTCTTCCTTGATTCTGAGGTCTCTCCTATATCAAAGCAAAATATACTAAAGTTAGGTTGTTTGTATAAAAATGGGCTTTATTCCACTTCAGTGTGTGGTGGGGGCTCACCAAACCACAGGGGGAAGACTGGGAGGCACTGAAGTAGTTTCAAGCTAGCACAGTTTGTAGTGAAATCAAAATTTCCCCTAATGGCAATATTTATGCATCTTAAAGATAGACCAGCTGGTGTTGACCAGTTGACACATTGTTCTTTCTGAAAGGAAAGAAAAGAAACCCCACACTAAAATCTCTCTGAAAAGTACTTGTCTGTTTTTCTTAGAAATAATCTGCATCATCAAGGCTTACTATGTTTTCTTAGTAGCTCCTTCTTTAATTCAGAAGGGTTTGTGCTTTTAAACCCTGAGCTCTTACAGCTGGCTCGATTTATGTTTGTGGCAAATTCACTTAACACCTATAGTCTTTCTACTGCATCAAAAACTGTAGGGAAAATGTCACTAAATATTATTTGTAAAGCACTTCATGCATAAAACCACTACATAAATGTAAACACTAGTAAACAATAGAGAGGTTACCAAACAAAGTAAGGTTTAACCAAGAGGAGGGAGTTAAGGCTGTCTCTATTTTTAAGAGCTGCTTGAACAACCAACTCCATCTGCTTGTGTTCAATAGAGCTGAGTTTCTCCTTCATGACAAAACATTGCAAAGAGCCTTGTGAAATGTCTCTGAAAAAATATTTAAATTTTTTAAATGCAGATATTTTTATGCATTCCAATTGGAAAGTCTTTTTGTTCCAAGTGACTTTGAGCACAGCCAGCTCTCAGTTCTCTTTGTTACTAAGTTCTCAACCGGTTCTAAGGGAGAGCATTTTTGAAAGCAAATTATTTGACTAGTGGTAGGGATTTCAAATAATTTAGCTGTGAATAACAGATGTTCTCATTTCTGTAGGTTAGGATCAGAAGACAGGATTTTGTGGATCTATTGTACTGGATCCCAGGGTAATTCTGATTAACTGCCCAACTTCCTTTGAAGAACTACTAATGAAACAGTCATTTTATCATCTTTTATATTTCTGACCTTGGACTGTTCCCTTTGAAGAGACTAAAGCTTGATGGCATGCATGAATTCCACTAATATTGGGAGTAATATCTTCCTAGGGAGAAGGAGAGCTCAGATTTTAAAATACTAATTTCTGGATTATCCATGGATGAAATTTTTCCAGTCCTTCATGTGAGGAATTCCCACTGAGGTCAGCCTGTCAGCACAGTGGCAGGTTCTTAGAAAGCCTGTGATTTTGCATGCTTTAACTGAAGTTTTCATCTAGAATTTGCCTTGGTTAGTACAAAAGAAAATTGGAGGGTATTTCAGAGGCAGCTTTAAATGCTCCATTTTTGAGTATTGTCTTCCTATTCCAAATCTCAGGTCTGACCTTATCCTAGCCTTTGTTTCTACCTGTAACTTATAATGAGGTATTACTTCTTTAAGATATATTCACCTCTCATCAGGTCATTGATATCCCGAGTTGCAGGAGGCACACGAAGCTGGTTGCATCCTGGCATCTTCTTCCCACCATTTGGGTAAAAATCCAGGTGGCCACAAGTCTGAAGAATCCCTGGAGCTGAAATGCACAATGGATCCTGGCAGATCAGTCCCAGGTGTTCTGTAGCCAACTTGTGTGCCAATGACAGTCTTTCAATGAAAACTTACCAAAGTCAAAGAAAAGATGACCAGCATGAGTGTGAATTATATCAACAAATTCTGCATCTGAAGGATCCAGCCTAACTGTTGTGGGGGTGTACTGGAAAAGGGGCCCAGCTGGATCCAAACCTAAATGAATGGAGATACACTTGATTGAGTAAATAATACTATATGTATATCACCACACACAGGTTATCTATGCTATATATGTGATTACATGTCTGCCTTTACATTTAAAAAATCCATTTTGTGGTCCACAGCTAGAAAAACAGGCAGGGTATTAATAGAAAGCTGACTGAAGGCATTGCAGCTCAGTAAAATGCTGATGGCTGCTTGGCTTACTTTTGAGAACAATGATATAAGAAGAGATTTGGTTTATTGGGGTTTTTTTTTTTCATCATTTTATTGAAAAATATGAAATCTTCATATGTTACTCTGAGCATGTAGATTTATTTATGAATTTTTATTTGGCAAGAAGTCTATTTTTATTTCCAGAATATCTTGGTTGAAAAGGGTGCCCCTTCACTTCAGTGTTAGTGAAGTCTCTTTGGAGATAAAGAAACACAGGTCTGACCCCAGTTTCCCTGAATTGCTCATGTGACTGCTCACTGTGTGCATGCCTTAGACAAAGCAATGTCTATGCAGAGAAAAGAACTGACTGGGAGTGAAGGAAAGCAGAAAATAGTGAGTTTTTAGAACAAAGCAATGTGTGACTGTGTCACGACTTGTGTGCCACCATGCTGGCTGGACACTGTTATTTATGACAAAGCAGCACATTGCATTCTGTACTGTATGTTTATAAAGCAGCAGTATTCTTCAGTTCTCTTTCAGTTGCGTGAAAATTTAAAGTTTTATCAGCTGAAATAGCTGCAGTACCTGTTATTCTTCCAATGCCAGGCTTCCTCCTCCCTGCCTCCCCTGCAACGTGTGCTCCAAGGCTGTGGCCGATGAAATGGATGTTGGCAGGAGAGTAGCCGTAGTCTTTCTGTGAAGGTTTATGGAAAGGAGAAAAAAACAGTGTGGGTACACAAGTGACACTGCAGCATGTCCCCATGCAGTGCCAGGACATGGGCAGATCACTGGGCAATGGAGATGAGTGTTCTGGTGGAAAGTTACAGTTCTGGGTGATGGGATCTCTACCTAAAGAGAAGCAATTCCCCAGTCGTCCCACCCCTCTTCATTTTCAGGGTGTTCATGGCTATTTACCATCTTATCCTGATACACTAAATCCAGGGGATTTAATTTTCCATTTCAATTTTAAAACCTTTAGAACTGCTGAAAAGTCATGTTAGTTTTTCAAAATCAATTATGACACTAAAGCAGGTATTTTCATTTGTGCAGGTATTTTCATTTGTGCAGGCTTAGAGCCCTTCTATAACATTTGGAGCTGCCTTACTGGGCACCTCTTGTTCTTCCTGGCTCTATTGAATCAAACATAAAGGTGCCACTCTGAGCACCACCTTTATGTGGACTGTGCCCATTCCAGGGATGTTTTTACCTCGAGGAAGTTCACCAGGTACTCCAGCTCGGCCCCCACAATGCGGACATTGTTGACGGCGTCCGTGTACAGACCACTGGAGCCGCCCCTCCAGTCTGTCAAGATGCAGTTCACGTCTTCAGAGTGAAACATGAACTGGTGGAGAACAGAGAAGAGAACAGGCATTAATTACCATTGTAGCTGGGCATGTGTAAACTGTGTTTTGTTTTGTTTGTGTGACTGGTGACGACACATCTCTAGTTAATTCCTACTGATGCTGAAGATCGACACAAGGAGGCAGAGTGGAACCAGTGATTAGAGGACACTCACAGGCTTCCTTCAGCTCTTTTTCCATTCCAGATGCCTTAGTTGGCTCTAAGGTACCAACTTTTCTTAATGACAGTACTCCTGTTACCAAAATAGGTCCAAGATTTATTCTTCAAATTTTTTATGCTTGCATCATCTAAAAGGATTCTTAGATTTGTTGCTTGAATTGTTCAGCCCTGAAGTTCATGCATTATAACCAAAATATTCTATTTAGACACTTCTGCCAATAGAACTTTCTGATTTTGTATTTTATTCTGAAACAATTTCATTTTCGAAATGTGCCAGAGTAGAATGAAACCAATCTGCTGAACAAAGCCTTTTGGTTTTATTAGATCAAATGTGTCACTCAAACTGACACATTTATTGTGACCTTTTGCTGAGGTGAGAAAACTCACTCTTTTTTCCCCCTTTATTATTGGCAAGGAATTGAAAAATCAATTTATTACAGCTTTCCCTGTGGAGGTGAATGCAGCAAAAGGGCATTAAGCAGAAAGCTGAAGTGCACTATACTCCTAGCCAGGAGCAAGACAGTGGTCATGTGAAACTGGGCTTCATTCTGACTTTTGTGCTCCTTATATATCCCCTGAATTAACAAGAGAACAGAGGTGTAAGTTTTACATGGGAATTTTAAGCCAGATGTGGATATTTAGACTTCCAAATGCAAGCAAAATTACTATTAAAAATAGTTGTACCTACCCTGCATATGCTTGTTATCCAGGGCAGATCTGCTCCAGCAAGGTGGCCGTGGATAATGAAACGAGTTTTCCTGTGTGCTCGGAAATTTGAAGCTTTTATAGTTGAAGGATTTGTAGCTGAAATTTTCTGTGCCAAGAGAACCAAACAACCAACAAACACAACAAGGATGTGACTGTTCCATCCCACTGTACATTTTGATAAAGGGCAGAGTGCCCCAATGGTTAAGGCATAGTTCTAGACCTGGAAAAGATGGGTCTTATTCCTCATTCCTAAACTGCCTTTCAAGGGGGAATCAATTAATCACTTCAATAAATGCTTTACTTCCTCTGGTTAATTGAACTAATGATACTGGCATCTTCTGCACAATGCTTTGTGATATACTGGTACAACATGCCATGTAAGTACAAGATTTTATCAAATTTGGCAATAGAAATGCAAAGATACCATCTTCTGAAAGGTATTATGTGGTTGACTTTGAAACTTTACCTATTTTTCTTTCTTTTTTCCTTTGAAGATAAGACATTAATTGCTTCATTTATATTGTATGGGAAAGCCCACCAGGCTTACAAATTCAGAGGCTGTAGGTATTTTGGTATGTATTGAGAAAGAAGACATTATTTTCTTTTAAAGTAATTCTGAGTACTAACTCTTACATATTTCTATTATGGTTTTGTTGACTTAAAAGGGGGATGTCATGCACTAATTAGCAGACATATCACCTTCAGTGGAAGACTGATTTGTTAAAACCTCATAGGCCTCTCAGCTGGAGGAGTTGGACTTGTTCTGAAGTGACTTAATAAACACCTCCACTGATTGTGACTGCCATTTATATAAAACCCCTTCATTCTGGAGCCTTTTACCTGTAATAACTTGTGTTAGAGAGCTGTGATTAATATGTTGTAAATATACCTGGCTCCTCAGGGAGCTGAAATGAGGAAAAAGGAAAAAAGATGGAAGAAAATTATCATGTGTCTAGTATAGAATTGGAGGTTCTCCCAGCAGTCATAAGAGCAAAATATATGAGAAAAGAAACTGTCCCTACAATTTATTGAATGTATTGTACACTGTCAGTATTCAAAACCAAAGCATTTTCTTACTTGGTATTTCACCATGTTATCTCTGGTGTAAAGAAGGAAATTTGTGTTCACAGCATCTGGAGAGCTGGGCAAGCCTGCCAGTTGTCTCCCTGGGATCCCAGCCCATGGGGGGTTGTCTGAAAAGCATCCAAGCCTTTTGTAGCAGACTTCTCTTCCTGGGGTGCACAAAGAAAAAGATATTCGTGTTCTGGGAATGTCACAGGTTCTGTACACGAAGCTGGCAGGAGAGGGTTTACACCAGGAAAGCCAAACAAGCCTGATTTGGATGAGGATGGCACTTCTGAGCATTTTTCATTAAGGGGCTCAGTTGTGCTCGGGTGCTTGCAGCAAGAACTTGAACTCCAGGAGTGCTTCCTGCTGCAAACAGAGCCTGGAGCTCAGCCTGGTGAACTCAGGGTGTGTTTGGTTGAACATATTGTTAACACAGCCCTTGGAAGAAGACAATGAAATCTTGATCCAGGGAAGGAATCAGCTTTTGCTGTCAGCACAAAGTAGTCCTTTAAATCAGTCCTAAACTCCAGGGATTATCTAAATTGTTACTTCTTGTGCAACAGCTCATGAGGGAGCAAAAAGAAGCCAAAACATTAAAATAGATACTTCGGGTTGCTCCACAAGGGACATTAAACATACCCCTTATTTTTTTCATCACCATAAGATTTTAGTGGAAGCAATAAAGTGGAATTTGAGTGGAAGCCCAGAGCAAAGCACAGCCTCAGGATGTGTGGTCTGTGCCTGAAGGACCAGTTTCACAATTTCTATTGTGCCTTTAATACAGTAATTGTGCAATATGACATGCGGGTGTTGCCATTAATTGTCATCCTTCCACACTGTTATAGCACAACAGTTGTGAAACCCCAAGAAACTTTTATTTCTATTAAAAAGTCCATTTTTTCCTGTCATTAAAGAGGCATTTTGGACCAAGACTATTTTCTTGTTCTCCGCATAGCACTGTGAAGATTAGGGCCTAGGCTCTCATTACCAGGGTTGTAGCTACCATGAGTGAGTTGAGGGTAGGAAATGTTCTGGAAGAATTTCAGTATCAATTTGCACATATAAAATACCTTTCTGATTTCCATTCTGTTTATTATTATTTATATTAAAAAAATCTTTACAGAATTAAAAAAGTAATGAGTTAAATGTTGGAAAGACATGACATGACTCAGTGGTCCTAATGAAGAATTATGTTAAATCCATTCCAATGAACAGTTTTTTTCTAGAATATAGATATCCTGGTGTAAGCTGCACATAATTTTTACTCTTTATAGACTTTATTCACTATATGTCTCACCTCTGGCTGCATTGAGAAGAAAAAGAGTAGTGATCCATACTGCAAGCATCTGAAGTGAATAAGAACACAATTCAAACATAATTGAAATTAGAATCTGGAATTCACCTAAGGGTTCCCTTAACCCGTTAAAACCCCTCGAAATTCAGTACTTCAGTCATTTACTGAGTTAGAGACAAAAACAGCAACTCTTCCTCAAAAAATAAGGTTTAAAAAAAAATACCTTTGGGATTATTTCTGTTTGCCATGGAGATTTAGCATGATCAGGATATCCTTTAGGAATCCTTAAAGACCATCTTCCTGTCCTTGACAAACAGAAACTTTTTTTCTCTGTAGAGCTGCAGTTTAGGGGCATGCAAATTAAATTCTTAAAGGATCTGCATCAACACATTACTGCTTGAAATTTATCCTAGGATTTTGTATAAAAGTTACAGAACTGCCATTAATGATTGCATTAAAAAAAAAAAAAACAAACCCAAGAACAAACTTAATTTGTGCTTATAAATCATACAGATGGTCTTGAAAACTCATTTTGATCACTGCTATCAGCCATGCATGCTTATCAGCCCTCATCTGCCTGATCACTTAATCACCAGCTGATAGGTAAGCACAGGGGTAAATGGAACCCATCATTTACTCCAAGGTGAAGCAGGGAAAGTCTCACTACTACCATGAGTAGGAAAGGAAAATAGATAACTCTTAAAAGGAAAATAGATAACTCTTAAAAAATCTAATGTCATGCCCAGATCATCCAGCCAGTGCTGCACAGGCAGAGCCCTGCATCCCCTGAAATCCATAACACACTGCTAGGAGCAAAGAGTTCATCCCTGTGAAACCAAGTGCAGGTTCAAGCACATCCTGTTTCCATCTCCTCTCCTCCAGCCACTCACCAAATATCCTACCCCTCATCACCATGATCCTTGTTTCAGTTCCTTAGATGTTCTTGGCTCCAGTGCATCCCATTTTACCTTGGCAAGGCTCAGAGCAAGTTCTCAGGGTCAGCCTCTCGGATGCTCGTGGCAAACCTTGCAGAAGCTCTTTGAGGAGCCGGGAGAGAAGCAGGACAGCTCTGTGCCTGCCCTCCAAGGGCACGTGGCAGAGGGATGCTCACCCTCTGCTCCTCCACAATGCTTGGATTCCCAGCTGCATCTGTGGCTGTGTTGGGTAATGCCAAAAGAGATCTCCCTCTGTCAGCCTTCATCTGAGATAACGCCAACCAGGTCCGACCAGTTGCTGCGTGACTCCACCCACTTAATGCAAAGTTCCAAACAGGCTGTTATTGTCCTCCATTGGTTATTATTTTTCAAGCTAAAAATTGCTGGGAAGTATGATGTAAACACTGAGCAAACACAGGGCCTTTCAGGATCAGTGGGGCCGCTCATCTCGGTGCGATGCTGAGTTGAGATTGTGACTTAACATCACACCAATGGCAGTGGCAGAGCCTCCATCCTCTGCATTCCACCCCACAGTTTAACAGCAAAACTATCCTTCCTGGAACTGATGATCCCTCCCTTAAATAAATTACAGTCTCACACAAAATTTTCAAATTTGTGTTTGATATCTAAGTCTACTGTTGCAACATGAAGACGCATTCAAGGTGTTTGAGGATGAGCTAGCATATGTTTGCAAGGTTCAAACTGTCACTTGAGAAAATGAAAAAAAAAGTATGAAAAATTATAAAAAAAATTAAATGGCTTAGTCTGTCACTTGTTATTTGTTCATCTTGTAGATCTCTCATCTCTAATTTTGCTACCAGATGAATTACCTGACTTTTCGTTGAAAAGGTGACAGAAATGCTTTTAAAGAGAGGAGAATAGTTCCTGGGGCAGATTGTCACCACATTCAATCACAATGAATCTTCATAATTAAATTGTATTAATTGCAGTAATTTTATTTTTTAGTGTTTTGATAATGATGTCATTTCACATAGTACTATATTGTTGTTATACTATTATGTTCACGTTTCTGATCAGACTTTCCTAGAAATCTTTGTTCCTGTAGGGAACAGAGAAATCCTAGAAATCTTTGTTCCTGTGGGGCTTCTCCAACTTAAATGATTCTATAATTCTGTGTAGATACAAATGAGAAACCTACATCTCCACATTTTAATGTTAAACCCTTTAAGTAAAAGGGTGGCTACTGACACCTCCTAAGACAAGGGTGTATAGGAAGGGGAGACTCCCTTTTGGTATAATCTTTCCACTGACTGATGAGTTATTCCATATCTAGCACACACAAATATGAACTGGGTTAAAGTGATCCTTACAAATGCTAGGTACAAAAGCATTTTCAAGGTTTTCCTTTTTTTTTTTTTTATAAAGCTAGCCCTGAAAGGTTGAATTCTTCAGCTGTATATTGTAGAAGGAAATGTATGTTCCAACTCTGTGTCCCTAATAGAAAATTAAGAATCAAGGCTAGTATGGAGTTCAGGGAGTTCCTATTCATCTCTTCAACACTAAGTTAGTCCAGTAAAGTGTTGAATTAGTCACATTAAAATTGAGTTATCCTCTGCTCACATCATTAAAGTCTGTTGTTGGGTTGCAAATTGATCAGTTAACCAGTTGCCCATAGAAGTTAAGTAAACAAAAATGAAGAAGTATTTAAAAGACACACACACAAAAAAATCTGCTTCCAAGTTATCCTGGGTCACCCTGGACATCACTGGCTTCAGTGACAGTTAACAGAACTCAGAACTGTGATGTGTGGTATACTCAGATCTCTGATAAAGCATCACATTTGAAAGTACTTAATGCTTGGGTTTTTATATCATTAAGAATTCATACACAAAAAAAAAGATTGATTCATTAGAATTAAAGGGCCCCACAGAAAATTAGTATCCAATCTTACTTTCTGATTTAATTCTATTATATATAATATTAGACCAGACCATCATTTCATTCTATCCTCACCATTTCTGCATACTTCAGAAGGAAAGTTTACTGCACAAACAGGTTGCTCAAACTTTTAAATGAATCTAGTTGATTCAATGAATTATTCTTAAATAATTTGACTTCATAGATTTTACCTATGCAGCATATTTTGGTGCCTATATTCTCAAGGGAGCTCAAGAAATGTGAATAACTCATTATATTAAGAATCCCTTCTCAAACCTGGTATTATAGTCCCAAACCATACCTGAACACTCTGTTGCAACATGGACTCAACTCAATCTGGTGGTGCAGATCTCAGACCACTTACAAGATTCAGTGACTTTGCTAAGTTAAAATTAAAACAACAAAATATTAAAGGATTTTTGATTTTACCTAAGACGAGGACATTGCTGTCTCACATCCTAGGTGCAAACATGTGCTATGCAATTTTTACAGATCAATTCCAGCCAATACTGAGCATCAAATGAAGTTTAACTTACCCAGGCTTTTCTCAGAACACATGAAGTGATTCTTTAGTGGTGTTCTTTCTGCCTTTCAGCAGCCAGTGAGACACCACAGCTCTCTTCCAGTGTTTAAGACAAGGTTACTGGGAGAGCAAGGTATCCTCATATATGTAACAAATTAGTCAGAGGATTTACTCCAGCTGACAGGCATGAAATGGGTTTTCTATGCTAGTTTACTAATACCAGGAAAGCTCATAGCTCAGCAGCACTGCCAGACGTCAGCACTTCTGTGTTGGCTTCTAGAAATCTTTGCATTTAATGGGGTTAACTGCTTCGGTATTACCTGGGACCTGGGTAGGAAGCAGCAAGCAACAAAATGCTGACTCTCCATCCCTTAGAAGTGTCTGAGAGTTTCTCACCCATGAGCTTGTCCAAGCTGTCCCTGAACTCATGCACAGCTCTAGCACACCCAGCATCCCAAATCAAGCACTTTGTAGTCGTGCAACTGTGAGGAGAATCAGCTCCTTTCCTTTCTCTTCAGCTGTGCAGTGCCAGCTTCGTTTCATGTCACTGTTACTAGGGTGGAAGGAAATGAACAAGGCATTTTGTGTTTGCCTTCTCCATGATCTTCTTCTTTTTATAGATGACATTCATACCTTCATCTCTGTTCTTGGCTGACTTCTTATATTTAATACTTTCTCTTATATGCCAACATGGGAAAATGATTGCTTATTCCATCAGGCTGGACAAGATGGACATTAGAATTTTGCTCTCCATTACCAAAACCAGCAAGTAAAATTCCTTCTGTCCTGAAGTTTTATCAATGAATGTGTTTTTGTGAGGGATGAAGTGTCCAAATGTGGAAGAAGGCTCTTTCTGCAGCTTAAACACAGCTTTGTGCATTCTCTCCTCAAATCTCTCTTCTTTAACAACATCTGTAATCATCTTACATGAGGAGGTACCATGCTTATAATATCCTACAATTAAAAAAAAAGCCTAATAGGGATAATTCAGGTAAGTTATTGTTCAGGGCTGGTTATTTTATTTATTTATTTATTTTTATCTCAATTTTAATTGCACCACTGTCAAGTCTTGATCTAGAGAATGAATTTTCTGGGCAGGGACCTGCCTATCTACACACATTGCAGGGTGTATAATTCAGTTTTGGGTGCATGAAAAATGTGTGAATATTATAGATAGCAACAGTAATGTAAAGGTCACCTTTTCCACTATATCAGTTGTAACAAATTTGAGTTTAAAAAATTTTAAATACCAGCAAGTATTTTTCTATTCATTCCAGTCTGCTTGGCTGTTGAAAAGATATGAAGGGATTGTTATTCTTTATAACTGCTGTGCCTTTCTTATAATCCAGCTTCTAATACTTTTATTGATGCCAATCTCAATGGGATGACTCATAGAATAAAATACTTCTTAGCTAAAGAAAGAGTACCAAATGCTAAGTTCCATTTTCTTTGTATTTTAATACCATCTAAACTAACAGTTGTTGCATGACTTATTTGTAACTTTCATGTAAGCCCAAGTCTTTTTCTGATTTACATGGGGTAAGATCTGAAGTTCGTATCTTAATAAAGAAAATATATTTATTCCTGCAGTTATGCCTTAGTTTTCATCAAAAAAAATTCCAGGTGAATTAGCTGGTCATCATTTTCTGTGATAAAACACTGGTGCTCAGTGCATATTCTGAGGACAATATTGAATTAAAAATTACAAAATAGGGACCTAAGGAATATGACATAAACAGAAAATTTTAAATTTCCTGCAGCAAGGTACATTAAGACCTATGGGCACTGTGTGCATTGATCTAATTTTTTGGGATGTAAATCAGTAAATTACAGTGCAAAAAATGAAAATAAGAAATTAAATTAATTTATACAATCTGCTAGTCACTATTAAATGGAAACACATATCAAAAACCCCAGATGCTTCCATATCAGACCATTAATGTGATATGGAGCCTGGTGTTTGTGGGTTTAATTGTCATTTTGCAGGCACTGGTTCTGTTCCATCACAATCTTTTCAACTTCAGTTTAGCACAGGAAGTTTTCATCAGGACACTGTTATGTTTGTGCCAGTGTAAATATATTCTTAACTACTTGTGATGTGGCAACACCTGTAGTGCTTTTATAAAACTACAGGTTTTTTTGTGTTGTTTTGTGGTACCCTCTCCCCTTGTGACCACAGGTTTGTGTTTGTGCCCCATTCGTGTCGTGTCTGGCAAGGAGGTTTCAGTTTGGAGCTGTGATTTAGAGATTTGTTCCTCAGAAGAACTCCTGGAAATGCTGACATGAGGAGAAGCAGCACATGGATGGTTCCCAAAGTCTGCTTGGTGCCTCTCACTGGCTTTGCCACTCCCTGAACAAAAGGATGCCTGGCACAGGGAATGCTCTTTTATCATATTTGCTGATAAGAGCAGCAAGGCTGACTGTAAGCAGGAGGGCTTCTTTATTTTGCTTTTGAGTACTATTTCTTCAGGCAACTTGAGTTTTTAGTATAGTTTGAGAATACTATCAGAATTTTATGAATTTGTTGGCCACTACTGGAATGAAATCCAGGAGGTTGGTTTCAATGAAGCACTACCTTCACCCTCTGCTATTTTTGGAAGGTCTTGCAAAACTCCTTTGAGAGAGGTGAGCTAATACAGGGTAGACTGATGAAAAGTATCTAGTTTATAGCATCTTTCTGTAAATAAAGTAATGAAAAGTTACAGGATGACATCCACTTATTTTGCAGGCCAGTTAAATCAGTATCACATTCAAAATGACTTCAGAAAAATTGAGCATCATCATTTTGATTTTAAGCCTTTTGGCTTTGAAATTAAGAAACATTGCTTTTTAAAAAAGAATTGAAAAAAAAAACAATCATGAGGAACAGCGAAAGCTTTTTAAAGGGCTTCCCTAAATAAGAGTTATGAGGCAGGGCTGCAAAGCATGAAGTCATTTAAGCCTAAGGAATGTGGGAGTGGGATGTTGCAACCAGCACAACACTCAACATTACCACACCAATTAGACTTAATAAGTTTAACTGGAGTATTTCCCAATGTGAGTCCAACCCAGCCTCTTTTTAAGCCAGCTGAAGTGATTGTCATTGTTTTCAACAAGCAAGGGTACAAGGCTGCACTGCAGGATTGATTTCAGGGTTATGCAGCTGTTTCAAGGTGAATATAGCTGAACCTGAGTGCATGCAAATGTCTGAAAAAGCTGACAGATTTCAGTGATATTGCAGTGATCTGTAACTGGACAGGCACTACATGCTAAGGGTGAACAACTGGAGAGTGAAAAGTTTTAGGGCTGGTTTTTGTGTGGACTTCCTTCTTCTGAAACCAGTTGGGTTGTTTGTGAACACATCACTTGCAGGTGATTGCAGCATGCAGGCCTTGATTTTTCAAGAAGCTGTCCCTGTTTTGGGATTATTCAACACTTGTATCTTATGAAAAGAAATTACATCATCCTCCTAAAGTGCATTATAATAACAACAATGTGACATGCTATGGAGTTGCTAACCATGAAGTGATTTGAGCAATGCTGGTATGTGCAAAGGAGGAAGCGCTGTTTATTCTGGGAATTTGCAATACTAGTTATGCACAATGTATGTAAGTGTTTTAAGCAACTATCATCTGCTTTCTGTAGCTACCAGTTAGACTACAGTTTAATTTTGTTGAGATGAATGAAAAACACCTAATGATCAAAGCTAGAATTATTGACAGTTACCAGAGGTGAGAGTCAAATGACACCTGGGCTGTCAAATGTCAAGGGGAGCCTTGAACACTGATTTGGGATGAGAACATGCTGTTAGCCAGGTGTTGGGAGCCAGGGGTTGCCCAAATCCTGGGGGCTACTGCTTATATGAAAAGCAGTCAGAGCCTGCATCAGAGGTGATAAAAAGTAAGGGGTCTGCAGACAGTTTGCTCCACTGCCTCCAGATCTGAGCCTGGACACCAGAGCCTGGCCCAAAAAGATGCAGCATTTGGACAAGAAATCAAAGGCCATCCTCATCTCTGGCAGTTTCATGGGTTCTGAGAAAACCAGCTCTTTTTCTTCTCTGAAAAACTTCCTGCCAGCCTTGAAAACACACATCAAAGGGATTGTTCTCCATGTACCTGATGTCTCTTCTTCAAGTAATAATTCTCTATTTGCTTTAAAATAGAAAATTTACCAGATGGTGTAGGATAATACTTTTTCTTTATTAAATTTGCAATTTATAACACAGAATAAAGGCAACATGGAAGATAAAGGCCTTTATAGTCTTTTTAGTATAACACTGCTTTTAAAATAACTGGAAGTGTATTCACTGGCATGAAATCTTAAATAAAGTAAAAATGTCACTTCAGGATTCTTTGGTTTGGCCTTTAGAAATTTTCTCTGCTTTTCTCCCTTTATCCCAGGAAGGTTTCATATTGAAGCTTTTCTCTTATCCTGCAGCAATACTCTATAGACAGTAGATATTTAATAACCTAAATTATTACTTCTTATGCACTGTGTACATGGGTTCCTTTTAACTTGCTTGCTGCACTCTGTGAGTCTGTATGATACATGAGTCAGATATTTACTGGGCACACTTTTTAATGCCATTGAAATTAAGTTGTTCAAGTGATAAAAGAGAGAACTGTCTTTAGACAAGCACAGAATCCATAGACAGGGGGTGAGTTAGGTATGTGTTTTCAAGATTTACACAATCCTCCTCTCCATTGTGTAAATGCTGATTACAGGGAGCTCTGGGTCTCAAATAGAGCAATTACAGCCCTCCCCATCTGCAAGGAGCACTTGCAAGATTGTCATTTACAAAGGCCAAAAAGTCATGGCATGTTTGGTATCCCATTATAAGATAAACTTATTTCTTTCATTAATGATTCATTCCCCCTACCCTATTCATAAAGAAAAAGTACAGCAATGAACAACTTCAGGACAGGGAGCAGCAGGGGAGTGGCCATCTCAGTTACTGAACTGGGAGAGGGAACAAGCCCTGAGTTCTGCCTCTCTGTGCCATAAATGTTTATATGTCTCAAACTGATGCAATGCATACATCTAGAGAATTGATAAGGAATGATAACATATCTCAAAAGATGATTACTTTGTAAGAAGAATCAGGGTCTCATTTTCTTAGAGGGCTCCCTGAAAAGCTGAAGTGTCCTTCCACAATCAGCCAGGTGGATGTGTAAATACCAGAATCTCTGTCTACCTCTATTTTCAGTTGATTTGCAGAGACACTCTGGTCCCTAATTATGTCTGGTGATTCATCTACTCCATCAGCCCCAGGAAGGAACATTTTCTGGTTCTCAGGCTGGGGTCTGTGCCCTGACAATGCTCTCATTGTACAAGGGGCGAGACCCAACCTGCACCACCCCCCTTCACACTGCAGTCAGCTGGGACAGGGAGCTGTGTGGGGCACCACCCCTGCCCAGTCCTTCAACCTAAAGGAAAAAAACCCAGCCTACATTGCATTGCTGAGCAGTTCATTACTGCCTTGAAATAGCATAGCCTCTAAACAACGCATTAATTACCAGCTTGTCTCATTAGTTAATCCCATTAGACTGATATATGCAGGCATTTTATCAGTAGAATTGAAAGTAAATTCCTAGGAACATCACTTTTCTGGTTGCATTTCCTGCTGTACAGTAGATCAAGAGATAAATTGAAAACACTCTTGCTTTGGTGTAGGGCAAACTTGGTTTCATTTCCTGTGTTCAGATCAAAGGGCATCTGATGATGTTCAGGGTAGGATAAATGAAGTGTGTGAGATGGCAGCACAGAGAGTATGTTCTCCTTTTACAACCAATTTGCATTACTGGTGTTCCTAGGAAGCCTTGCATGAACCAGGAATGCAAAATGCCAGGGACTGCACAAGAAGCATGTCAAGATACTTGCAGCTAATCTTAAATTAGAGCAAGAACAACTAAGTGAGCAATTCTTCCCTCTGGAGTTTGCATTAGCTCAGAGATCCCCAGCTGAGACACGATGGCACTCCGTGGGGCTCAGTCTGTGAGATGCTGTGACTGCCACAGAAGTATCATTTCACTAACACTGGCATTGTCAGATCAATTCACCACCTGCCTAAAGGGAAAAGACTTCAAAATATCTACTTAAAATAAATTCCAAGTAGTTTTATTATCAGATATTAATCTCAAAACTTATCTAAGGGCTTGAAGTACTGCAAAACTCCATGACAGTTCAGAAATGATAAAAGGTTATAACAGGCATCTATTAATCAGAGAAAGAATCTCTTGAATTGAACTTTATGATCTGGGTCTCAAATGTGCTTGGAGTTTCCTATGAAGCTAATATGTATGATTACAGTTGTAGAAACACCTGAACAGTGCAAGTATTTTATTACTCAGGACAGGATCAACAGCCATCTGTAGATATTTTATGCAGAAGAAAATAGCTCAGAAGTTAATAGAGAGAATTGTGAAATTGAGGGCAGTGCATGAAGTGGAGTTAAAAGGTGAATTTTGCATGCACCTTTTAACTCCACTCCAGAGTCATTTCCATCATCCTCACTGCCAGTGGTGTCACAGCAATACCCAGAGGGACACAAAGGGGGACGATCCTGAGCCTGATGAGGCAACAGCTGAAAGGAACAGGAGGGCTGGAGACAGCAGAACTGACAGAGATGAACCAAGCAAAGACTGAGACAGCTGGCAGCAGTCATTGCTGCCTCCCCACAGCTGCCAGGAGTTAATGGGATTCTCTAGGTAAAACCATGCTGCAGCATCCCTTAGAAGGATTTAAAGGAAGCAGAGATGACAGCTATTCTGATATTTTTGTCCTTTCATATTTACTGTTTCATGGCATTCCTTCTGTGAAGTTTATTCTAGTTTGTACCTGTGTTTTATATATGAAATGTTAGAGCTGGTTGAATTTTCTTGTATTAGATGAACTGCATCTTCCTGCTCTCCATGAGTGAATAAAAACATGATGACTTATTTCCTTGCAGAAATCACTTGTCAGAAACCACTTTTCCAGTAGTGAATCAGATACTGCTTGAAAATATCTTGGTGCTGTTCAGTGGAGCTCACATTCTACTGAAGCACCATGACCAAAATAAAATAAAATCTGGGAGTTTTGGTGAGTGGATGGTAGTATTTGCATGCAACCATATATCTACAATGTCAGCTGCATGTTGTTATTAGAGTTTAGAATATAAGGGTGTATCAGTGCACTTGAGATCCTAAAGTGTCTCCACACAGTTGGCACCTTCCAGTATCTTCTCTCAGGTAGAGAGTCACAATTTATGTTATTTGAATCATCAAAGGGTGTAAAAGTTCTATTTATGTACATCCAATTCCACAGGAATTGACAGACATGGAGTAATAGGATATTTTAATATGTCTGATGTCCTATATCATATTTGCTTGAACATCTTCTGAGAAGCATAAAACTGAACATTTAATTCAAATTATTACATTGAAGATACAGTTGGAGACAACTGTGTTAAAAGGATTTAAAAGTAATTTAGATTTTTTACTTTTTTAAAGTAGTCTAGTAGTTGAGGCAGTTTCTCTAGAGACTTGAGAATGATTATGCACACCACACTTTATTATTTTTTTTTTAAATTTGTGCTATTTTGTTTTATAAAATAGAAGGAGTGCCCACCAATTAAGTGAGTGCTTTCACTGGTCATGGCATAGTCAGAGCCAGGAGCCAGAGTTACAATTTCTGAGTGTTACANTACACTTTATTATTTTTTTTTTTAAACTTGTGCTATTTTGTGTTATAAAATAGAAGGAATGCACACCAATTGAGTGCTTTCACTGGTCATGGCATAGTCAGAGCCAGGAGCCAGAGTTACAATTTCTGAGTGTTACAGAGAGATGGATAATAGCTGATACTCCTAAATATCCTTCAGTGAAAGCCAAGTAGTTTGGATTTTTTATTGATTTTTTTTAAATTTTATTTTTTAATGGTAGGCTATCTCAGGGAAGTGAATTAACAGAACTCTTTCTTGTGTTTCACAACTTTGTTGTGCTCTTTGCACCGCCCCAATTCCTGCTGAGCCAGGTTTGTTTGTTCACCTCTCCTGTGGTGGATGTACATCCTCCTCCTAAGCCACTCCTAGTCCTAGAAATTGAGCCCAGCTTGCTCCCATCTCCTCTCTCCTTCCTACACATCACCTGCAAAACATTTCTGAGCTCAGGTTCATGTGCTGAGCATCACAACAATGCCCTCAGCTCTTCCCAGAGCAGCTGGAGCTTCACTGCAGGTGATCTTTGGTCCTGCCTTCATCAGGTTCCTGCTCTTCCTGCTGGGGCTGAAATGGGATTTTTTAGCTCTTCAGTGATGCTGTGTAATTTTTTGTGCCATGAGACACCTGTTCACTTCCAGGTGCCATAAATAAATACCAATGCTTGCAGTGAGCTCTAATGGAGCAGTTTAGCTGAAAAGTTTCTAAGCTGCCAAGAGAAATGCTGCAAGGGGGTGCTGGAACTGAGCCACCATCACAAAGGTAAATTTGAGCCATTTTGGTTATCATGTAGCTTTTCAAAATCTAGTGGGTTCTTCTGAAATTGGTGGTGCTCTCTAGCAGACAAGTTGGAAAAACCTCCTAATGTGAGCACCTGAAAGATCATGCTGAGGATACAGGTATGTAAGGCAAACAAACAGGAAAAAAATCCCTAGAATAAGTGAGCAAAAAGAGAAAGCTCAGATTGAAAAAGTCTTTCTGAAGGAGTGAAAAAATGATAAAGGGTTTGGAAAAAGAATAGAACTCATTGTTTTGGTCTCCTTTTTGTATATTTTTAAACAATATGATATGTGATATGTGTTTGGTTATAGAGGTACGAGCATGAATATGAGACAAGTGGAAGTTGTGGGGCTTTTTTAAAAGTTCACTCTAAAAAATCTCTTCATTTCTTGATATTTGCTACCCCGTTCACCTTAGTAACATCTCCTAGGTAAAGTGTGTCTGATGGTAGAAAGCAGCAGAATATTTCAATGAGCATCACAGCCATCACTGTTAATCCTTGACCACTTTCTCACGAGGAGCAAGTTCACACTACCACCTAGTGCAATTCCTGTTCCAATGCAGCAGCATTATTCTGTCTGCTGTCTTTCTTATTTATAAACTCTTCTGAATAATTAATCTATCTGAGCTATTTATTGACTGTAGCATTAACTCTACATTAATGAAAGATACAGACACAGAACACAATGGGTTTTCTTCCTGTAAATCCTCTGTAAAAGTGCCCTGACTTCCATGCTGTATCTGCCTATTTTCTCTCATGTGTACAGCAATTTTAAGACAGCAATCATTCTGTAGCACACCAGTACACGCCTACACCCCTGCTGAATTATGCAGTTGTGGGTTTATATGAATGAACAGGGGTTGCTTTGTACAAACACCCTGCTAATATTTGAAGTGTGATTTGGAAAACGAGGGTAGATTGTCTTGATCTCATGTGATGTGGTATGTAAGCCCCCAGTAAATCTCTAAGTTCACAAAAATTAGCATTCTGGATTTAACAAAGAACAATATGGATTACCCAGCTAATGTTGCTAATTCCTAGTGTGTAGCTATTACTTTGGTGCTATTCTACTTCTTTCATGAAACAATATATTTTTTAGAAGGTATGTCCAATAGAAATTCTCAAATGATATAGGAATTATTTAAATAAAATTCTTAAGGGCGAAATGTAATGTTGCTCCTTGCTATGGCTATGTTGTAATACATAAATAATAATAAATACATAAAATAATAATAATATAAAAAGAATGCACAAGCCCATTGTCCATTTACAAGGGACTTTGGTGTTTGAGTTTTCTTTGTGTTGGACTTCTCATTTGTCTCAATGAATTATTTTATAGTCACAATTGGATAATATAACTTTTTAAGAAGAATCTACACAAATTGATATTTTATTTTTATGTTTAATTCCCCAGCCTTACTTAATGCTCCATCAATAGGAAAAATATATAGAGAATTTACTTAGTGTTCAGCAGAACTTTCTGAAAAATGCTTTTTCTAATACTAGCTGTATTTGTCCTTGCTCAAAAATATAGAATATATACTTATTTCATATAAAGAAATAAAACAAGTCTGTTCATAGTAGTTCTGGTTATGGACTAACTAAACTCTGAAGGAACTACATACACTTTAATTCAATAAGCAAGTGTTTTTTTTCAGGCCTCCTTTTTTTTGTGTCCCTTTCATTTGAAAGTCAGCTCTATAGAGACCAGAAGGATCAGTCTCCCCATAAGCACATAAATAGCTGAGGAAATTCACTAATTTGGAATTACAGTGTGATTTGGGCAATGGGGTCTTGCCCCAGTGCAAAGCTAAATGTTCAAAGCTTTTTTTCAAGGCTAAAGACTTAAAGGGGCAAATTGGTACTTGATGAATAATTCCTTGGGTTTTAGCACGACTGGAAGGGGCTCAAATATGAGCAGAATGTAATCAGTTTATTTAATAATTACAAGCAGTAGTATTGCAAGTATATCACCAGAAGCTGTATCTGACAGGGTGAATGAGAAACAGTCACTAAGAGAAACATCAGCTGTGGTGTCACAGTTTGCCCACCACACCAGCAGTGGCTCTTTCTATAGTGTGATATCTCTGATTCTGCTTTCTCTGTCATGCTTCCATGGCAGGCAGGTGTGCCTAGGGATTAACCATGGGAGCTTTACAGGAGTGAAAGTTTGTGATTGATGGCCATAGAGCTCAGGTGAATTTTCTTTAAGATGTTGGGCCATGCTCCCAAATACACATTTCAAGTGGACTCCTCAGAGAGATTTGTATTACACATATTTAGAATAATGCAAAAAAGGCAAAGAGCTTCAGTATATTTTTCCTCTCTTGTGTTTGGAACAAAATGTACTAATGCATAATTTCCACTAAATTCATTATTATGTAAGGAGGAAGTTTAGCATCTGCTTGGGATGATTTCTTTTAAATGATCAAATCTGGATTATTCACACCTGAAAGTCCATAAAGAAAACACATTTGGCTGAGGCACTTTATGTACACCATTAGCCTTTGAGGTGAATTTTGGTGTGCTGAGGAAATTGCAGAGGCATGAATAACTTATGAGCATTTAAAAAGGACTTGTAGATAACCTGATATGATCCAGCTAAAATAGTGGAGAAGGGCAGAGGATTTTGGTGACAACGATTTAAACTATAGGAATACAATTTATAGGCTTGATTTAGGTTTTTGAGAGATTACAGATGTAATCATACATGCTGATACCATATGCTTTATCTGCTAGAGGATATTGAGCAAGCACAATGTGCTACTGTTCATTTAAAACAGCTGGCACTGTAGCACCTACAGTGTGAAACTGATGGGTTAGAAAAATAATGCCAGTGAGAAATAAGCCTTCAGTGAGGCTGCTTAAAACTGTGTCTTCCAAAGATGAATGCTCAAAGGAAAATGATGCTACTTTTATGCATAACCTGACTTAGATATAAAATCACCACAGATAAAACATGCAGATGACACAGAGGTTGACAGCATGACAGATATTGATGCTGAAGTTGCACAGAGTGACATGGATAGTTTGGTAAACAGAATGAACCCATGCAATTAACTCTGTTTTAATATAGTCATGTACTGAATTGTATGTCTGAAAAAAAATCAAATTTATAACTATGGAGGGGAGGATGGTATCCTTGAAAACAGCAACTTTGAAAAGTGCTTATAAATCATCTTGAACAACTTGAGTCAACACACACTTCTAATGTGATGTGTGAGGCAAACAGGATTAACGTGAATTTATAAATCTATTCAGGAAGGCAGTGTGTAGGAGTAGGGAGGTAATTTTTTGTTTATATAAGCCCTGATGAAGCCACTACTAGAATATTGCTTACAAGTCAGGTGTCAAGTGTTTCTGACAAAAGAAAAAATGGAGAAGGTGTTAAAAAAAACCCCCACAAAGATTATATGAATGCTGGGGGAAAAAAAACCTTACTGTGAAGGACAGAATGAATGCAATTTGTTAAGCTTATCAAAAAGGACTCTGAAAAGGTAAGTCTTGATTGTAACATAGAATTTGTAACATGTGTAAAATATATTAAAAGGCTTTTTTATCTCAAAGAAGAAAATATAAGGAAAAGCAAGGGTGAGAAGCTCCAGCAAACACATCCAAACTCTGTTAGGTGAAGATCAAGATGCCAATTAGTCAGCAGAACAGGTCTGATATGTCCCCACTCTTGGAATCTTCAAGCTGAAGCTGTTTCTTTCCAAAGGATGGAGGGCTGCCTCACTGGCTGGTTATTGGTCTTGGACTCAATGCATGATGCCTCCTCCCTGTACAATGTAGCTCAGTATATTCCCACCCTGCATGGTATTTGTTTTTGCACAGAAACAGAATGGCCTTAGAAGCAATAAACACAAATATTTTAATGGTAATGTGTCCAACATCATTATATACAAAACTGAAGAAAAAGGAAGCATAGAGTAGTAGCAAAAATTGTTCTCTGATTATGATTATAAAATAAAAATTGTTATACAAGAGGGAACTTTTTTATTAACATGATAAACCCACTAGATGGCACTGAAACATCCCTTTACAATTCTTCTCGCTTTGACCAATACCCTCATTATCCAAGTATTTTAATCAAGGCTAAAAGGAATTTATGAACCACAGTATGAAGAATCTAAGAGACATAAAATTCTGATATTACATGAGAGGAATTTCTTTCTCTTTACTGTGCATAATATACTGTTCACTGTTTATTCTATGATTATCTGCATTATCTTTATGCACTTAAATGTTTTGAAGCTTTGTTTAAGGGAACTTAATCTCTACAAAATTGTATTAAATCCTCCTTAGAACATGGATTTCTGGCTAGGCATTGTTGTCTTCCTGCTAGAGTAAATTTAGTTGAATTAATAACAGCATTTCTCTGCTTGAAAGTGAAATAGAGGCTATGGGTTCCTTTCACTAGGACATGGCATCAAAACTGCCTCAAATTCTATTAATACACAATAACAGGAATTAATGTTCCAGTAAGACACAAGAAATATGCTGTGTATTTATAAAGAATCTTTTCTGGGATTTCATCTATATAATAAATTATTTACATGTAAAATTGATCACTTTGAAGCTGTTTCTTCCAAACAAATAGATGTTACCTTTAAGTACTCAAGGCATTAAATGGGAAGAAAGAAATCAGCTCTCAGCTCCCATTTTCTCAGAAATTTTTAAGATCCTCAGCTATTCAGGGTGACTGACTTGTGGGAATGATCATGGGGATGGTGAAACTGATATAATAAGGGAATTAAGGTATTGGTCTGGTTAAAGAAATTTAGAGGGTTTATAGCATAATATTTTAAAATTCAAAGTGATTGAGTATTATGCTCTCTGATAAAATTTTAGTCAAAAATTAAAAGAAATATAAACCTTCTGTGGATGGCAGTCGCATGCTGAAAACACATTCAACCCCTACAAATATCAGCAGGGTGACTCGAGGTGACTGTAAATGTCTGGATCTGCCTTGAGTTTGGCCCTTCAAAGAATGGGGGGGTGGTGTGTCCCCTCCTTGGAACTCTTTAAGTGGTTTTGACAGTTTGGGCTTTAGGAGCTTTACTTGTGAGCCAGGTGAAAACTGTCCTTCTGCAGAAGAAGGTATTAGTAAATAGAATTGTTTTTCAGCCCAGAATACAGATGCTTTGCTACACAAAGGGCTACTAACAGCAGCCTGGTGTAGAATATTAAAAAGTGCGTGTAGAAACTTGATCAATTTAACCCCAAAAATTCATTAACTGAACAAGCAAATAATTGTAAAAGCCATTTGGATAGGGGGCTGACAAATCCTAAGCAGAAACATAAGAATGATGGGAATTTGGAAGGTGGGGCTGTGACTACAATGTGTAAGCACTACACATCAGCTGCAATCAATAAAAGAAGTAGAGCTACTACTTGCTTAAATAATCTATTGACAAGCAAGAGGTAGGTCATTAGACATTGAATCTGTTGATCTGTCTGATTGAATCACTGATCACCCAGTTATTCCACTGTAGTACCAGATCTAACTTCACAGAACTGGAACTATTTTGTCTTTGGTCCTCTTTAGCCAATATCTGTTTATTGCATTGTCATCCTTGAAAATGGGTGTGTAGCTTAGCTGCTAAGCCTGTTATCTTTTTCATAGAAATCACCTGGAGATTTTTTATAAGGTCCCTATCTCTTTCTCCAGCTCAGTCAGTGGTGAAATCCTTTCTTGGGTTGTAAAGCATTATCAAACAGAAGATGACTTGAGCTAAGCCAGCTGACTCGCTCTACACCTGAGCTCAGCTGAGCTGGGATGAGGTTAAACATGGACCAGCATGACAATGTAGAGAGATACCCACAGTTTCATCCCAAATCACTCTGATGCTGTGATATCAGAGCAGAAAGCAGCTGAACAGGTCCACACATCTTGGTATCTAATTTTTTTGGATTAGTCAACTGCCAAACTGTCAAGCTCAAAGCAGGCAACCAGCCCTGTAGCTGGAGACTGTCAGTTCCCTCTGTGACTGAGGAGCCCATGAGCTGGGTCAGCTGAAGAAGGATATGGGACCTTAGTTGATGTATTTTCCCCGTGTCATACAAAGGAAATTTTTCTCATTAACTCGTTCTGTCATTCAGTTACAGATACTGTTTTTTATGAGTTTTTTTCCTTGCTGTTCTTCATTTTATGACATTAATTTGGCACTATCAGCAGCTCAATCATATTAATGTCAACCAATTAGAGATAATTTGTGTGGGCACTGTTGCATTAGCTAACTGTAATTTCATTCTGTGGTCAGGTATTGTAGTAGTTTTCTTGTTAGTCTTTGAAATGTTCATAATAATCTGTTCATAATAATGAATAAAGTAACATGAAAACGTGATAGCTTAAATCATTCTTCAATAAGATACAAAATAATTGCATTTTAATTCCTTTTATTTGCATGGTTTTTTCCCCCTTGTTGTAGGTGTTCCTTGCTTTAAGAATAGCTTCACCTCTGGAGAAATAACATTAGGTCATGGGGGCAGTTTTTACACAGTTAAGCCCCATGGTTTGTGTTCTGTGTCCTGGCTTGTTGGGAGTGCAGATTCTTGGGTATTCTGCTCCTCAGCACAGTCTCTGACCATGACTTTGTCATTGTGTAACTCAGGTTCTTTGGCTCCTGACTTGTCCTTGCTATACTTCCAAAGTCTTAAGGCTGTGATCTGGTAAATTCAGGGTTCAACAGATGCCTCTTTAGAGCCCTGTACTTGGTCCTTACTCATCCTGGCTGGAAAACTCTTTTGGAAAGTCCCATGATTTTCCCAAAGCTGTCTCATGTCCATGGCCTGATTATTATCCTGTTCTGTTTTTTCAAATGGATCCTGGCTTTCCCTTTGCAGTGACCTGTTTGCATTAGGCTGGGAAGGGCCTTGCACAAAGCAGGGCTGGCAGCTGTGATTTGGTGATAAAATCAGGCTGCCCAGCTGTGTCTCAGGTACATGGTCACAGGAACAGTGGAAGCCAGTGCTGAAACTGCACTTAACACCCCTTTTGTGAAGGAGGCAGAACTTGACTCTGACTTGCTTGTCTGAGCTCTTAATAAGTAAATAAAGTATTTCTCTGTCTCTCTTCACAAATGAGAGACTTTTTATCTGTTGATCCTAAGAAGCAACTGTTCCCAGGTTCAACATAGAAGCATAGCTAGTTTTCCCAAAGCCTTTATTTCCCTCTCTGGAATAATAATAATAAATAAAAATAATAATAGTACATTTTGCTTGTACTATCTTCCTCTTTCTCATTAACTTTTTCAAGTATTTCTTTATCTGGAATTCATCTTTTTTTTGGTCATAAAAAGGGACAAATACATCCATATAATATGCAACCTGCACTTAAAAGATATTTTTATTATGTCATCTCTGAAAGAATTCACTTATTCATAATAAGTCTGTGTGTTTTCATGGCAACCTGGCAATTTTTTTTTTTTTTTTTTTTTTTTTTTTTTTTTTTTAAAAAAAACACCATCCCAGTTNTTTTAGGGCAACCTGGAATTTTTTTTTTTTTTTTTTTTGCATTTATTAAGCATAACAGAAGATTTGGTTCTTTTGCATTCATGATTTAAAAGATTACTCATACTCAGTTTGACAATTAAAAAAAAATCCACAGAACACAAATTTTTACTTGATTTTTATCCTGAGTCTTAAAAACAGAAGTACTGTATTTGTTCAAAATTACATTACTCCTAAGACAGTGGTGACAAATGTATTTTTATACTTGGAAAAATTAGTATGTTTTACATTCACCTTGCAATGACTGGGTTAGTCTGGCATACTTTTTTCCAGAGCTGTTGAGGGATTTGTTTAGCCCAATAGGATTTGTATTGATTTCTGTTTCACTTTTCTTTTTTTTTTCGGTGGTCTTTATTCTTGGGATTTTTTCTTATATTGATTCTGAAAGCTTTAGCCATTTGGGTTATTACAAATGTTGCTATATTTATGCTGTAATCCTACTACAATAATCAAGAAGTCAGACTTTTCACAGACTTTCATGCACACACACCTGACATAAAAAGATGCACACGCACACGAAACTTTCAACTGGAATCTGAACTTTTGCTGGAATCTGAAGTCTCTGACAAGAACTTACCATATTTTTTTTCCCGAGATGATTTTTCACATGATACAGGGGCATTAATCTATATTATTAATTGGTAGTTATTGGATACTGTTGCTCATTCCACTTAGACCAAAATTTCAAATATTCATTTGAGGTAAGCCAGTAAGCTCTGGTTTATGTTCTATCTGAATACTTAATCTATAGGGACCAAAGAGCTGTATAAATATGAGACCATTTCAACAGAAATTCAAGGATTTTTCTAAATAAAAGAAACTATAAGTAGACAAGCACAAAGTTTAAAAAGAAGGTTTTCCTGGTTGACTGCCAAATACACTTAACATAAACAAATTCTCTTAAATTAATAAAATGATCAAGATAAACTCAGCCATTCTAGCACATCCCAGATTTGTTTCATCAATTAAACTCAGAAAGAGCACTGCTTTAGCTGCCTGTAGATGTTTTGACAAGTAACTGTATTATTTTGGATTTGATGAAAACCCACAAGCAGCAACTTTAGAAGTCAGATGGTCCCATAGAAGCCTGTGGGACTAAGTTGTTTGAAATCAAGCAATCCTGAGAGGATCTCTCTTAGGGAAGAGACAAAAAAAAGTCTAATAGGGATGTAAGCTTCAACAGCACTGGTTATTAAGAATGATAATTCCAACCACTTGGAATTATGATAGCTAACCCAGTGGATCAGAAGATTCTTTGATATCAGTGTTTCAGATCAACCTTGCCAAACTTCAAACTGCAGCTGTATCCCAAGAGGAAAAACTTTCTCCATCTAGAGCAGAATTTGGTCAGCTTCCAAAAGTGATTTATTCCTCCTTTCTTAATAAAACATCTTTTGCAGTTTTATGTGTGACAGACACTCACTGTAGCTTGGAGGGCTGAGGGTGTAGAAAAACGAGCAAAGAGCAGTTATCCATCCCAGCCCCAGGTGGGAAGCATTGAAAAGTGCTTGCACGTGCAGTAGGATGTGATGAGCCCGTGGCCACCGAGAGGACTGAGGCTGAGCAGAGTGAGTGCTCTTACCTGGTTTTACTGTAAATACCTGGATGATACAGTCAGTTCCCACTGTGGGGCTGGGAACTGCTGTTACAGTTAGACATCCTACGTGCTGGAGTGAATAGGGATTCTGATTCAACCAAAATTCTGCACCAATCCTCTAGGAAAGGGGACTTTTCATTAAGTTTTATCTTAGCTTTCAAGTGCTGAAATTAAGCACCCAGTATTTTGTGGGTTGTGGAGAGAGAAGATTTTTTTGTGTTATCAGAAGGCAAGTGCTAAGTAATAGACTGGCTTACTGCCACTAGAGGCACCTAGAGCTCATTAGATCTGCAAACTTTTCTGGACTGTCAAGCTGTGTTGCTGGAGCTGAGCTGTTTCAGGGACTTCATCACAGAATTATGTTGTTGAGGAATAAATGAAATAGTCATAGCTCCTGTTAAGAGTTATTGATGGTAATAGCAGTCTTCCTCTCAAATAAAACCATGCCACTACCTTTAAAAATAGGAGACCATTCATGTGAAAAATAGTACATAAAGAATAGAGCTAGTAATGTAGGAACTGAGCTTTATGTGTAGTTTACCAGGTACTGTAATCCATGGGCTACGAAGAGGAATCTATAGAAGGACAGCTATTGAATGTGAAGATAAAACACAAACCTTCCCTCACTTTTAAATGAATCAAATTTTATTTTAATGAAAAGTAAAGGCAGATGCAAAGTGTGAATCAATCAAACAAATTAGAGGCAAATCTGATAGAACTGGAGTAAAACAATTTAAAAATTCTCAGATTTGCTTCTATGACACTCCATATTGTAAGTCACATATTATTCATTTCCCTGAAGACTTCTTCTGTGATAAATTCTGGAAAAGAGAAAGAATGGAATTGTAGAAAATGAAATATTATAAGCATAGCATTTTTTAACAGACATTTTTAAACATTGAGCCATTTTATTTTTCTATCTGAAAAAAAAAATGAAAAAAATTAACAAAGTTCAAGTAAGTTACATTACTTCAACAGAAACTTGAAAATGATTATAAGAGTGAGCAATGCAAATTTCTCAGGACTGTCATTTTGCTTGATTGTAGTGGCAGCTGTGTCTTTGTACAGCTCTAAAATGAACCTTTAAAACCTCTTTGTTTCCCAAAAGGGACTTCAAAATATTTTTTCTCTTTGTTTTGTGACACAGACTGACAATCAAGAAATTTGAAGTTAGGATTGACATTCAGAGAAAAACATGTTTTAGTAAGTTTTTGTAAGGAATTTGTGAGTGGACAAAACAAAATACTAGTTGAAAGGATGTTATTATCATCTTATTTCTCCATACTCCCATCTTCCATTTAACTGGCAGCTGGAGGTAAAGGTTAATTTGGCTCTTAAATGCATAATCTTTTGCAGCTTTCAATAAACTAACAATTTATATAAGTCCTCTCCTAGTACATCTTTCTTGTGCTAAAAGCATATCTTTCAATTCTTCTTTGTGCTTTCTTTTTCTGTATAAATTATATTCCTGGAAAACTGTAAATAAGCTGAAACAATTGAATATTGGAGTGTGTCTGCATCAAGAGGCTATCTAGGCACGTGCATAGTATAAAAAACTGCTTCTCTGAAACCACTGCTAATCATCCTAAAGGACACCTTTAAAACTAAAATTATCAAACATTTAAAATATATAATGAAAATGGCATACCATTTGCAGAATTTCAATTTCTGTTTGAAGAGTTTCACAGACACTTTCCCAACTATCGTCTTTGCATTTTTCCAACTCTTTCTTAAGTCTGTGTCCAAAAGCAAATAAATTTTCAGGTCAGAGAACTGTTACTGGGTAACTTTTTTTTCAGCTTTGGTCCCAATTCTCAATTTGACTTGTGTGAGAAAAGCCTCATTGATCTATTTTCCTGGTCAGGATTTAAGTTTGCTAGTTAGACAAATTTCTGGACTGTGTTGTTTCCATAAACTGTGAAAGATATGTGGCCTCACTAGTCATCATTTTCCTCATTGAAGCATGTGAATTGGAATGGTGATATTTAGGAAGTACTGTATGTTACTGTTTTTATCTTCCTGGGTATCTTCTTGTAGCCTCTGCTGGAGACAGAATGTTGGATTAGATGGGTGCTCTGCTGCCCCTGTGCCAGCATTGCTCCATACCCTCCACAAACTCCACAGCTTTTGTTCCTCTTCTCTCCCCACTGCTCCCACTATTCCTCAGCACTTACTGTTTCCCAGTACTCCCATCCAGGAGTTCTCCAACTTTTCTACAGTAAGGATTACTTTAATATAGATATTTCTCCATTCAAAAGATTGTTTAGTCCTGCTCAAAGCAGATACCTCAGCTCTGCACGTCAGTGACTGTAGTGGTTTAAATTAATACTTGGTAGGCCCAGAGAAATCTCTGGCAGAGCTTTCAGCAGTCTGATAAATACAAGGTGATGAGATTATACTGGGTCTTTTCATGGCTGTCAGAAGAAAAGCAAAATGACAAAGATAAAGTTGTTTACCCTTAATACAGTTTCAGGAAACAACCTGAATGTTCTGGAACACACAAACAGACTGAAAATATTCTGTTTTTCATTAAATAATGAAACCTATGCATTTAAGCAGGACCTTGTTTCTTCTGAAGTTGAAACAGAAGGTAGCAAATATTTTTGCTTTTATATACTATAATAGACAATAAATTATTTGACCTTATTAGAGAGATGATGTACCTCTTTAGCTGCCCTAGTGCAAAGAGAGTTGGTTTTCTACACAGAAATGGCTTTATTAAAAGGTGTATCTTTAAGCAGAGGAATAGCTTAGTCACTGTGCAGCTTTAGAACAACAGACTGAGACTGGACTGGAAGTTAATTTTGCTGTTCCTGTGGAAAATGCAAATATCTTACCATCAATATGGAAAAAGCATGAGCTCTATGTGCTTGCATTATAAAGGAGTAAATGTCCCTTCTTTCAGAAATATTTCTCATAACACAAGAATTGAAAAGGTAATTTTGACTATGCTTTAAGAAATGAAATTTTCACTGCACTGTAGTACATTGTTAGTTTTCAGACCATTTCATTGAGAGAAGTTCACTTCAAGGTCTAGGATCAGCTTGTGATCTTGATTAAATCTGCTTAACTGCATTGCCTTGTCTCTGCATTTTTTTCTCTCTGTGTTCTCTGCTAGTGTGATATTAGAACCCTAATCTGCTTGGGACAAACAAAAGCCCTACTTAGTTTAATTTACTTTAGGAAAAGACAGAGTCTGCTGGTCTCAGAGAAAATGCTCTCCCATTGTCTTTCACACTGTAAAACTGATGCACAGCCTGTTTGCCACTTGTTAGCTAGGAATGATACCAGTCCATGCTAGGTCCACATTAGGGATAGAACATGCAGCAGAGAAGCAGTAGGAGTTGCTTATTTGTATATTGGGATTGTGAATTAATTTCTGTTGATGATGTGCTTTGAAATTAACATTTTGTGTAGGGATTTTAAAATTTTATTTCAAATATTTTATAAGACTTTTAACGGTAGTGACAGCACAATTCTTTACACAGCATCAGGTAGTGATGATACAAGACATTCATTCAAATGTGGTGTTTAATTCTTACATTAATCAATTGATTCTGCTTTCAGGTCTTCCTTCTTTCTTATTTAGAAGCTAGATAATTACAGTATGTGCCAGGAATAATATACTCACAAAATAAGAGCTGTCTGTTAGGTTACAGTCTACAAAATTAATGCATTGGAGACGCCTGAGTTACTGAATAAATGATGAAGTTTTACCAGAAGGAATGTGAGACAATGGAACTATTAAAAAAAAAATGTTTAACCTGAAAGCATATTCAGTTTTTTCATTTTACATTTAAGATAAGCAGGATATTCATATTCATCTTTCCATTATCAGATTGAATGTGCAAACCAATTATTCATGAAACTATACTGTCTCAATGGAAGGCAGGTTTTCTGTCACCTTTGAAAATGGAAAAAGATGTAACTTTTGCTAGAACAAGGATTAATTTGACAATTATATCCTTTTCATGACTATGAAAAAAGGCAGGTCTCGTAGGAAAAATAATCTGAAAAATCACACTAGCATTTGGCTCCCCACGTCCTTTGGTTTTGTTTTATTTTTAGCATTTTGTTCTCCTTGCTGACAAATAATAGGTGCTTTAAAATAAGTCATTGCACTGGACTAACAGTGCATTGGCAAGTTACAGTATCACAGGCTCTAATGAACAGCTGGAGCTGAAATGCCACATTTGCAATAGCTAAACCTAGCCTTAAATCAAGTAGGTGAGAAAACAACATCAGCATTTTTGGGATGCTATCTTGTCCTAGACCAAGCTCTGCTATCAATGGCCCATTTTCCATTAGTCTTGAATGCTAGAAGTGACAGAGATGGAGAAGAAGGAGATGGCTGAAGATGATCGATTCTGCAGCTCTGAAATGAGCCCAGCTATTAAATGTCATTGGCATTTGTGGTTGATACACATTCTTCTTGAATTTCAGCTCTATATGCACGTGACAGAGAGGAAAAATAATTTGAAATCAATACATGCTGGTATTATAAATTGAACTATGAAGAAAATAATGTTATTGTCAAACAGGTCTCTGCAAATCATCCATAGATTCAAATTACTGGATCAAGACTTTAGTATCCAAAACTTGCATTCCAAGAATAATTTTATGTTAGGTCTTAAAGGAGAAATAATTTCTTTAGAAGGTAGGGTTAATATGTGATTTTAGAGTATTTTTTTTTCTAGTGGGGCTGAAAGACCCTACCTAATTGCTGTTGGAATTGCAGGAGGAGCAGACTGTCTCAGTTACATTTAGCTGACACAAGTACAAATTTTTCTGTATTCTCCTTTTTGTCTTTGCCTTGTTTACAACCACCATTTTATTTCTTAATCATAAATTGGAGGGAAAACACTGTGGTGTGTTATAAAACAGAATTGCTTGACACTGATATACAGGGCATAGAATTCATGGTACAAAATGAAATTCCTTAAGAAGCTATATATAACTTGAAAGTCCATATCTTGATTTTCTGGGATTTCATCATGAACATCAGGAGATACATTTATCAATGTTTTAAGACTTTATTGGGACTGAAGAAAAGTATTGAAAACTCAGGTTTATTGTCTCAAGCTCAAGTAGAGGTAAGACATTGAGGCAATTCTCTGGGGTTAATATTGGGATTAAATTAATGTGTATGTTTCTACAGTGGGAGCAAGATCTTGCTGGTATTTAAAATTTGCTGACACTACTAAACAGAATATGCTATTGATACAGTTGGAGAAGTCAATAAATTTCAGACTATTATCAATTGATTGAGGAAAAGAAAAAACAAGTCCTAAATAGAATACAGTATTCCAAAATATAAAGTCAAGTACTTGAGTTACACAATTAAATATAAAAGTTGGTGCTTGATGGAGCAGAAGGATAATAAAATTAAGTAAGTGCTCTAATAGTAATAAAAGTCTAGCAAGAAGATGAACATGAACACAAAGAAGGTACTAGACAACATAACAATGGAAATCAAATGCAAATGAAAAGAAATTTATCTATTTTAAGTAAAATAAGAAATTTTCTGCTTTTGCTGTCCTAAAATGTTATATGTATAATAATGGATAAAATGTTAAATGTAAAATACATGGTTACCATTGATTAAAGCTCGCATTTTGTGAATGCTGTCAGGCACCTATTCATATGAATAGTTAGAGGTCTTGAAAAGTGTGGTGGCATTTTCCAAATACATAAAACATCACAAGACATGTTTAAGGAATGTATAATAATAGGTGAATAAACATGGAAAGGTTAAGGCACATTAAATTGCACATTTAGGATGAGATTTGCTTTTGTGCAGAAAGCAAACCAAAGTTGTGTGGATTATTTTTCATTGGAACTGTAAGAATGAGCTACATAGGAAAGAAGCATGTATGTGAGATGTGAAATGAAATGTGTTTCTAGAGGTCAATAAGATTCCTATTGAAAGGCAGGGAAAGTAAATAGGGGTCAATGGTTCTTCTAGTTCAATTATCTTGATTTTTCTATTGAACAGAGAAAATTAGATCTTAATCTGGGTATATTAATATGGCTACTCTATTGCTGAAGTTAGTATCTCTGTTATGTACTGCTTTCTTCATGTGTATAATATACTCACAGCTAAAAAGGATTTGGAATTGTCCTTTTTTTCATTCTGCTTTATGGGCTCTCCATGCTCTGCTCATCTTCCAGGTTGAATGAATCTTTTTTGACAAGTAGGTGAGAGATTTGTGCAAAGTAGTCTTACACCCTCCTGGTATTTTTTTGGAAATAACTCTTTTATCTCATACACAGCTATATTTTCTTTTGATGTTTATAGCTATATTTTGCCCACACAGTATGCTCAGACCTCTCTGCTTCCAGGTACCTGTTATTGAAGTCCCTAATTGTGTACAAGTAGATAAACTTACACTGTATACAATCATATTCCTCCTCTTTTTAGTGACCCTTCTGCAAGGTGTAGAGTTTAGTTGCTTAAGATAATGTTGTCTTGAAACACTTTCTATTCTAAAGAAATTAATTAAAACATTAAGCAAGACCAACTGTGACTGTTGTTACCTTCGAGTCCCAGAATTTGAATTGCAGACCTATGACTGTTGTTACTATTACTCATTTCTTTACTTAATATTTTCAGTATGTCTTCCCTAAGTTAACTAGTATTTTTCCAAGTGGGATAGCATCAAGTACTTTATAAATGTCTTGATTGGAATTTTCTTTGTCTAACCTATCTGTTGTCTTATCAGAGAAAGGCATCATTAGTTAGATTTGATCTACATTTTGTAAATCCATTCTGCAATTCATAATGGAAAGCTATTTTAACATAATTCAAGCTATAATAGTTCCACTAGGCACTGCTATTAAAAAGAAAAGCTCAAAAAATCAATGAGGAGATTGCCATTGAAAAACTCATTTTGAACCACATCTATTACTCCAGAGACTGATATTTTCTGATTATAAAATTTAACATCAAATTAAATTGAAAAAAAAAAAAATTAACCCACCAGAAGAATGCATGGGGCTTAAGCAGTCTGTTGTTTGTATGAACAATTTGTTGAGCTCTAAGGAATATATTTCCTCTATGATTTGTATGAAAGAAAAAATTACTTTTGCCTTCCTAATTTTGGTAATAGAGTTTCTTATTCTGGATTATGAAGAATAAGAAGGAATACTATATTTTAGGACTTAGACATGTATAAAAAGCTGTGAACTATTTACAAAGTAAGCAGATTTAATGCATTTCCTTTCTGCTACTTCTTTTCTGAAGTAGAAGAGAAATTCAGGTTTCAAAGAAGCATTTTATCCTTATTCTACCTTTTAAATAGGAAGAAAGATATCTATTTTAGGGAGAAATGCTCTGGGTTTAGTCTAAATGAACTTCAACTAGAATTATTTCTAGGCTGTTTTACTTAAGGCAACACAAAAATTTAAAATTAAAATGTGAAAGAGGATAAATAATTAATACAGTAATTACAACGAATATAAGAGTGAAATGCCATAGTTAGGAGTTTGCTGGTATCAGTTAGTCTCTGTTTGACTCCTGCATTGTTCCACTTAAGTGATGTTACTTGCTACCTGCCAGGGAAATGGGACTCCAGAGAGCTGATGCCCAAGTTCTTTCCTGCTGTTTTGTGTTTGAGGATGGCATTGGCAGAACAGATGATTAAAACAAGCTTTTGATCTTAATTGCAGCTCTCTTTAGGGAAAAAAACCCCAGAAAACAAAAACAAAAAACAAAACAAAACAACCAACAACAACAAAAACCCCTATTTTCTTAAAAATTTCTCTGTATCATGAGACTTGCATTTTCCAAGGTGCCTGCTAATTACATCTGTGCTTAACATTCCAATTCTAGTTGGATTTTTTCTGCATTCAGTGTGGATCAGGACAAGCCTCTACAGCAGCTCCAACAGCTGCTGGAATTACTGGTGTGTGCTTCTCATGACCCTTTGCAATTCTTTGATGGATTTCAGAGAAATTTTATGAAACTGCAGACGTGGTATGGGGCATTTTTCTCAGATCAAAGATGAATTGCTGTAATTTGAATTAGCTGGCTACGCTGTTCAGCTGAAATGCAATTTACTTTTAGATATATACTTAATTGCCATGAAGATTCTTGCCTTGCCAGCTACTTTTGATATTGATTTTTAAGCTGGGACTAGGGATGTGATACAGTAACAGACTTGCAGGGTGATTTGGGAGCTACATATATCAGGTTATTGATGCTGACTGTCTCTCATGTTTGTTCTAAGGAAGCATCAAAAAAAAAAGGTATTTTTACCACTTAGAGTGGTGTGGTTTCCAGCTCTGTAAAAAATAAAACCAGATTTTGTGCTATTTCATAGCAAAAAAGTATTTCTGACCCACATTACCTGTACCAAAATATCATCTTTATGTGTAATAAAAATGATTGTCAGTGAGAATTAGAATTCTATTCTTGCAATAAACTCTGTATGGGGATAAAAAACCTAATCTTGTTAGTCTAAAAAGAGTTGTTTCTCAGACACAGAAGGTTCAATCACATTGATTTTAACATGACCAAAATTGACTCCTGTTAAGATGTACACAAGTATATGAGTGTATCTAGAGAAGGAGAACCTTGAAGGATGAAAACTATGCAACCTCTCTAAGCAAGCTGTCTCTCCTCATGATAAAAATGCTTTTTCCTTAAATTCACTCTAAATCCTCTTATTTTAACTTCTGCCTTTTGTTCTCTTATTGGCTCCATCCTCTTGATGATACAGAGGTACCAGAGAGTGATCAGATACCCTCCAGGGGACTATTTATATGCTGCATAATTTACAGTGTCTAATACTTTAAACCCCCTTTCGTTCTCTTAATTCGGTAGTTCAAACCAAGAAGTGATGAGTAGGCTTTGTTAAATTGAAAAAAAAAATAACCCAAACAAGTGCTAGAGTTGTATGAGTCTGATAAAGTTTGGGGTGGTTGTAAAGAGCCCAGCAGCGACCTAGAGAGGCAGACACATGAGGATTGTACACTTGGCTCCACTGAAAAGCAGAATCTATTAGTGCTGATATGGAAATACAGCAGCACAGCTCTATTGCTTCTGGCATCTGAGTTAACTTTTTCAGGGCTATCTCTCTCTATGAAGCATTGAGCTTTTCTGATCAAAAGCAAGTGCAAGATAAAAGTATGATTTAGGCAAATCTGTCTTAAACTTTTTCTGGTATCTGAAATGAAAAACATGTTTCAATTTTAAGAAAATGTGTTCAGTATATTATTAGACTTCAAGAAGGGCTTGCATTTTGTGATAGTGGTAATAGCATAGGAGAACTTTAAATTTTACACTACATGCAATTATCAAATAATGTTAGCATATCTTGACCATAAAAGGAGGCATTTCATGAAATAAGAAAATCTCATCATCCTTCTTGCCTTGGTTGTAAATGACACTTGCTGATTTTGCAGTTAATAAAATTTAATGTGTTTTATCCAGTTTTTCACCCAGAGAAAACCAAAGTGTCATTCTGAAGAGCTGTGAGTTAATTTCACTGCCTAGAAAGACACACATGGATTTGATTGATCCTTAGGATCTCAGTGGCAGAGCTGGGGATTAAAAGTATGATAATTGTGGCTACTTCTGTACCTTCCACACAGGGAATCTACTATAGAAAACTAATTACACAAATTTGGATATTCAGTGGCATCATGGCAATAAACTATTCCAAGGCAAGTATGTTAGTTGGGAGGAAGCTGACAGCTTCGTGTATCACCAACCCCAATATATCATGATTGAATGAATAATGTAAAGGAGTGAAATATAATGTGCTGTCCTGGAGAATTGTTACTGTTGTTATTATTTACACTGTGTCTTCTATGTATATGTTGAATGCAAATTTTTTGCTACTGTATGCAGGATTGTGAGCTAATTAATTTTTATGCTGAGGGGAGTTTGGCCATGTCTCAACACTGTGTAAGAGGTTGAAGAGAGTTAGTAATAGGGCTGATATATCATTTTCTTTCAAAACCCGATATTCAGCAAAAAATGGGTCATTACCAAATCGTCTTTCAGAAAATTGCTCAGGGTTCTCTGCAAAGTTATAATTTTCCATTGAAAGTTCTCAGATAAAAAAAAATCCCCACTATATTTATTTATTTTTGTCAAAAGCTTAGGAATATATAGGAAAAAAACCTGTGATGGTAATATAAGTTGCGTTTTCCTTTGCGTTTTCCTCAATTTTGGTTAGAGAATCTTTTGGTCTAGCTTTATAAGGAGGAGTTCCTTTACATTGTCTATCAATTTTTTTTAAATATTCCCAAGTACTTTCATCTGGATCATCATAAAATAGCAAAAATGTGGTCAATTCTGTGATATGGGGCTTTTTACATTCAGAGATTTTTTTTTTTTTTTAAAAAAAACCCATGACATTATTTTCTGTGAAGTGAAAGCCTAATGTTTCACTTAAGCAAACTGACAAGAAATGAAGTGTCACCACTCAGTTCCTGAGAAGAAAACTTCACTGTTAAGGGAGACTGTGCAAGGTCTTCTCTTCTGTCTTGGTTAAATCTTCAATTTTTTTTTTTTTTTTTAAACCAGCTTAATTAGAAGGCAAACTAGAACTGATAGCAGAGATCACAGAGAAAGCAAATCTACATTTAGTTGCTCCAATAGAGGCCCCAGCTCCCCAGGGAGGTTACTGAGGCCAGCCCAGCCCATTGCAATGGACTCTGCACAGCCAGGCAGCAGAAATAAGTTTAGCACAGGGTAGTTCCTCAGTGCTTTGTGCACCACCACCATTTTTACAAGACCTCAGGAACTGATCTTCCACCCAAGCAGCAGCAGTTTGTTCTTCCTCTGGGTTTGACTGACACCTCTGCAAACATTTGCAGTTTTGAGTTCACTGGGGTGTGTGTGTATGAGGGTGAAATGCTCTAATCAACAACAGGACTTGGGGCTGACTAATAAAAAATGAATGGTTCTGCTGGTTTCAGAAAGAATATTGTACATGAAAGGTAAAATAGTCATTGTTCCAGGACTAGACTGCAGTTACCTCCTAAAAATAAATTAAGAACTAATTAATGTGAGGCTTTTACCTTAAACATTCAGGATCAGTCTGAGGTTTTTCAGTGACTTGGACTTTTTCTGCTTCTAAATCTTTTGTCATTCTTTCTGCTTCCCTGATTACTTTCTCAAGATCTAAACATGAAATCAGAATTACCCTATAAATATATATTAATCATCCAACTTCAAAGACCTTCTACATATTCTAAATTTATATTTTCTAATATTTTTTCATTAAACTCTTTGAAGGGTAAAGGCATCTAAATAAAGAAAATAATTTTTTTAATTATTGTAATCACATATTGCAATCTAGAAAATTTCATTCCTTTTCCCAAGCAATTTAGGACCATATTTGCTGTTTTTCTTAGCTCTTACTGTGGCACATTACTTAGATATAGGTAAAAGAAGATACTAAAACACTCATTTACATTATTTTTATTCAGATTTCAAAGTATTCCCTATTGCTGTGATCACCTTTGACACAGAAGATTTTAAACAATATTTATGTTGATTTTAAGTTCTTTGAAACATTAAATTCTACATTTAAGTGTATAAATTACCAGCAAAAGCAAAACTTTCTTTGATATTTACGGCCCATGATTCAACAGATCTCTCAGGACCCCAGTATCAATGACCTTTAAATTAAATCTCATTGAAATCCATAATATTTATTATAATCATGTTTAAAAATGATGTATTACATATTGTAAAAATATATTAAAACATTGTTACTATGCTTCCTTTTGCTTGAGAAAAGAAAATTGACAGAAAACATTTTTTCAAAAGCATTTGTCAAGCCAGAAATAGTTATGACAAGAAATAGTTATCAGGCACACCTTTGAGCTCACTTTGGAGAGTAAATAAATCCTGCTTTAATTCATTCTTCTGCAGCTGGAGTGCATTTAATTGAACATTTTTATGTTCCATTGACTCCATTTCTAAGAAAAAATACATTTTAGATTAAAATGCATTGCAGTTTTAGCATTCATGATACAATCTTAAATATTCTTAACTACTTCTACCAATCTTCAGCTAGTCAAAAGAACCTTAAATATAAAACCAAAATAAACTAAAAAAATTCATATATAAAACAGTTCACAGGAAGTTGTCATATAATATATTCATAGCTATGAAAGAATTTTTTTTTAATGTTTATGAGCTGTTCAACATATTTTGTTGTCTGGGCATAAAAAGAATGTTTTGCTTTACAGTTAATTCAGCTATATAAAAAAGGAAGATGACTAATTGAATAGGTGGAGAACTGACATCTCTCAGCACGACTGAAAGAAATCCCTTCTTATGTTTTTGGTGTTATATATATATTTGAACTTTACTATTAGACAGCATCTGGAATTAATTGTGATTGTTTTTCTACCAACTGGAGGTCCTCACATAATTTCCTTGTTATGAGTTGCTTAAACTTTTCACTTCAGAGTTGTCAGTGTGCCCAGGAGTGTAGCAAACAAAAAGACAGACCAGTTGTGCCTCAAGAAAGGTGCAATTAAAGGATGGAACTGAGATGGCAACTGAACTTAGAGAAGAATTTTGGTCACCCTTCAGGTACTACTGATCATTTAACTGCCCAGCTCTGCCTGAACATGTAAAAACTCAATGCTAAAAGTAGCACTTGACACCAAATAGAGTCTTTTCAGTTGTAGATTTGTATCTTAGCCACAGGAAATAAGAAAGAAGGTGTTACCAAGTGCAAACTTCAGTGGGCAGTCATTTTTCAGTAACTTTACAGCAGATATGGGGAATTGAAAGTGCTGTTGCTTGACAGATCAGGAGGCTGGAACAGATTTTGAGGGGCATCTACAGCATTCTTCTCCTGAAGGCAGGATCAGCTGTACCTCTTGTTTCTGAAAAATGCTGGTTTGACTGTTTTTGAGAACCTTTGGTAATGGGCACTTCTAATTCCTTTGGTAATGGAAGTTTCTAAGGCAGAGAGCTTCAGTTGTCCACTGTTCTTAGAAAGATTCTTAAGTTGTCAGACAGACTCTCCCCTATTGTGCTTTACATTTGTTACTTTTTATTCAGTTCACTGTAGGTATAGAGAATATATTTATTTCCTTTCTACAGGATACTTATACAATTTGAGGACTGATATCCATCTTTCATCAGTCTTTTCCTTAATAGCTTAAATAGTCACAATTCTTTCATTTTATCCTTCTCATGTGCTCCAGAACTCTGATCACTCTCACTGGTCCTATGTGGATTCTCTCCAGCTGGTCCACACTTTTTTTTTTTTTTTTAAAGTTTAAGATCAAAATGAGATGCACAGCACTCCAGTTCAGAGCTCAACTGCCCCAAATAGAGTGAGGAATTATTTTCATGTGTTAGAGGTCAGGATTCTGTTTGTGTCTCAGCGTGGTGTTGGCATTCTGATGTCGTTGACTCATGTTCAGCCTGTGATCCATGATGACCCCGAATTCCTTGTGGGAGGACTGCCCTGCAGTGTGACCCTGTGCTCTGAGAGATTCCATACTCTGTACCTTAACTGAAAATCAAGCTACACTGAGGCAGGTAAGAACCAATCCTAGAGGACATCTGTGTAGACAATTCTTTTGAAGCTCAGGAAATGCTCAACCACGGGTGGTTCTAAACCTAATTCAGTGGCTGTGTACGACTGTGAGCTTTGTGCTGGCTGGATTAGCCATTGGGAGCTGCCTCTTTAGGTTGGCTCCTTCTCCTCACAGTGCTCACATCAGCAAGGCTGAAGAGGATAGGGAACAGAAGAGCCTTTAATTATGCTTGGTATGTCAGACCACACTCTTTCAGTTCAGTGCTAAACAGCTGTATTTTATCAATTTGTGTTAATCTAAGATAAATGGTTTAATATAAGACTTACCATTTTTCAACAGAGCTGCCTCATTCTCTAAATCATTTATTTCAGTCTTGACTTTCTTTTTAATAAGAAGATCTCTATTACTTGTTAGTCCATATTCATTGTTAAACTCTGTTATTTCTCTGGTAAAATTATCTTCCTCTTCAGCAATTTTTCTCTTTACATCTTCCTGAAAAAAAGAAGGGGAAGACTGAATATTCAAGTGAAAAAAATGAAAGTCTGTCTTAATCTAGGCAGACTGAGACACACTCTTGTTTTTTAATCTTCAATTTGTAGTAGGAAAGTAAATTAAATAAAAAAAATGTAGAGTAAAGAAAATATTTACTTTTTCTTATAAGAGCACGAAAATAGGCTACAGCTCTATTATTATGCCTCTTGTTTTAAACTTTTTTTTTCCCTGCAAAAATGGTCTATTCTTGATAACAGAGCATTTAAAAAATCACTACATTAGGTTATAGACTTGAACCAGCAGATTTTCAGTTCATCTCTTGTATTGAAATTAGAAAATTCTGTTTAAAGTCACTAGCATAGTATGGCAGCTCTTTTTCTCTAGTTTGTTATTAAACTAAATAAAAGTGTAGTTTAACCCTCTGCAGAATGCAGATGTACCTTAACTCCCTCTATAACTACCAATAATGCTATTGTTGATAGAAAATCACAGTTTAATTTTCTGGGAAAAAATACTCAAAAGAGTAAGGTTATATTAGATTCCTTCTAAGAAATCTTAATTGATTGCTGAATTAAATAAAATGAAATGACCCCTATATATAGGAAAAAAGAAAAGATAACTTATATATCAAACTTCACACATATACTGGGAATATTTTTGGTGATGCAGAAATATGACTTAGTTAAAAAGATATCTGTCTAAAGATTTAGGTTTAATACTGGTGATTTGTACTGAAGGTTTAAAATTTAGCTCTGCTGATTTAAAGGGCAAAGACATATGCAGGAAAGAGTGCTCCTCTGTGGAATTTCTTCATATGTACAGATCCAAGAAGCCTCAACAAAGTAAGAGGAAGGCAATATTCAGGTTAGCATCTGAGAGAACTGGAAAACTTGTTGTAAGTAGCTACTTTTGAAAAAGGTGGTGAGGTGTGTCTGGCATCAAAGAGATTGTGTGATATTTCAGGACTGTTAAACTGTCCACATTTGCTAAAATGTGGTGTGGGCCTCCCTGGGGTTTCCTTTGATCCTTTTCAATATTTTTTACTGTGGATGAAGCAATCCAATTTCAGGCAAGGCTTCCGTAGCTTAGTTTTACAAAGGAAATAATCTGTCAGAATTGGAGTTCACTCATACAACAGCAAACATTGGAATATGAAATCAAGAATATAAAATCAACTTTGGAGATAAAACGCAGCATACACTACCAGATCATGGTTTCAATGAAATGTGAGAAATTATCTAAGTTTACATTGTTACACATATTAATATTTAAAAAAAAATAAAATTTCCTGATTTAAACATTAGCTTTTCCAGATTTTCAAATTTTAAAGCTGATTGCTCTTGTACAATAGAAAAGAGCTGTGTGACTATCACAGCTGGAAACATACCATGATTTTAAGAAGACTGGTTCTTTGATTAATAAGTTCAGCTTTTTGTTTTTCTAAGCTGTCTTCATGTTTCTTCAGAATTTCTACATTGAACTGCTTTACAGACAGATGCTGAATCTTCCAAAAGGAAAAAAAAAAAATAAAGTTATTGTTTAATTGTTTCATATACTCTGAAATTGTACACAAGGATCTTGGTCCAGTTTAAAAAGAGCTGGCACAGCTGCTGGACTAACAAAAGCATAACAACTCTTTTTTTTTTTTCCCCTCAATAACCTTTCAGTATACTGCTAAGATTTTGAAAAGTCTCCTTTAATGGTGCTCTGTCTATCTAAAATGGCATTTTAAAATCTGCTAGGTTTATAAGAAATTTTTTCCAGGAAAAATATTGACCATATGGGATCCTTTAGCCAACATAATCCACCGTCCTCCATCTCACTGTGTAAAGCTCATAATGAATCAAATAAGACAATAATATCAAAGTAATATCAGGGGGACAGGGGTCCAGCATCCTGGTTCTGGCTGAATGGCTGCACATGTCATCCACTCTGCAATGCTACTATGGAATATGCAAAGGAGAGCAGGATATTTTTCTGAGCACAATTTCTGGAATTTTTAGCTGAGGAAGGGTAGTGGGAATTAGCTTACTGGTTATTGACAGTTTGATCATAAACTCTCCAAGCCCTAAACCTCAATTTTGCACCTGGTTTTATTTAGAGTTGTATTAATTTTAACCATTAGTTTATCTGATAGGAGGGTATACTGTTCAATTACTGCATTTTCAAAATTTCCTGAAGACTTCTCATTTTTCTAGCAGATCTACTGTATCATCATCTAACCAAAGTGCAGATATGTGGTGGGATAAACTATAACAATAACAAATAGGAAACAGCTAAGTGTTGTTGAGTCTTAAAGGAGGAGAATCATTTATTTGATGGAGTGTCAAGTTCTCTTGACTCAGAGCAATGAATAGGGAAAGCAAAGTTAAGATGTGCCCATAGAGAGTAAAGGCACAGGGTAAGTATCAGGAATGAAACTGAACAGTCAGGATGATTCACGAGTGTTTGTGTGTGCAGAAGCAGAAAAGACCAAATGAGAGTGGTATTACAGTGGTAAAAATGAAAATATTTTAAAGTTAAATAATGCACATGATTGTGGGGAGGGCACAGATGAAGTGCATCTGATCAAAACAGGAGGATAGCAGAAAGAAATGCCCAAAGACTACAATGTGAGAGTTGGAAAGGAAAGGACTAGATTTTTTCCTCATCCCTGATATGTCCAGAATTCTAAGTGTGCAGGTCATGTTTGGCTCAGAATTTATTTTACATATTAATTCAAAGAGAGTAGGTGGTCTTACATCACTGTATTTGTAATACTGTACATAACTAGCTGTACTGTAGTTTCTCCAAGATGCTAAAATTTGCAAATGCATTTGCAAACAATTTTTTAAAGAAGCCATTGAGCTACAAACAGCAAAATGCTGTAATTTGGTTTCTAATTACATGCTACCTGGTTTTAGAGAAGAGAGGGGAAAATTGCATTTCCTAGGACTCTTTGATTGACCACAGGCAGTGTCTGTGAAATAGATGTCAAAAAACTTCTGAACTCAGTCTCATCATCTTGGTCAGGCATCAGCTGCTGAGCATGCACGTGGCTGGATATATGTGCTTGTAAAGAACAGCTGTTATTTGGTGTGGGATAAATTGAATAGCATTAGCTGAACAGCATTATTTAATATTATTTGAATTACATGAACTATTGCAGACATATGTGAAGCTAATTCCTGTAGTGAAAAATAAATTACTTTAAATAATGCCAATAACTATATAATCTTTAAACCTAAACACAGTCTGATTGAAATGCATTTTTCTATTCCACTACTTTTCTGTATCATTTCCTATCTATAAATGAATTGTCAGACAAGGCAAGCAAGTAAAATGTATTTTTGTGGACATCAGTGAGAATATCATTAATACTGGTCAGTAAAGCACATAAAATTTAATTAGAAATAGTTCTTCAGCTCTTCCCATTAGTCATTTACAATATTGGTTCCACTCTTGGGATCTTCTGTACCTACCTCACAAACCTCGATTATAAATCACAATGCATCAATAACAAATTAGTAGTATAAACATAAAATTGTGATGTTCATAAATAAACTTCTGAGTAAGACTACTGAGGACTTCACCTAACAAGCAACATCCAGATATAATTTGTGTTGGATAAATAAGTTACAATTTTAAAGCACCTTTGGGCTCTGAGATTGTGGCATGCATAAATGTGAGTGTCTGAATAACTGCCTGCATGATTATAGTCTCAATTTGCAACCAGTAATATTTGTAAATGAGTTCTATCCTGATCCCTTCTCAGCAGTG
>VZRH01001705.1:381247-395165 GCA_013397555.1 Urocynchramus pylzowi
TATATATATACACACATATATATATACACACATATATATATACGTATATATACACACACACACACACACACACACATATATATATATATAATATAGTCTGTTACTATAGGCAGACGAGCCTGTTTTAGGAAGGATGAAAGTCATCCCCAAACATTTATTTTCACAACTAGATGAGGCAGTCTCCCAAAGGTTCTTGAAGTTGTTTATTTAAATGATAGGCTCCAACAGCTCTGACTTCAAAGGAAGCTCCACATGCTTTCCTGTTGTGAACACACATTCTGTCAGCACAGACACTTAAGAGCACAGGGGAGGGTATTTAGACTTAATTTTCAGACACAAGTAAATGGATTTTTAAATAATTTGCAACCACAGGTGTTGTTGGTGAAAAATTCTGCAAAATTGGTGGCTTAATCTGAAAATACATCTGCAGTTTGATTAAATGGAAAGAGTAATAAAATCATGAAATAGATTCAGAAACTTTCCTCTGTCTTTGCCCTCCCTGGAAAAACACTTAGGGCTTGTAAGACTTAACTGGAATCTCACAGAAAGATCTTCAGTATATGACTCAAGATCCTGTGAAATAAATACACGGAATGTTTCCACATATTTTCTGTGAAAGGCCATTAATAAATGGCATTGGGCAACCAAGGGATGGCTTCAGCACACTGGAGGAAAGTGCTGTAATAAGTTGCAGGACTGTTGAAACAGGGTATGGCCCCAAAAGTCAGCCTGCCCTGAACACAGTTGGGGCCAGCCCCAAGGGTGAGATTTGTGGGAGGAAGGATGCTGAGGGACACATTTTTAATTCAGAAAGGCACAGTGCAGGTTTCCTCCATGCTGTGCTACTCAGCAGGTGAAGCACACTCCTTGAAAGTGCTTATTCCTGAAAGAATAGGTCGTATATTTGTAAACATATTGTATTTCATTATTATGTACACTATAAATATGCCTGCTCACCTTGGTTTCCAAGTTAATTTTTGCAGCGCTCAGCTCTTCTTTTATTTGGTTAATTTTTTCATAACTTCTATTTATGTCGCATTTAGCTGCAAGACAACAAAAACCTGTGAGAGTATGTGCTCAGTTTGTAAACGTTACATCCTTACAGAAACGTGCTGGTGGCAAGAACCAGCCACACTGGCTCTGCCGAGCTTTCCCTGGCACGAGTCCCCTCAGGAAACTCCTGTGGGAATGGGGAGGCCCCTCAGGATGGCGCCCATGGGGCCGACCTTGTTGGATGAAGCTCCTCTTCTCCCTCGCCTGCTTCTCCGTGAACTGTATTTGCTGGAACAAAGCGTTCAGGTCCATTCCTGGCTTCTCGTGGGGCTCTGTGGGCCGAGCTCTTTGTGAGGGCTCCAGGAGGGGCCCCACAGCCCTGCCCTCAGGCCTCGGCCTCGGCCTCCCTGGGCTTGGGACCGAGAACTGGGGACATGGCTGAGGGGCCACGGCTGAGGGGACACGGGGACAGAGAGAGAGGTGAGGGTTTGCCACCCTTTTTGCAGAAAGAATGGCAAGAGCAAACCTCAAGCAGAGGGAAATGTGGGTGACTGGGTGGGGGAGCCCACATGGAAACCAGGGAACGGAACACGCAGGCAGGGAAGCAGCACGGTAGGAGCAGAAGATGTTTGCTAAGGAAAAAGACAGATGACACTAAATCATGTCAAACATGGGCACATCTGTCAAGCTGGTTCTGACTCAGGGTCTGGGGGGTTTTAGTCAAACAACTCTGACTTTTTTAATTCCCTAGGACCATGTGCTCTGTGCTGGTTTTCTGTCATTCAGAAGCTGTTTTTTCTCTGCCGCTTCCTTTTTCTATGGTGTGACCACCATCCTTTCTAAATATTACATCTGCTCAGATTTACTTATCTTTTGAAGACTAATATCTAACCTGAGAAATTAAGGAAAGAAAAACTGCTGTCACGCAGGAGAACAAGTTCAAGTTGACTCTATGGAACTTACAGTGATCAGTCTCAGCTCGGTTGCATTTCACCAGGAGCATAAAATGGGCAGTGCTTCTGTTCCAGTTAGTCCCAGTAAGCAAAGATCAAAATACAGCCTATTTTATGCTCTTCTGGAGCATAATTGTGTAAAAATTTACAATGCTCTGAGTTCCTGCAAAGTTCTTGTTTGTATGTTACTGGATGGTACACCTGGAAATGTAAGCACCTGGTTGAAAATACAATTCACATTACAGGGTTTGCTTTTACATCTTGGGAAGGATTGACTACATTCCCTATGGAGAATAACTAGGTGAAGTTTGCCAATTTGCTTTGAGGCAGAAACAACCTGGAGGAATGAAACTTTATAGATTTACAGCCCTTTTAACTCTTAAAAATATTAGGATTATTGACAGTCCTGTGTTATAGTTTTCCTCAGAGGAGACACTGTCTTAGCATAGACTGCAGCAGCAAAGTTGAGAAATTAGAAAATCTTTGACCATCAAAAACCAAAACAATATACATGAGAGTGCAGATGTATCATTAACGAAAAATCTGTTCTAACTTAGCAGAATGCAACAGAATTATGGAAAAATCTTATAGAATTTACTGCTTAAAAGGCACCATGTTACAGCTGGTAGTGTGTTAGAAAATGGTGTTTTTTAAAGGAAAGACATTGCTCTAAGAGAGAAAAACGTGGGTTCTGATGAAATTTAAAACCCTGAAACTAGCACATTATGTTGCAGGAAATGCAATTATTTTTTTTAAATGGCACAAAGTGCAACTGAGGGGGAAGAGTTCACCCAAGTGAATTTAGAAAATGTTTCAGAAGTGAAGCTTCCTACCCAAAGGCCAAAGGAAAAGCGGATGAGTCAAACAGGAACATTTGGTGATTGAGACAGTGATTTGTTACACAGGTCTGATGAGTGAAAAGTCATTTTACAAAATTCAAGAAAATGAACTGCTCTATCAGTGGATCAAGGAGAAAATAAAATGAAAAGCTTTCTTTGAAGTTTTTGAGACTTGACTGCTTTTGTGTTTGAAGCTGAGAAGGCTGCTGTAGGCTGGGATAGAGTTCAGTGTCACTTATTAAAGGAACTACTGTGTTTTGTGGAGGGTGCTTCAGCGCCTCTAATTATGGCAAAGGAGCTGTTCTCCCCAGAAAGAGGAGTCTGACTCCAACTGCACTTCTCACTGTCTGAGAATGACCATTCACAAGATTAACAGTTCTCTAAGAGTTCCCTTCAGGAAAAAAATCAGTGGGATAAGTATTTGACATTAAGCTTCACAGCTTTTGACTCCTGTAGCTATTTGCCATGTGCTTGATTTTTATATGGTAAATTACTCACAATAATAACTCAGAATTATGTAAATTTGACCACACATGTGAAACATATACCAGTAGTTTCAGAACCAGGATCAAAGGTGTGCAGTTGCTGGCTCCCATGGAAAGGGCACAAACCTGAATGTTTCAGGATAAAAGTAAAATGTGCATTACCTTCACTTGACTCCAAATTCTGCACAGCATAAGATCTTTGGTAGATCACTAGCTGCTAGAAAGGTGACTTTAATTTCATTCTGTTGGTCATATCAGTACATCCTAATCTTAATCTATATCTGTATCTTAATCACTGTGCTGTAATCAGGTCATGTCTTTTTAGTGTTCTTCAAAATTACTAATTGCCCTTCGTAATCAGGCTGCTGTGCTAATAGTAAAGTTTCTTCTACAAGTTTCTTCTCTTGTTTGTGTAGGAAGAAGAAAAGAAAGATTTTGCTTGTAATTTCAAGACACTATAAAAATTATTACTGTAACTTATTTCTAAATCATATACACTCAGATTGTTTCATAAATTGTTTTTTTTAAAGCCAAAAAATAGAGGCAAAAGTAAAGAAGTGGCAGGGTAAAAGTCAGATGATGCAATATGGTCTTCATCATAAGAAATGCATGATAAGAACTAGAAAATGTAGGATTACAGTTACAAATAAATTTTGTCTTTTGGTCTTAGGCACTGTTACTATTATTTTTTCCATATACAAACTACACTGCTTACTTTTGAATGGGTTTATTTATAGCAAACCTTCTAACCAACCTACATCTCTCTGGTCTTCCTTTGCTCTTGGTGGTCTTTGTATTTGGCAACTACTTTTGTCTACCTCACATGAAGGAATAAAGTCAAATTGTTCTGTGGCACAAATTCACAGCTGTCATTCTGCATTCAATGCTGAAGTGCTATTTCCTTTACAGGAAATAGCCTATATATATGTGTGTGTGTGTGTATGTTAAAACCAAAAATGTATATGAGAGTGCTCTAACCACTTGGAATGTAATGCTGAGCAGCAATTCTATTGGAGAGAAACCACAAACAGTGAGAAACCCAGTAATTATCATAAATCAGCATTAAAAAAATCACAGACTTATTAAAAATTAATTTTATAATGCCACTTCTAAACAGCAAGGCTTTAACTCTATTATTTAAAACTGTGTTGAAATTGTTAAAATACAGAAAGCAGTATAACTTGGTGACATCACATAAAGTGTTTTCAATGTAAATCAAGAACATTTTGTGGGCTGATTCTCCTGCTCTTGCTGGCCACTTAACTACCTCAACTACTTCTGAAAATCTACAGCAGGACAACAAAAAAGGGAAACATTAAAATGCAGTAATAACCTATAATTTATGGGCTATCTCAAATTTCCTGAGGAACTCAGGCTAAGAACAATCTAGTTTTTATCTCTGGAAGAGTGAGAGCAAACTGCTGATCCACAGGCTGGAAGCTCTCCATTTCTAGTAGAGTGCTCAGCAAGGTAGTCATGAATGGACATTCTGTTTCCTTCTTGTAACAGGAGGGAAATAGACTACAAAATTCATGGACTAAAATATAAAATAATGGGAAATTGAGAAATAAATCCCTGGAAAATTATATGGAAATGAGTATAATGAGAAATGAGAATATTTCTCTTTGCCCCAAATCCCTATTTGTTTTTTTCAGGTAAAAAAAACTGTGAGTTAGTGAAAAGCTCTGTGTGTTTATTAAAAAATATTAAGCAGTAACTTTGTACTCCCCCATTACATGCCTGGCTGCAATGGAGAATTAGTGATACCCTTTTCCACTTTGGTAGGAATGTAAACAACTTCACAACAGATGTTCTTTATAAGGACAAAGCCTGCTATTTGCATTGTGATATCTCTGTTTGAGTCTTACATCCAAGATTTTGTTTAATTCCATCTGGAAAGGCTTCACTGGATCCCTTCAGCTTACTAAAGCAAAGATTATTCTTTTATGGGTTTAAATCTAACTTTTCTATTTTCTTTGGTCAGAGAACACACCACCTGCTTTCTTTGCTGATTGGTAACTGTGCTGTTATACAGGTATCCACGTTGTTCCTCTGCTGTGGTTTAGAGTCTTAAATACATTTCAGTTGTTTCTTTTACTGGGTCAGGGAGTCTATCCTAAAACTTCTATACTCTGCTATTCTGTTATACTCTGCTATTTGGATAAGCAACAAATGAAGCTCTCATTTTGAAACATATATCAGAGCTTTTATTTATCTTGGCATAAGGGTAGTAACTTGCCTAATGAAGAAAAAATTTCAGCTCTAGAGTCCATATCACAGTACAAAACACAGCCTTGAATTTGCATTTTCACAGTTAATTTTCTTAATTCTTTATATGGGAGATTGTAGTTTGCTTTACATCAGTACTGGTTACCCCTAAGTTGGCACCCAATGGATGCTACAAGAGAAACAGTGAATAAATACTTCTTACATTGTAATTGTTGTACCTTCCATTTATTAAAGAGATTTTTTTTTTCATTTGATATTAGCAGAAATGTAAAAAATTATCCATTATATCGTAACATACTATAAGAAGATGGGTGGTAGCATTAAATCCTCTGGAAAAAGGGCTGTTAAAGAAAGACTTTGAGGACTGAGACCTTCATGTAAGAAAGTAATCTTTGATTGAAATGCATTAAACAGTCTGTTGAAAAGACTCTGTTTTAATTGATTAATTATAGTATATTTCCTATAAGCATATAATGCCAGTATGCCAGCTTAGCTCTTTTTGTCATACAAATTTTACCTTAATCATAGAAAAATATTAATAAACACCAAAGGAGAAAGTAATAGTTTTACAGTTAGTTAATCAAAGAAATTTTTTTTCCCATTTCAGTCAGTTCTCAGAAGTTCACATATAATCCTGCTAAATTATCAGGTGAGCAGCTGTCATTACTTCTTCTAATATATTTCAGGTTTAAAAAAAAATTTGTTCTTAAAGCTCTATTTCTACTTGATGCTGCACTTGTAGGAAAAAGAGTATATGCAGATGACTGAAATGACATGGATTTATTGTCTTTATTCATAATAGTGTTATTTAGTACAAAGTTAGATAACTTTTATCCTTCCACTGTATGCATTAAAGCCAAATCAATTTCTTGCATGATGAGAATAACTCATGTGAAACCAAGAGTTGTCCATTACACTTTTAGGCTTCTCTGCTAATAGTTTCCATAAGATGAATTTTGTGGTTCCATCTGTGTTCCTTCTTAAACACATGACAACTTCCTCAGACATTCAGAAGCATTGGATAAATGCCCATGGGCTGAACTAGGCAGCAGCAGCAATTATTCCATATTCCATGCAAATGCCCAGACTAAGAAAGTTTGAGGAAGGGCTGTCTCAGTTTGAGTAAAACATAGACCCTGAATCTGAAAACTTGCTGCATGGAAACTGCATGGTCTCATAAAAGCTCTTATCAAAACAGGGCCAGACAGTATTTTTTAGTGACAAGCTGTTTTCTAAGAAAGTTTCAATTCTAATCATTTATTTGGAAAAAAAAAAAAATAAAATAAAGCTATTGTCCCTACTCCCTCAAAACATCCTGAACAGTTTTCAGAATACTTATTTCCTTGAGGGTATTGTGGAAAAGGTATGTTCTACCTGCAGGTTTTACAAGCTGCTTTGTAAAATCCAATCTTATAACTGTGTCTCTATAAAACTGGGCCCTCTTCATTCTGCACAGCCCTTTGCAGGCAGAGGTACATATTTAATAAAGACTTAACAATGATAAATAACACTGCATAAACTTTACTGCCTATTGATCCTGGTGTTATGCTGTAATTTCATTTTTTAAAAGGTGGCATAAAAAAAGAGAACCCAGAGTTAGGTTTCTATCCCTCCCATATTCCTTCCCATTGATGCTTCTGGAAGATTAGCTACCTTTAATCCTGAAATTTTCAAAGGCTTCATGGCACACATCTGCATACATCTGCCAGGACTCAGAGCTTAGGCAGGATAATAAAAGCATTCCATTCAAGTAGAGTAGAAAGTCACAGCTGCAAGTAAGCATGTATTATCAATTGTGCCACATTCATAAATTAATAATTTGCATTGTATTACAGTCACTTCTTTCCAGAAGCATTAAACATGTCTATTCACAGATTGTGTGAAAAGTGTATAAATAATTCTGCTGGGTTCGTCTTTTTACAGCTTTTCTTTTGAGAAAGAAGATAACAGAAGGAAAGTGAATTGGAATAAGTGGCAAAAATGTTATTCCTTTAAAAATAATTACTCTTTTCTCATTTTGAAAAATAAATCAGAATATTTAAAATATCTGCACTAAGTCAGTTCTTTGAATACAAAATTAATATCCATAGTTGAGACAGCAGAGTTTATAAAAGTGAATAACACACAGTGCTTTCATGTGTTTTCATGCATGTTTTGGCCTATTCCTCTTTCTTTTAAAATATCTATTTTATCGAGTCTACTGTTGATGGCGTTTTTAACCCTGCTCTTCCACTGAGAAAATAAATAAACGTATCTTAAATGCCAGTTTCAAAGCAATTTTTGTTGGTTGTGAAAGCTGTTAGATCTTTCAGTGCTAAAAAAAAAAAAAAAAAGGTGCTTAAGATACACAGAACAGTGGAATTTTTCCCAAATGAGCTATCAGCTGAACAAAGCCTATTTACTGCCAAAAAATGGAAAGGGTTAAACAACGCCCATTTCGGGGCAATGAAAGAATCCTGTAATGCTGATTTGCACTGAATGCATTTGCAGGGATTTTACATGTATCTGTTTAATTCAGGGCTATCTCAATACAAGTAAAGACCAATAATGTTATTCCCCATATTCATGAAAAGGAAAAGAGGTGGCCAAATAAAATGCAGGTGGGATGGTTTGACCTCAATATCAAGCAAGGTCTTAGAGTAGATTTTGAATGAAAAAAAAAAAAATTATCAAGAACCTAGAAGTAAATGGAAAGTGGGAAAAACTACAACATGATTTTATCAAGGAAGGATTGTATCAGACTAACTTAATATCTTTATTTGATAAGATAATTGTCCCAGAGAAGAGTAATGCAGTAAACCTAATCTACCTTGATCGAAATAAGGCATTGTATTGTTTGTTGTAGGAAGTTACTGAGGGTGGAAAAGATGAGCTTTAATGCAGGCACTGAGGTGGAAGAGGAACTGAGTGAAGGGTTATATTAAAATGTGGTTCTCTTAAAAATGAAAATATCAAAATGAAAGGAGTTTGCTAGTAGAATTCCTCTGGGATTGATCTTGGCACTGATTTAAGTAGTATTTTGGAACTTGGTGAAGGAAGGAGGATGGGTATGGCATGAAGAGATGACACAAAATTGGAATGAATAGCATATCAGAAAAAAATAAATGACCTCATGGACTGACAAAATGGAAATCTAATAGCATAGAGACTAGAGGGAGATGCTTGGGAATTAATGTCATGTTCTTCTAGTATAACCTGGTGTCTTGATAATTGGTGTCAATGGTGAGGGGAAGAGGTTTCGTGCATTAATCAGCTGTGGTGTGACCACAAGCCATCATTGTGTCGTGGCCATGCAGCAGTTTCAGGGTACACTGGATGAAGAATCTTCAGTGAAGACTGTTAACAAAGTGTTAATTTTGCTTTACAAGGCACTGGTAAGACAACTCTCAGAATATTGTTTACAGTTCTCATGACCCACGTTGATGCACAGCAGGTGCAGAGTGGGCTGCTTAGGGGAAAGGAGTACCTGTTTTCGCAGCTGAGATGGAAATAGCTTATCTGGCAAAACAAAGCCTGAAAGGGCATATGGTTTTCTTTATAAGTATGTGTGGGGGTAGATGTGAGGGAAAGCGACTTTTGTGTTAAAGGATAACACTATTTCAAGATCAGATACTTACAAACAATTATGAATAAATGAGAAATTTAAAAGAAGGTTCTTGGCAATCTGTGCAAAGCTCTGGAACTGCTTACAGACAAGGTCACAGAGGCAGGAACTTGAACTACTTCCAGATGGAAATTTATAAATTAATAAAGGGTATGTGTGACATAGTGAAGAGATCATGTGTCAGAATATAAAGTTTGGGATATAAAGCTTTGGATACCTACTGACATTGCCAGGGAAGCTTAATTGGCAACTTGTTTGTGTACTTCATACAGTCTCTAAAAAGAAATGTTTCCAACTGGTCCACATGCCAGTCCTTCTATTCTGCATTCCCCAGGACTTTTATGTTCTTTCTTGGTGCAAAGTATAGGAGAAGGGGACTGCCCTTTCTTGGTAAGACTAGAAGTAGGCAAAAATGGAGCAATTTTTTAGGATGTCATGTGTTAACTGGATTTAACCCACCTATATGATCAGGATTAAACTGATCACCTGATTGAGATTAGGAAGTATTTATTCTCCAAGTCATAGAGGTTGGGGTCATGGAGGGAATTGTATTCTTCTGTAACATAAACTGTCTAAAAAGGCATAAAAACTGCTGCCTGGAAAGAAATGCTTGGAAAATGGTAGTGCTTTATCTCATTAAATGTGTACAGGCCCTACAGCAATTAGGCTCCTAACTCACCTGTCATAGTTAAGTGGCTACAATCAGATGGGATGTAAATGTACTGTATTTATAATATGTAATTATAAAGATCACTTTTTATACAAATATGGATCCTCAAACTGTAGGCCACTAGGAGATAATTGTATAAAAAAATCTACAGAGTAATTTAGTGTGAATTATTGACATCCGTATCTATACTTGTAGTGGTTGGGTTGACATCTTTCTAGCTACTAATAAAAACAAGATGCTTGGTTTATCTCCATACTGCTTCTTGCATTCTGAATAAGTTCACTTTGAAATAATGCAGTTTATTTTTCATAACCTCTACAGTGGTGTCAGTTCTGAGATGATGTTTATCTCTTGCAATCTGGGAGGTTGAAGTTTAAGAGGGTTTTTTTTTTTTTGCCTTTTTTTTAAAGCACAGGTTACTAAATGACAGTGTAATCTACTGCTACTCAGTCTTTCCCTCTGATATTTCTTGTCAAAGAAAATAGCAGATTCATAAGTCAGGTCAAATCAAGTCTATATCTGTTTTTTGTGTCTTGTTTTGGTAAATGATCTTTTAAGACAAATTATAAAAATCTTAGAAAGGCATTATAAATATTACTACTATATATAAACATTCACTGGAAGGTTAAGTTATCCTTAATTTACCTTACCCTTAGGCCTGAGACATCTATAGAAAATTCATGTCTCTAAACCTGCTAGTCCTCCAAAATCCTGTTGTGCAATTTTCTGAGAATTAAACAAATGCTTAGTTGTCTTCTAGTGATGCAAAACACAAAATCACCAAATTAGTTTTCCTTTGTTCTTCATACTGTTGTCTCTGAGGAGTCCAGAGTAACAAGCCATGGAACCTTGTAAGAAATGGTAATTGCCTGGAATACAGAACTTTCCAAATTCAAACCCTCATAGACAGAGAATGGTTTCTCCCATGCTTCTCAGTCCCTTTTGAGTACCATCTGGAGCAGCAGTAAAATAAAACTAAATTCCTTTCATTATGATCTTTGATATATAAATCCAGGTGAAATTAGCTTCCCCCCCTGCTCCCCCCACAAAAAAAAAGTGTGATTAAATTTTAGCTGAAAATGTTTGTTGAGTCATTGTTGTGGTTTAACCCTGGCCAGCAGCTAAGCACCACACAGCTGCTTCCTCAGTCCTCCTGCCCCAGTGGGATGAGAGAATTGGAAAGGTAAAAGTCAGAAAAGTGTGGGTTGAGAAAAGTTTAAAAGCTAAAATCAGAATAACAGATTGGAATGAAAAGGAAAATAATAGAAAGAGATAAATAACCACCCCAAAAAACAAGTGATACAAATGAAAAACAATTGCTTGCCACAGACAGAATTCTGCCCAGCCTGTTCCTGAGCAGCAGTCCCCAGCCAGCTATCCCCCAAATTTATATGATGAGCCATGGTACAGAATATCCCTGTGGTCATTTGGGGTCAGCTGTCCTGGCTCTGACTCCTCCCAGCTTCTTGTGCACCCCCAGCCTCCTTGCTGATGGGGTAGAGAAAAAAAGTCCTTGTATGGTGTAAGCACTGCTCAGCAACAACTAAATATCAGTGTGTTATAAATGTTATTCTCATCCTAAATCCAAACTCAGCACTGTAACAGCCACTAACTCTACATGGCCAAAACCAGGATGATCATCTTAAGTCAGCTCGTTTTAGGTTTTGGTCAGAAACACAGGATTTTTTTGAAGACAATTTCATTTTATACATTTTAGATACCATAATACTCCTTTCCTACATGCCCCAGCCTCTTTATTGTTGTCTAAGTTATTGTCATCAGACATTTATTCTCCTTTTATTTTTCAGGAACACTGTGATACAAACATCAGTGCTTTCAAGCTTTAGTTTTCTGATATCAACAAAGTCCTGCTGCTAAGCAGACCCAGCCTCTGCTGGCAGGAAGTCACTTACCTTCATGTGATTTTACTTGTGTGCTGCACCAGCGTCCCAGATCACCTCAGATGGAGCAGCAAAGTGTTTGGTCACCTCCCTTTCGAGGTTCTTTGGAAACCTGAGTAGGGCTGAAATTTATAAGTCCACCCACAAGATGGAAAGCAAACTCTACTCGGTCTAACTCCAAGGAGAGTCAGCACAGTATTTCACGGGTCATTGTAATTACAAGACACTGGGTTCCTCTGCAAAAGTGTTGGACTGAGACCTTGAAATTTGGTAAGAACATAGTAATTTGGGTTGTGGAAGAGGGCATCCCATGGGATAAAAGGAGTTTTGCATTTTTTTTTTCACTTTTAGCAAAGATCTAAACCTCAATTCTAAATTAATATTGACTGAGCAGTCAGTACATTTTCAGCTTTTCTTCAATACAGTGTCTCTTTGCTGAAGTGAGCTATTTTAAATATCTGAAAAAATATTGTTTAATGCCTGCAAGCACTGTCAGAAATCAATAATTTTGAAATTTGTGCTATTTGTACTTTAGGGTTGGCATATCACTTTAATTCAGTCTATTTACAGTAGATTACAAGTGGGTATGGACAAGTGTCAAAAAGCACATAAACGTGTTGAATAATATTCTTTTAAAATATAGAAAGAATATAATTTTGATATTTGAAATATTAACTGGATCTTTATTGAAGCTCTGCAAAAAAGGGCAAATTCAAAAATCACAGGAAATAGCATTGTTTCGATGATGACATGGAACTTGTAGACAGTGACAACTATTAACTTAATTTTTTTTTTACATATTAAAAACATTTAAGGTAATTAGAAGCATTTAAGAAAAAACCCTCTGACTAGCTCTAGCCATAAAGATTATAATATAATCAAATTCAGAAACCATGATATTAATCTCAATTGCTTTGGATTTTTGCAATTCTGTGGACATCATGCTTACATTTCATACTGGCAAGGTGCCATTATTGTACATGTTTAAACAAGTTTGCGTTATTTTGTTATAAATAGTGTTCTACTGGATAATTAAACAAGTCAGAAACTTGGAGGGGTCACAATGTGAGCATATAGGTAATTTGTTACAGCTTTAAATTTACTATAAAGTATTTACATTTTATCTTAACATTTTGTCTGCAAACAGTTTTTTCTTCTTTCATAAATTAATAACTCAAAAATTCCTATGAAAATGAGTTCATCAGACACTTATTTCTTTTCCTTACTTGGGGCTGAAGATTAGTAGTTTTTTTGCCATTTATAAAGTAAGTTATACATCTCAACTGCCCATGTCTACAGCCATTGCTGAGTTCACAAGTATGGCCTTTAGAAATGTTTCTCAGGGATGGATTTGGTGTGGAGAAAAGGGTAATTCCATATCCATATCCCTCACAGAGGGACAGACAGAATGTGGAATCCTTCACACGGGGTTACTTCTACTGCTGAGTTAGGATACATTTTATTCTGGGATATTCAGAATACAGCTACATGTAAATGACTTTCAGGACCAAGTTTAAAAGTCTGCATTGTTGTTTTTCACATGAATTATGCTTGCCATTGAAACTGCAGGGCAGATGCAGACATGCAAAAAAGCTTCCTTTACTGGTGTTAGCAGCAGATAACTCCATCCACCTAAAACAAGTGCTGTAGATTTAACTGTGCATCACAGGATTAAACCAGGGAAACTCCCTGAACAGACAGAGCTGTATTGATGCAACGAGTGCTCAGAAAAGGGAAGAAACTGCAAATACCATCAGTTGGGACTCTGGCTTTCAGAGTGGCCTCTCATGTTCACTGCTTTGGTGTGTGCACTGCTCCCTCAGAATTCTGCAGCAGGAGCAGAGAAGCCAAGTAATGGGATTATGGGGTATTTCAATAGAACAAACAGGTCTTGATTTTCAACACTGTTTCCGTCTGATAATCAATTGGATTAAAGGAGAATTATCTCATCATAAGGTTCTTCCTAAACTATATTAAAAAAAAAAAAAAAGTGTTAAGGAGACATTCCTGATTCAAGAAATATTGCCTTTTCATGCCATACTTATTGAATACTTTTTATGACTAAACCTCTGAGTTCAAATTCAAATCTGTTTTTTCATTTTTTTCTGAAGATTTTGCAGCTATTCTTAAATTTGTGTAAACAAACTAACAAATACCTCTTCCCATAGACCCCAAATAAAAAAAAAAAATCCGCCACAAGCCAAACAGAAAAAGCAACTTAAAAGAACACACAACCCCTCCTTA
>VZRH01001705.1:403984-467375 GCA_013397555.1 Urocynchramus pylzowi
TTTTTTTTTTTTACGTTGCTTCTGCAAAAAGGGAAACAATCCCTTTCTGTTCATTTATCCATATGTTATAATCAGTCCATATGTAATTTTTTTGCTAAAGGTAATAACAGACGTTTTCTACATCATAAAAAGTTTCCCTTCCAGCAGCATCTTGTCAGGTGTGTTTCATACCAAAGATGCTAGTTTTTGGCTGTTAGCTGAGCTTCTCAAAAAAAGAGCTCTGCTGTTATGGTGAATGAAGACAAACATCCTTGCTACAGCTTCTCTCCTGCTGGCATGAGATGGGACAGTCCTGTGATGTCACAGGCTGTCTCTGCAAATTATGACATTACCCAGGGAGGAGGGAGAGAAGAGATCTAGTGACAGGGATAAACAATTAGCTGCTTTCAGGTGTTAGTGTAGGTAATTCTTTGAGAGGAAGTAGCCATAGAAACTTTTTAAAGGGATCAAAGGGGAGTACATTTCACTGTTATGGAGTAAAAGTAAACAAGAAATCTTATTCTGAATTCATGTGTAAGAAAAAAATCCAAATATTTTTTGTCCTTAGGAAATGACTTGCTTGAAGACTCCCCTTATGAGCCAGTTAACAGCAGACTATCAGACATATTCAGGCTAGCACCAATGGTATCAGGTAAGCAGACTTAAGATTCTTTAACTGACACATGATTTTGTAATTGAATTTCAGAACTTTCAAGCAGTACTCATGAATAAAAAGAAATTATAATGGCTTCTTGGATATAGGAAGCTCATGATATAGTTGCACAAAAGAAAAGACTAATTGATTTTGAAGTGAAAGAATGCTTGGCAGGATGGCAATTTGTATTCTTTTTGAGCCATTCTTGACAATAAATGCTAAATTTTCCTGTAGGTGGCAATCTGATTCCCTGCGTTCCCAATTTACAAATCAGTTCCTTTTTGGGAATTTGGTCAGTGCAAGTTTCCTCCTATTGACATTACAGAAGATCAGAAGATACATCTTTCAAATGCTTGCATAAGGGAATGCTTTATAGTTGCCTACAGTTCTTTAAAAAAGAAAAATTCAGAAATAAAGCTTGTCTTCTTTTCTGGAACTGCTGCCTTTTTAAAGAGCCTATTCACAACTTCCTCCTTTTTCTGTTTTTTCTTGTTGCTGTGTGGCTGCCTTTCAGAACTTTTTTGTGGTATTTTCAATATGTTGCATGGGTATTAAAGAATGACATTGGTTCTTTATCAGCCTGAGTTGTACTCATGTGGGGTCACATTTATTGAAAATGTGTTTTTTGGGGGCATTCACTGGGGTTACAGATTGGAATTTAATTTCTTTTTAGGAGCTTCAGAAAGTCTTTTTGAGGATGCAGTATGTATTCTGGATTTTTATTTGTTTAGCTCCATAAAGCAAATCAAATGTGCCCGATTCAGTGTGTAAGTTGGACAGTGCTGAAGCTCTACTTAACTGACATGCTATGAATAAGCATTAGGAGATGCCTCTTTAAAAAAAAGGGGGAAAAAAAGACCAGAGAGAGTGGCTTGACCAATTTTCAGATGTACTTACACTTTTTAGGACTCAAAGTCCCATTAAAAGCCAGGGGTACTTAGGTTGTTAAGTATTTAATGGTACAGATTTTCAAAGGCATATAGACACATAAAATGTAGATAACTGCCCACTGGGATTTTCAAAAAGGACTAAGTGATTTAAATAGGCGTTAGATGCCCAGACAGTTTTGAAAATTTTAAGTGCTTAATGCATCTTTAGGTATCTTAATGCCTTTGAAAATCGTCCCTTTAGTCACTTTTCAATATGTGACTTCAGAGCCTTATCCCATACATCTTTTGAAAGCATTGTCCTATTTGGTGAGCAAGTCTGTTGGAGAAATGGTAGAGAGCAAAGATGAATCTCTGATGAATCTTTATTTCTTTTATTTTTTATTGCTTAAAACTTCAACTTAATAGAAAACCAAGACAAAATCAGTACAGAGGAGTTCCAGGCTGTTTTCTCAAAGTTTATGATCAGCCTGCCTGGGGCCAAATTCTAACATACCTCAGCAGTTTTGTGATCTCCAGAGGAATACCCTATCTGCATTCTGCCTTTCTGTTGGTTTTTTTGTGGTTCCTCATTTACTCGCAGAATAATTACCTTAAAAATGTAATTTTCATGCACCTGTTCAAAGCAACAATGAAGTAAGATATAGTTGCCAACAGGTGATGTCCATCTTACCACAGTTAGGACTGATCCCATATTATCAGTGCACCCCAAATTGCTGCTCCCTTGGTCAAAAGTTTGAAGTTTACGAGGATGGGAGGCCTAGAATTTGTAGTGAGCAACAAACAAAAGTTGTCTTCTAGAGGAAAAACACCAGTACTTGAAAGCATTGTCAGCTGAAAGGAAAAGATTAGCAGAAGCATTTTTCTTATTGTCATGGTTACTGTTGCATGTTACATTCTTTAAAGCTCCTCAGCCTTACAGGTTTTTTGCAGAGCTCTGCAAATATAGCAGAACTTGGTAAAATTTGATTAAAACAAACAAAACAATGCCTGTACAAGTAGTATTGGCAGGGGTTCCATAACTGGTGTTCTACTAATGTGCACGTTGTGTTTATAGATGTTGCTGCAGTGTTCACTCCCACTAAGTTAGCTGAGTTGTAATTAAAAGCAGCAATTAACCCTTTCATACCACAAAACCCATTCTGTGGGCCTATATTACCTGGACTTGTATCAAGTGTGATGTCTTTGCCCTTTTGTATTTATTTTTGTGGTAGTGTAGAAAATCACAATAGTTTTCTTTTGTGGTATGTAAAAGGGGCAATCATTGGCTGAGATGACTGTTTTGTGTCAGATAAGTCTTTTGTAGTGTACATTAGCCTGAAAAATGAAGGACAGTTTTTAAAACCAGTTAAAGTTGATGTAATTTTATTCTGATAGATGTGCAAAATTGCTTCCCCTATGGAGACAGGATGCCACATTCTCTTTATTTCAAGCATCAATATGTTGATTTAGGAGAAAATCAGGAATATATGGCTAAACCTATTACAAAGATTTGAGTCTTCCTTGTTGAAAGACTGGGCTGTCTTGTTTTTTGTTTTGGGCATATCTAGGTTTGATTTTTTTTTTTTATAACTGCTGTGTTAGATGTGGTGCTTCTGCCTCAAGGGTGTGAATTTCTTCCTGTTAAGCAGCTCTTCAAATTGCTGAAGACTTGTGTGTTAGTTTTGGAGGGTAACAGATTTGGGTTAGTTATTATGATGCAAAGATTTTGCTTAAACAGACATTTTTGCTTGAACCTTTACAACTTTTGAGAGGTGAAAACATTTTAAGGCCATTGACTTCTGTCACAACTACAGTAAATGCAAAATCTGTTGATTGGATTTCAGAATTGAGTTTCACACTACATTAATGAGAGATGCTTGAATTAGTAACTTCTTAAAGCTGTCTGTGGCTTTTTACTACCTGGAGAGCAGTTTGCCTCTTAAATTTGTATTGTAGTTGACATTGAGCTCTGCAGCTGGAAGATATGTTATTATTTTGGTGTTAGCAGATACAGTATAGTGGTCAGCTCCGGCACCTTGTAAGAAAATATCTTGCATTAAAAATGTAGCTGCACATATCTGCAGAAATATTTAACAAAGTAATGTTTCTGAAATGTCTCATTCACTTCAACAGAAAAGGGAGAGCCACTGCATCTGGATAAAATGCCTTAAGCTGTGTCTGTGAAGTGGTGTAAATAGAATACTCAGTGTTAAAAAGAGTTGGCTATTTAGATCAATGCATTTAGGGTGACAAAATCCTCTCCTCCCATGGATTCACTTCTAAGTTGCCTAGTTGTTCATAGGCTTATTGTCCCATTGTTCAGCTTTGTGAATCTTCTTTCTTTTACATCCATTATGTTCAGAAATAATCTTAAAAGAACAGGCTACATAAATCAGAACATTTGTTAAAACGCAGGGTGTTTGCTGTTAATCTGGGAAGAATTGGTTGGTTACATGCTGCTAGTTAGGCCTTGTTTCTAGTTGCTAAAGCACAGGACTGGTAGAAATTAATTATTTTGCCATTATTCTTAGTGTAGTAAACTGTTTTTGCAAAGTTCCTTTTGCATCATTAGCAAATTAGAGAAAGAAAATGGTTCATCTGATTTTATGTCAAAGGGAGTGGGTTCTGCTGTTCTCATGAGAGGCTGCCAGATCTAAAATCTCTGGAAATCTTTTCTTGTTGAAGGTATATGGAAGCTTATGTTTAGAAAAGGGTGTATTTTATATTTATTATAGTAAACTTCTAAATTAAAACCAAGAATTCAGTAGACACCACAGCTTGTCGGGCTTCTTTCTGGATTGCATCATTCCCTGTTAGACCTCAGCACATGAAGTTACCAGGTTTGTTTTGCCCACTGAATAAGCTGTAAGTGCAAACAGAAACAGTTCTGGTCAGTAAGGTGGCTTTTTATTGGGTGTAAAAAGTTGTGACTAAAAAGTCAGCAGTGCTGGAATCTCAGGAGTGAGTGAGTGTGTGTGCACTGGTGGCTGTTGCACTCTTTCTGTAGGGTGCATGAGGATGGCTCTGGGTCTCCCTCTAGGATCTCTCCCTTGCTCAGAAGGAGAGTAGATTGATCAATAGTTTTTCTAACTTCCTTTGAGTTTTTCAAAGTCTTTCAGGCATCTCGTATAATTTATTCGCAAATCACTAAGTTGATTGTGGGAAAAGAATGAATCCAGTGTGCAAAACACTATCTTGGGGATAGGACAGACTTTTATAAAGGAATAATTCCCCCTCCCCAGCATAAAACCTGCTCTGAGTATTGATGGCACCTATTTGCTCCCTCCCCATTATAATTTTCTTCTCAGGGCTGGGGTAGGGACATCACTGAGAATGAACTGCTGGGGTTTCCTTGGAAGAGTTGCCATCAGCAAAGGTGTGGGAGGAAGGTTGGGGCTTTTCAATCTGAATTCCCAAGGTGCAGAGAAACAGAGCTTCCTTGTCTGTGTGCTTCTCCTTGCACCTTCTCCTCCTGCTGAAATAGAACAAGCTGTGTTATAGTAAATCAATTTCCCCAAAACTTTCGTTACCCCCAAAATTCTTTAAACAAGAATGGAGGCTTTCCGTATTCATTTTTGTAATTCTTGATCTGATGTAAGAGCCGTGTTCTGGGTAACAAGTCCCTGACACTTTAATTGTTATTTACTTCTTTTTTTCCTACCTGGCAAATGACTTTTCATTTGTAGAATCCATGTATGGCCTTTTTTAGATTGTTTATCAAAAAGATAATTTAGAATCTCTCTCCTAGTCAAGAGATTCACTGCTTTTTTTCCTTTTGGGGTTTGTGGCATGTGAATTAGTGGCTTCTCCCATGAATTAATACTGTATGACATCTCCAATTCCTGTTGCCTGAGGCCTCTAATCCTGTTTCTGTTCCTAAATCTGCATGTATTTCAAATGCCACGTATTTTTCTAATTTAGCACTATGTCTTTTCATGAAACTTCTGTAAGATTATTTGAGATGCCACTCTTCTACAAAGGCAGTTTTAAAATACTTTTAATTAAAAGAGTATTTAAAATGTTCATTTCTGTTGATGCTCTGCAATGCTTTTATTAGCTCGTACCCCCTGTATCATTGCTGCTTAGTTAAAAAGTTGAGATACCTCATGTGAGTTACCTTGTGCATACACCCGAGTTCATAAACAATAAACCAGATCTTACTAGGCTAATAAGAATCTTGCAGTCTGATTCTGTTCCCACTGAAGTAAGCACAACATACCAAAATCCTACTTCATTATGATGTATTCTGTTTCCTGTTGTATTTTTTTTTGGCTTAGTTCTGGTTTTCTGATGCGAGGTCAAGCCCTTTGATAACAGAAAAGTAAAAACTTTTTATATTTAGCCTACATTAGATTGTCACACACATAACTGTATTTTTCTTTATAAGGTAATACATTAAAATAATAGCCCTTGAGCCAATATTTAATACTGGTTTTACACAAATCCAGTTTTTCCCAATGAGAATTTGTGTCCTGTTACAAAAGACAAACAAACAGACAAACCAGGCACCTATTTTAGCTGCGTTTAACAAAATGAAAATAGTTTGACAAAAATAAATCTAGGCATGTACAATGTTTGTGTTCTTTGACATTTCTGAGTGCAGATTTTCTTTGCAGAGGCAACTAGGCTGGGTTCCAGGGAGATAACAAGTTATCGAGGGTGCATAGATACCAGTTCCTGATTTCCACTTCTGCATTTTTATAATCAGATTGGACTTCACACAAAAGAAAATCACTTTGGTGACTGTTGGCTTGCAGGAGCTCGTTGAACATCCCGTTTTCTGCATTTCTTGAGGCTAGATCTGATTATGAGAGGGGAATTAAGTACCTTGCTGAAGTAACTGATTGACTGGCCTATAAAGGCAGTGCCTATGCTCTTTACCTTCAGCAGGCCTTGAAAATAGGAATATGTCAATACTCTCAGTTTAGTCCATGTTGCTTTCCTTGGTAAGATTATTGGAATCTTTTTGCTAATTTCTTTGAAGAGCTGTAAAACAGAAGATAAGGTCTTTGTTCCTCAAGTATTTAAAATGCACAGCTTTGAGCAAATGTATTGTTTCTGCTTATCCTGTTAGTCTAGACAGGCTTTGTCAACCTGTTTCAACATGGGACACAAGATGAAATCCATTCTGTGGAGGGAGGAACCACCTGATTGAACACAAAGCATTTATGCATGAACATTTGCCCTCTCTTTTAATGCCAAGGGTAGTAAGGGAGAATAGTTAGAAGTCTTGAAGGAAACTCAGTGTTGGGCAGTATTTTCCTGAAGCCTCAAGGGGAAGTGTCGGGATATAGCTGGTTGAACAAGCATGACCATTTGGTAATAAAGTACCTACTTTATTACCAAATACAATGTATGCAGTGAACCACATCTTTTCTAGAGTGACATCTGTGGAGAATGGAACTGCCATCCCTTAATCAGCATCTTTGCAGGAAAGCCTCAATTATGGTGTGGTGGGTCAGATATTAAATGGATTCATGTGTATATACATTTTTGGGCAGCAAACTGTGTATTCTTGCTATCCATTTCAGGCCAGCTTTATGGTTCACTCAAGTGGCACCTGAGTTTCTCTGAAAGAGGAGCAAAGGGCAGAGGAACTGCCAGTGGTGATGGTGGGATTATGAGAGATCAGGTGGCTGAGGAGGGAAGCAGAATCAGGTTATCTGTTGAGAGAGGCAGCACCACTCTGGGGGTGCAGTGAGTAGGAGCAGGCCTGGGCTGCTGGGCACCTCAGCCACACGGAGCTGGCTGGGCTCCCTGTTCTGTCAGGAGTCTGCAGACTGCTGGGTGAGTGGTGGGACACACTGAGCCTGCTGGTGGAGCAGCTGGAGGTGAGACATGGTGAGAGTGAGCAGAAGCTGCTTGGTTCATGTGGTGACCCCTCTGTTGTCACTGGTTCAGTGGTAAAGGTGGTGTGAGGATGGAAGAGAGGACTGCACTGAGTGGGCAGATTTCTGTGGGCAGCCCTTCCTTGCAGGGCTTCCAAAATGCCTTGTGTGGAAGCAGTTTTCCCTGGTGAAACCAAAGGAACAGCATCCTGCATCTTTCTGTGTGTTGATGGCACAGCAAGGTGCAGTTTATGGCAGGTGTTCTGCACACTGGCTCTTTACATTTGAAGATATTTTTAAACTTTTTATTTTTTTTTTAATAACCCTATTTTTATTGGACTCTCAGGGATATCTTTGACAGTCTTGGAGAAGCCAGTGCTTTCTGTCAGGAGTTGACAGTATGTTAAAAATGCTAAGAGTAAAATGCTTGTAAGAGTAAAATGTGTGTGATGAAATAATGATTTCTGGATTGCAAGGCAGATACTTATTTATGATAAGTATCTAACATTTCTTACTTTAAGATGCACATTACATTGTTTTAACCTTAGAAAGGAATGTGTTTACAGCTTTGATTTTTAGAAATGTGACTGGTTTTGTTCATGAAATGTAATTCTGTAATTTATGTTATTTTTGGTGGTATTTTTATATTCTTGCATTTTCCATGGATGAAACTAATGCAGCAATAATGCTGTCAGTATAGTTACAGCATTACCACAATTAAGTTATTTTTGGAACTGTTCTTTAGTTACTATGATGCTTTGACAATTTTTCCAAGTGTCAGGCTATTGTCCTGTACAATCTGCACTCAGCTTGAAATTTAACGTGAGAGAGGCATGACACAAAGTGTAATGGCATAGAGATAGCTCTTGCTGCATAGAAATTTGCAGAAATGATAGGCTGTAAAGAGACTTGAAGGTATCAAACAATTTGAATAGAAACCCATAAATAAAGATGAATTTCTGCATTCAGTGGTTACATGGTTTTATCACTTTCTGATGTCCATAAAATGCATCTTCCCATTAGCATTTTGTCATGCAGCTGACGAGGTTCAGAAGCGTTAAACACTTCCATGCTCTTCCTTTTAAATTCTGCACCCAAAATTCAGTACTAAAGCTCAGTTCAGCAAACCCAGAAATGGCTGTTTCCTTGTTCCTCCTCTGCTGGAGACAGCACAAGGATTCTTCCTGCTCTGCAGTCCCACAGCCTCCATCCCACTGCAGGTGTTTTTTGGGTTTAGCCCTGGCAGTCAGGCTCATGTTAAGCACTGCTGCTCCCCTGAGCTGAGAATCCCAGCTCATTCCTGCCTTGATGTGCCTTTTCCAAGTACTGCCTTCCCTTCTTGTATTGTCGACTTTCCTCTCTCTTTGTGCACCCAAATCACCAAATCCCCTCCAGCTGCAGGGGCTCCAGGGGTTTCTTTCTCTGTTACTGCAGCCTGGAGTGGCTCTGATTTCCACTTTGCTGCTCCTCAGAAATCTGGCTGCCCTTTTTCCCATCCCTTTTGTGACACCCTTGTCACAAAACAGGGCTGTTCCTCTGTCCCTTCCCTGGTGCTTAGACTGTCCCACATCTCTGCCCTGCAGGGCAGCAGGTGCTGCAGCTGTGCTGGTGTTACACCTGTGCTGAAGGACTCTGGGTCCCCACTCCCCCTTGGAATGGCTCAGAGCCAGAGGCATGCCTGCCTTGTCAGGTCTGCTTGGGTCTAAAACTGTGGTTTTTCATAAAATTTGTAAGAACTTCACATTCATTCCTCTGTCAGATTTGTTCAAGTATGTCCTATGGGTTAAGAAATCACCGGGAGCTGCAAGGTTTAGAGAAGACAGAGACTGATACTTAATTTACTTAGATTTCCTTGAAAAATTATGATTAAAAAAAGCAAATACAGCTCCTGTCATATCCCTAAGCATTAGACTGTGACATATCTCATCTTATTCTGGTCTCATAAAACATCTAGTGTGTCATGCAAGTGATATAAATAAACATGCAGTGGACTTGAAACATACAGGCAATTAAGTACAGTTGATGGCTGGCAGTTGTGTGATATAATTGAGCAACTCAGGATTGTCTGAATGGGAAATAACTCATCGTTTAGGTTAGCTGGCATGCAGATTATTTATTCAGATCTAGAAATGAAACAGGAAAGAAAGGAGCCATCCAAAAGCTGTTATATACGAACACATGTATTGCATTTGACTACTTGGATGAAACCACATTGTATTTACAAATGACACTGCACTTTGTAGAGTCATCTTCTTTTCCAGATGGAATATTTTTTGGATTAATAATTAAGTTTTGCTGATGTTTGTTGTCATAAGGCCATAAACAAAGTTAAGTAAGGCAACACTAGCATTTGGTAGTAGTTCCAAAGAATACTTGCCTCTTGCAAATAGAGTGGAATGTATTCTCCACAGTAGTGGCTTTGCATTAATGAATGCTTAAGCAGCAGATTAAAATTTCTGTATAAAAAAATAGGTTAGGATTATATAACACACAAGTCTGGGATTTTAATAACAGTGAAGATGATTTTATTGAGCAGATTAGGTGCAATTAAATCTCCACTACAGAATATTTAAATACAATACCAGATTGAAACTCAGTCCCTGCAGTTTTACTTGCTTTCCTTCACACCTACAGGATCAGCACCTGACAGCAAAGTAAATTATAATTTTTATTGTTGTTCATTTTCTATTGCCACGGGAATGTACATCATGTTATCCATTAGGCCCCAGACAGACATGTCTTTTCTCCACATACACAGTTATGAAACAAGACATGATTGAAGACAGCGAGGTGTCAGCTGTATTTGAAATTCTATTAGAAATTGATGAATTTGCTTGTCAGATTTCTTTAAAGGATTGCATGGGTAAGAGCTGCCTATAGTGTTCTCCTAAAAAAAAAAAAGTCATGAAAATTACAGCTTTAAAATCAACCCATATAGACTGAGAAATGGTGTCAGTTCTTTCTCTTGTAATCTATTACTTAATTTTAGTCTTCTAAACAGTGAAATAGAGACACCAACTTGCAGTGGTTGATAACACTCATGACCTGATGAAGTAAACTGATTTGATCCTGTGAGAGGTCAAACTGTGTGTGTTTCTAAGCAAACATTCCCCAAGGCTGCTGATGTGTGAGATGTCTCTTCCCCTTGCCAAACATCCCACCTTTGCAGCCGAAAACTAAAGAAGACTTGCAAAGAAATGTGGTGTGTTAGTGTATAAATCTTGTCTATAAATTGCTGTGAGAATTGTTGAACGCAGGGTTTGGTGATGTGTTTGGGTGGATTCTTTTTTTTTAATTTTTGCACATTTTAAAAATACCTAGACAGCTCTTTTTGGGTTGGGTAGAAAGTAAATTTCATCCAGCTGTGTTAATGTTTAGGGAGAAAGGCATACAGTGTTTTTGAATTTGGTAAATAAAGAACTATTTGAATCTGACTTGGGGCTGCATTTAGTTTTTTAATACATTTATGCTGTATAGCTAAAAATACCTTATCTGCATGCCCTTGACCTTTTCTCTGAGAGCTGTGGGAAGATTCAAAAGCATAAATGAGAATAAATTTAGTATTTTCCTGTTTGAAGAAAAATGGTACCACATGCCTTATCTCTCTGCAAACTGGGGTTGTCAGTCCTACATGAACAGTCTGGCAGAGCAGAGCAGGGAGCCCTGCTGCTGGAGACAGGCTCAGGTAGCCCTGGAAAAGGAAAGTAGTTCATTTTTCATTCCTTGCTCAATCCTTCTCCTTCTTGCAGGAGGTGCCAGCAAAGGTGCCAGTTACAAAAATGATTTCTGCAGCACAGTTCTCTATCCCTGAACATTGCCCTTTCTCCCCAGCTTGTTGTGTGTAGTTCCCCATGCAGCTGTGGAGGTCCTCTCAGTGATTTCCCTCTTGGGCTGTGCTTGAACTGGTGACTCAGAGGTGAGGTTGTCAATATATTAAAGACATCCTTGATGGCATAACTACAAATGGTGAATAACTGTGATGCTTGAGCTTTATGTTTTCATTTATTTATTAAAAATGTGTTGGTATTTGGGTATCCCAGACATCACAGGGATATTTCTGAAAGCAGGTGGCTTGTTGTGACACCACTGCAGGCAGCCACTCTGCACTGCTCTTACCTGCTTTAAATCCCTCACTTAGCAGGGCAGAGAATGAGTGCATTTGTGGAGCTGTCATTTTTAGGCTCAGGTACTGCTTTGCTGGGCAGTAATTACACAGTCTGATAGTAGCTTTCATTTATGCTAATTGCAAGTAAGCTTATAAACCACTCAGATTATTAAAAAGAGATTTATCTTCTTGCTGTGCATTAAGTCAAGGATTTAAATGTTGCAAACTTTTGGTCCTGCCTTTCAGAGGAAAATGTCACCATAAGAATCTTCTCAATATCAACACTTTGTCAGGCTAAGAAAACAGGAAACCTTATTCTATTTTGCCTTTCAAAGTCATGTTTGTAGCACTGCAACTGTATATACTGATTTTAATAATTATTTTTAGTTAACTCAGTGTTTCAAATATGTATTTAATCCTATGTAGACATAATAAAATTCAAATCATACTTAAAATGTAATCAATAAGTGACTGTAGCTAGGACACTAACAGGAGGCAGGAGTAATTGATCTCAAATGGCAGTGTTTTCTCTAGAGCTGTTTCTAGTAAGATCTTCAAAAGAAAAAAAAATCACTGATTTTTGTAATGCGGGCAGTATGCAATACCTAGTGTAGACTATGAGGAGAAATGTAATTTACAAGTTACAGAATGAATTACTCTGTTGTAAAAAGAATAGTACAGAGCCAACAGTTAGCTCCCCTTGAGCAGTGATGCCTGCTAATTGAAGGACTGCATTGTAAGAGTCAATAGTCAGGCTTGTAGTACACTCAAAGTGTCCAGCTCCTGTCTTTAGCCAGCCTGAGAAATACAATAAGTAATTCTGGACCTGGACTGTGGTGAGAAGAGCTGCTGCCCACTGCAGCTGTCAGGATGGGAGATGTGCAAAGTGCTTGTAACAGATAGATGGCTCCTCTGTCTCCTGAGCAGGTTGTTCTTCTTCTGTGGAAAAGTGTTGCCAATAGATTAGGGTGACAATTCATAATGTTCCTAAGCACAAATGCTCCATGTTCAACAAGATCAGACTGTCAAGGAGCATGTCAGAGAGAATTAGGGTTTAGCACTTATCCTTCCTCGTGCCTTTCAGAATTTTGAAGGTATTTCTAATATTTGAAAACTGTTCAAACTCGGAAAACCTTGGTACTTCAGAGTATTACTTTACAAATCAGCTTTTCCCCAGATTGTGGCTGAGTGCAGTGGTCTAATTCTGGGTAGTGACTTTCTGTTGTGTGAAGTGATCCAACAGTAGCAAAGTATTTTAATAAAATTCTAGAAATTACTGTGCATATTTGAAATGATTTATTATACTGCAACAGGAAAACTAGAAAGGGGTTTTTTTTAATGGTGCTAACTTCTGAGATTTGTATTATTAAGGTGCAATAAATGTATTATTTTGTTGATTTTTAAAGAGTGGTAGAAGTATTAAAATACATTTCTAAATCACTCTACAGCTACTTTTAGAGACAAGTTTTTGGCTTGCTGCCCAAAGTGCTGTACAGTGGGTATTTGGGAGGAAGAAAAGCTATTTGAGGTATTTTTACCACTGGGGGACTCCTGCTGTTCACATTTCTTCTGTATGGTTTGAAGCATCTCCAGTTTGTCTGAAATGATTGAGTTCACCTGAAAGGTGGGGTGGGTGTGCTGGCATTTGCTGTGGGAGATCGTGCTCATTTTAATTGTCAAAGGAAGTGTTTATCCATTTCACATTGTAACACCCAGGTTGTTTCTCTTTGCATCCAGCACCAGCATGAGAAGCTGTGAGGTTTGCAGAGAACATGGCTGAGTTCATTCTCTTGACTGTTTTGTCCTTATTTCTTTTAAGACTTGAGTGAATAGGTGCTGACAGGACTCCAGCTTTTTTCATATTAAATGTAAAAGCAGAGCTAATGTATATTTGGCAGACACAAGAACTTAGAGGTCAGGAGAGTTAAAGCTTTGGCTTTTTCTCTTCTGTAAAGTTCCTTTCTGACACTGGCTTGAAATTGAATCAAACACTCCTTTTCCAGGATGTGGTATCACAGAATCTGCTGAGTTGGAAGGAACCCACAGGGATCATTGAGTCCAATTCCTCACCCTGCACAGGACAAGCCCACGGATCTCACCATGTGCCCAGGAGTGTTCTCCAAATAATTCTTGCTCTGTCAGGCTTGGTGCTGTGACCACTTCCCTGGGGAGCCTGTTCAGTGCCAGCCACCCTCTGGGGAAAGAACCTTTTCCCAGTACCCAGCCTAAACCTCCCCTGACACAGCTTCAGGCCATTCCCATGAACCAGTGACCCTGAGATTAGCTCAGTGGGTCAGGGCATGGTATTAACAACACCAAAGCTTGTAGGTTTCATCTCTCTGTGAGCCATTTACTTAAGAATCAGACTTGATGCTCTTGGGTCCCTTTCAACTCAGAATATTCTGTAAAGTGCTGTACCAGTGAGTAAGATCACCTTTATTGATGTGGTTAAAATCTGCCTAATGTGTGCATGACAGGGAAAGTTAAGGTAGAAAAACATCTTGAATTCTGGGCCTTGCCGACTGGAAAGTTTCTTTTCATAAAACATTCAACAGCAGGTTTACTGAAAGAAAGGTTAGGAGGCTCATTTGTGTAAACTTCCAGACATTTCCGCAGAAATAGCTCTTTTCCATTGGAAAAAATGCACTTATCCTAATTTCCTGACTGTACTCGGGGCTGGTTGTTCTGGGAGACTGCATTTAATTCCTGTTAGGAGTTTCCAAAACCTTCACTGGTGGCAGTTTGTACTGTACAGGAGATGAGTGAACATTTCTGTTCACAGAGCTGGCCTGCTGTGTGCAATTTGTGAGGAGCCAAACCCTTTGTTTGTAATTCAACGTGGTGCCCTTAAATCATGGGATTTTAGGTCAGCACATGTTTAAAGGCACTACCATCATAAGGCTAAATATTCTCAAAGCAGTGTGTTGCTCTTTTAACCCATATCACAGTTAATAAACTGCTCCCAATCTTGCTTAATCCTGCTGCCAATTCTTCTGTCTGTATCTAGTGCCTCAGAGTGAAATCAGCTCAAGGACAGGAGTTAGTAAGAAACAAGGATGCACAAGTCCCATCTCACATCTGGCATTCAGAGGCCATTTATTTTATTAGAGTTAATAAAGTGAATTGTACTTCAGACAGACAACCATGCCCCAGTTTTATTTAATAATACAAACATGGAAGAACCAAGTTGGATTTGCTTCATAAGGAAAATCTGCCTTTTGTTGTTTAGAGGATGTATCCTGTGATGACTGTCATACAGCATTAATTTTTATGCTGTACTTAGAATTTAAATACCTGCATTTTTGGCAGTTTCTTTTCTGCACTGGTGACAAGTAAATGTTGAATAATCAATTGAAATATAATTCTAGAGAAGTAACATCTGGAATGAGGGAGACACAAGTAGAAGGGAAGAAGACAACATCTTGCGTGGGAATAAAACTAAAATGTGTCAAACTCTGAACTGGAGAGCTTCAGGTAGTGTAAAATACGTCTTTAAACAGAAAATCCTCTGTTTGTTTTCACTCTCCTTTCATTTGTATCAAAAAGCTATTCCACTGAGTACCAAAACTTGAAAGCTGGCAACATATTCCTGGAGGAGGATGTGTAGTGCCTCTCTTTGGTGTTGGAGAGAAGGAAATGACCAGTTTGCTTTCTCACCTGGCAGAATTCCACAAACTCTGGTATTATGTTATATTCTTATACAATCACTCCTGATGTGTAATGGAATATAAATGTTTTTCTGTTTGTTGTTTTCACTCATTGTCAGTTGGCTGCTAATGGGAATCTTGGAGATACATTATGGAGAAATCAGGTTATACCAACACCAGTCAAATTGTAGCAGCTATTTTGCAAGCTAAATAATGGTTCTTAAGGACACTTGGCAGAGGGAGAAAAGTGATGTTTGCATGTTAATACCTGCTTATTTCATCAGGTCACATTGTTATTTGAAGAATGTATTTTGCAGTAATTAAGTAGTGTGCCAATTACTTCTTTTAATTACAGATAATATTTTATTTGTGAGGATAGCATCAGCCACTGTGAAATTGGCTTCTCATTGTTTTTCTATTCATGTGTGGTGGAACACTGGAGCAAAATACATTTTGTATTATTTTGCTGCTTCATCTGGAAAGAATTTGGTTTAAACTGGAGAACCCATATTCATAGCATTAAATTATGACAAATTTGTTTTATAGTTAACTGCAGCAGTGTTTTCTCTTGCTTTTAGTCACAGGACACCATTTACATTCTATTATCAGGGTCTCATTATGAGCACTGTAGGCCCTCTGCTACCATTGAGTCTCCAGTTGTTTTCCATCAGAGTTGAATCAAAATCAGCTTCACTGGATCAGATTTTTAGTCCCTCCTTGGGCAAAATTTTTTGCTAGGATCACATGGAGCTTTCCCAGGCAAACTGCAGGATAGAACCGTTCTCAACAGTGATGTAGCTTTGTGTATTCTAGGTTGAGAACACCTTGTCTGTGTGACCTTGAGATGTTTTGATTAATTGCATCTTTTGGAATTCTCTATGTGTCTTGTACCTGCTTTATTCACACATAAAAAGGGACACAGCTATTACCTTCTCTCTTAAGTTATGTGAAGAAAGAGGATTGTGTTTGCCTTCTATGATACATATCTAAGCTCTGTAACATATAAAAAAAAAAAACTTTTTCAGCCTCTGGTCTAATTCCAAATGTTATTTTTCATTACTCATGAAAAATATGGATTAAAAGCTCTCAGAGTTTTTAAGTAGGCTTTTATGCAGTAGTCTGATGCCTCTGACAGATAATCTTAGGAGATACCTTCCACAAAACAGGACTTGTTCTTGATAATTATTCTCACATTATGACTACTGCTTCTTTGCTTTGAGCAACCTGATAAGGAGACTACATCATGCAGAGGCAAGAAAATTCCTTCCAAGTAGAGGAGATTTTCCATGTGGGCAGCTCTTGAACTTAAAAGCTCTGTAGTTACTTAAAATGTGTAGGATGCTCCATGCTCTCCCTTACCCTGATAGAAGTTCATCTGATAGTAACACGTGTGTGCCACTTCTCAGTACTTTACTTCATGATGTGTCTCATATTGGTCAAATCTCAAAGACCCTTTTAGACACCAGACAGGTTTTAATGGAGCACTTTAATGGAGCATCACCTGTTTGTGATGCTTGTCATGCATCTTGTGTGCATTTTAAGCATTTTAAGCACTGCTGTGATCATCAGATCAATTGGTATTCATTTCAGGAGAGCAGCAAGCTTTAGACAGTTATGGTATAAAAGCTATATGCCTTGCTCTGTCAGGAACAAATAGAACTGAGACCTTGTATGAAATTCATTTATAAAGGTAATGCCTGAATTTTACAGAGCAGAATTGGTAGCCTTATGTTTTTCACCTACACTTCATGCTACAGATGGAGAGGATTATTTATGTGGAAAACTCAGTTTATAGCTCAGCAATCAGACAGCAGATGTATTTTCCTTCATTACCAGAACCTCAGAAACATCTTGTCCTGTTTGTAAAACCATCTACTTTATGAAAGTTAGAAGGCTCTGAAACAGAACAAGCTGCTCATATTTGTAAAGTAAGCAGCTGCTAGATCCAGAGCTGATGCTCTGGGAGAGCAGTATTCCCATCTTTGTTTAATTGATAGTGTTGGCACTTTTCATGCCACCACTCTGAATACACTGCAGCTTAGAAGTCACTCTTGCCTGGCTTTATGCTGGCACAAACCCAAAGGAAAATTAAGACAGCTCTCCTATGGCTGCTTCAGTTCAAGATGCTTTAGTCTGCTGAAGTAAAATATTATTTATGACATGCTAAAGCAAATTTGAGTGTATTTATCCCAAATATGCTTTTTAGGTACCTGAAATTTCTGGTTTATAAATGCCATTTGTAATATATTTCTCTTTGATACAGGTCCTTCTTGTAATTATAAAACCTGCCTTCATAATTGAAGAATATGTTGTATAAAACTTTGATTATTTTTCAATGTTCGATTTCAATTACAAAGTTTAAATCAAACATTAAAAAATTATCAAAGTCAATAAGCTTTCTTTGCCCAGCTTTGGAAAATACATGCTTTATAAATACCCTGTGCACGAATATTTAAAAGGCTATGTATTATCTGAGAAAACTCAAGCAGAGAATCAGCAGCTCTACCGCAGGAGTTGACCAGCATAGTACTGCAAACAAGGGACCTTTTGTACCTCCACAAGTGCAGAACAGCATGAATTTTACAACTGCTGAGTGTACTCCTAAGTTAATTACCATTTAGAGTCTAAATAAAATAATTCTCTGTTAAAAAATGTGTTGGAAAAAAGTTTACTGGACTACAGCATCCTATTATTGTTTATTCAACTCTAGCTGAAATTGTAGTCAGAAGTCAGACTTGAATCACAGGCTGTGGGGAAAAATACATCTTTTCAGTAGGGCTAATTAATTTGAGTAGAACAAAGTGCTAATGAGTTACTCAATGTATATTTGAACTGTATAGGCACACCCTATGATGCCAAGGTCTTATATTTAATAAAGGGGCTGAGAGCAATGAAATGTAGCCACTTACAGGATCTAATTGAAAAGAAGCACTGTGGTTGTTTAGGAATTGTTTCAAACAGTGCCATGAACAGTGTGCACAGCAGTGTTTCAGTGTATATATTTGCTGTGTATGCCACAGTTTATGGTGTATGCAGACTGTAGGAATTACCCTCTAGCAGTGGGCACTGATTCCAGTGATCAGCCCATTGACTAAGGAAAGGTGCCACAGGTAGAATGAGGATTCTTCATGAAACACTGATCTGAGCAGATTGATTGTGAGGAGGAGGTGCTGTCAGTGTTTCCCCTATAGCTCACAGACTGCAGTGAACCTGCACCAGCTCTGGCTGTCACTGCACAGTCCCAGCACCTCTGGTTATGTCCAGGCTTGACACAGATCAAATAACTCAAAAAACACCACAGTGTTTTTTCTCTGAGGTAGCTGGCAATTGCATTTCCTTCCTCCGCTGACTTTTAATTATTATTATATTTTTGCCAATACTATTGAGCTTTCAAGTATTTTGCATTGTTTCAAAGGAGGTTTGCTTCCATATTAAGCTAAATAAAACTCGTCAATAGCGTGCTCGATGCTTATTACTTTGTGTAATCACTGCTATAGACTGTATCAGATTTATGATACTCAAAAATCCTTCTCCTTTCAAAGTACCAGATCTTCTCAGGCATTGTCTGGTGGCTCCCAGAGTTGTCTTTGTTTATAACCAGAAAACTTCAGAAATCGTTTTGTAGGCTTTTACTTTCTCATCTCCGCTTTTGGAGAAGTTCCATTTCTGTCAAGCATTTCTTTTGCTGGCTGTGTAGTTGAGCACATTGTCTCACGCCTTGCCACATAAAGCCATGCAGTGCAACTGATGTGGACAAATTGAGCATGTTATAGTTTCTAGGATTTGGAAAATGTACTGCTTTCAGGAATAAAGAACAGCTTTTAAAGGTTTGTAAAATGGCCATGTTTAGTATTTACTTCTGACTGGATTAGGCAAAACCAGAAATGTTTCCAAGTTTAAGAAAATTAATGTGTGTGTTATTTTTGAAACACTTTAACACAAAAAATCTTTCTTTTGCATAGACTGGAAAACAGATGAAACAAAGGAAGGGCACATGCATTCCTTTTCCTTCCTTCTGTTTTGTTTCCAGGGCCAGCATATTTTGGTGTTTGTGTTTGGAGGCTTATGAGAATTGCATTAAAATGCCCGAGGGACTTGACTGGCCATATTATGAGTTTAATGCCATTATTACTGTTACTAACAAATCCTTAAGCTTCCAGTTTTAGAAAGAGAAATCTGTTCTAGGATGTAAACATCTAAGAATGGGAAAGAAAGAAGCAAGGAAAACTAACTGAATCCTAACTATTGGCTGAGGTGCCAGTGGTTGGGACAGAGTGGGGACGAAGGGATTTCTTAGCATTTAGATTTAGCTGCTGCTGTCTTTGGTATTTCCTTGCTCAGGAAGAGCTGTGATAGTGTGTGTGTGGAAAACAAAGCTGGGCTCCTTAAACATTGTGGGAATCATCTTCCCACAGACTTGCTGAAACTGTCTGCATCTTGTGGTAGCACTGGACAGAGAATTTACTCAACAGAAAAAAAGAAATTAAACTACTCACTGGTTTTGTTAAACTTCCTAAAGTGACCATCAGTTTGTATTTCCCTGCTCTGTGAAATCTTTGATGTGGTGTCTCATCCAAATGAAGTTGTGTGGGTTTTATTTTGTCTTTTGGAATCTTCCACCTCCATTTCATGCAGCTGTGTGAATTTTAGACCTGTTGCTGTGTAGCAGGACTACATCACCTGCATCCACTTGAAAAATGTTTGGGTATCTGATGTATAAACTGATTCTTCCATTGAATGTGTGTGTGTTTGGTAAAATACTGAGTATTTTTCTGATGGAAATGTGATAGATAAGTATAAAATCATTATCAACACTGTTATCATTTACACCAGTGAAACTTTCTGGATATTGATTAGGGCCAGAGCATGACAATAAGGACTCAATATTAGGAGCTGAATCACTGCCTAAGCTTTTATTGCATTTCACATCCAGAGATCCTGATTATGCAATATTTTGGTGCCAATTTAATACAGTGATGATTGTTGTCTTCTAGATTTATTTTTAAAATAGTGTGTTGAAATAAATGCTGGCTAAGACAGGATGTGCAGTTTTGGTTGCCATCCTATTTGATTTCAGAGCTAACTTGCTTCCAACACTAGCTAGGACCTCTGAAATAACTCATGTATTCTCCGTAGGGAATATATAGATGTGATTTAATTACCAGCTGTCTTTTAAATACAGCTGAAAGAAAATTAGAAAAAAAAAACCATCTGTGAAGTTTAGCAACTTGAATCCATTGTTGGTTTGGGACATATCAGTTGTGCTGCACAAGTATTTCCCCCTGGCCTGTGGTTTTGGAGAAAGAAATGAAATATCTGTTTTAAAGAACAGGGTGCTTAAAGAAGGTGGTCTTATTATAAATGCATATTTGTATTGGTTTGGCTTTTTTGCATGTGTTTTTATCTTCATAGGGGATGTCACAGCGTTGTTTATCATTTAATGAAACAGTTTCTTTTTCAGTGATGTGACTTTGGGAAAGATCTCACTCACAGTACATGCCTTTTTGGAGAAAAATGTCATGACAGGCCATGCTGGTGTGCTGCATCTGTTATACATGTGAACTTTGTACTGGTTCTCAAGAGTGTTTGGCTCTTCTGGAGAGCTGCATTTACAGAAACTCTTTTCATGACGGGAACTGTAAACTATTGCCTTTCTGTCTGATCTGCAGCTGCTTCACATCTTCTTTGTTGGGTATTCCTTTGATGCAGTTTCAACCATGATCAAATTTGTTGGTGACACAAAACCAGATGGGTCAAGAATGGACGTGTGGCCAGGCCAGAAATGCAGTGACCTTGGGAGATTAGAGGAATACAGGCCATGAGGAGCAAGGGAAGATAAACTGTTCATAAGTACCCAGTTCTGTAGGGCAAGGGTGAAGAAGGATTAATATTGGTAGCATTGAGGGAAACTCACTTTCCAGATTGTTGTCTCAGTGCTGCCCTAACATGTCTTTTTATGAAAACAATCAGTTCAGACTTCATAGTCCTAAAATAGCACAGATGGAATTAGGGAGAACTAATGCACAAAATGAAAAACTTTTGAGGATACTGCTGTAATGCAAGTAATTTACATTTCAACTCTCAAACAAGTGACCTTGCCAAGATATTTGGGAAGAAAAGTAATATATATTGCTTTGCTAGACTCAGCTAAGTCATCAGTAGCTGCTAGAGGGATGGAGTTTAATATATTTTTATAGCCCAGAGAGTTTAATAATACTTGAATTCCTTATGCCTGAATTGCATGTATTGTAATTAAAAAGTAATTCAATTTCAGAAATTCTAAATAGATATAAATTGTGGTATACTCATAATTCTAATAATAATATGCCTGGTTCTGAATTTGGCTTATAGTTTATGAACAGAAAAGAGCACTGCACTTCAACGTATTCATTTAAAAACACCACCACTAAATAAGGCTGTCTTGTAAATTTTGTATGATCCATAACAATGAAAGCCTTCCATAAAAGTTGTAAATGTATTACTAGTTCACTGCTGGTTTTATTACTCTGATTTTATATATATATAATCTGTTAAAAGATCAAAGCTATAAAGCATTGCCACAAAAAGCAATCCATTCAACATAAGCAAGTGTATGTGGAATTTCTTTTTGGTCATATGTTTTCTCCACAATTCTTTCAAAGCACAGCTATCATTTATAGCTCTTGAAATAGAGAATCATACTATAAGGATTTGAAGAAGGAAAAGATGAAACTATGTATGTATTGTGTATTGCATCATATTGAAAATGGGAAGTGGTCTGGGTTTAATATTCTGAAACTTGTGAATTGCAAGGGATGCTAGCAAAATGTCTAGAAAATGAGTCCTGACAGCACTGGGCTGAGATAATGGAAAACATCTTCAATTGTACAGGATACTTGGAGACAGAATAGATGCCAGAGCAAAGCAAATGGCAGGTAGAGGCTTGTTCCTAATCATAAAAAACGAAAGGAGTTCAAAAGTGAAAAAATGGCAAATCTGTTAACAACATGTATCAAAATACCTGATAATTCAGCAGGGAAGAAATGAGCAGTACTGTCATAATTGGTTTTCATGAGGCAGAACAAAGGGAGACCTGAATACCCAGAGGAAGAATCACAGAATGGTTGGACCTTAAAGCTCATCTTGTTCCAGCCCCTTGCCATGGGCAGGGACACTTTCCACTATCCCAGGTTGCTCATCCCCATCCAACCTGGCCTTGAGCAGTTCCAGGGATGGGACAGTCACAGCTTCTCTAAACAGCCTGTGCCAGGACCTTCCCAACCTCACAGTAGAGCATTTCTTCCTAATACCCCATCTGAACCTGCCCTCTGTCAGTTTGAAGCCATTCCCTCTTGTGCTATTGCTACATGGCCTTGTGAAAAGTCCTGACTTTGCTTCACTGTGTCCTTGTGAAGAAATCACACTGCTCCTGTGGTTGAATACCCTCAGAAAGGACTTCAAATGCTGGGCAGACTACTTTGCCAGCTAGGCTGTAAGGTGATATTGAGCACTGATACTCTTTTTCTTTGCATTGATCCACATTGAGATATCCAACTTCATCCTTTCTTCATTCAGACAGATTTTGCGTCAAAAGCACATAAAAATTTCTGTGATTTCTCCCAAATAAGATATGAAAAGGAATAAGGTTACTTAGTGATTTGTTTTTGTACAGATGACACATCCTGAGCAATGTTTTAAAGTGTACTTAGGCCTTCTCTGAAGGCTGGCAGAGCTTTGTCTCCCCACTGCAGTGGGGAGCAGAGATTCTTCTCCTGGGCTGCCAGTTGTAGCAAGGCTGGGATGTGTTTTGTAACACACTCTGTGTGTATGGGAAGAACTTGGGAAAAGCTCCACTTTGTGGAGTGCTGCATTCAGGAATTCAGCACACAGAGCTTCTCAGTCTCTCTCCCCCCCGTTGTGTGTGTGTATGTACTTACACACACCCCTCATCTATATCCATCTGCAGATCTATAAACAGCTGCCACAGGCACGTTGTGAGCAGAGCAGGGTGCAGGCAGTGGGGTGAGACAGGCAGGGCCCTTTCCTGCAGCACATCTGTCTGGGCTGGGCTGCTCTGCAGCCACACTGCCTGGCTTGAGCAGGAGGGGACAGCACAGGCTGGAATCAGGTGTCTGCACCACAGATAAAATGTGCTAATCATTTTTTTGCGAGATAGTTTTAAGTGTTGTAATCACCCGTGTCCCTGTGTGAAATTACTTCTCCCCCTTGATCACAGCCCCTTATCTCTCATCCCTAAATTACATCACCAATGAATTCCATTTAATACAACTGATCTCTGTCATGAACCCCATAAAATCATAGTGTAATGATCTGCAAAAGGGTGATCTTTCCTCTGTTGTGTCATCTTGTATTATTTCCCTCTGAATCTTGTTTTCTAAAATGAACTGAAAACATGGTTGTCTTTTGGGGTTCATATTTTTATTTTATTTTGTTTCTAAATGTGTCCTGTTCCATAATCTTTCTTCAGAATGATTGTGTGGGTGGAAAAATAGTTGAACAGACCTATTAAGAAAAGATGAAGAAGCTTGATCAGTTGCCTAAAATGTTTATAATGTCTAGATTTTATATCCTATCTTCTTAATTAGTTTTGCAAACTACACCAATTCGCACACTGAGGTTGTCTGGATATTAGAAAGCATCCAAGTGTAAAATAAGCATTAGGCTGATGCTCTTATGCTATTATTTTAGAAATACCTTTTGGTTTATTCTAAGAAAAGTGGTTTGCTTGGGCTTTTTTATCTGAAGTTACAGCTTTTATAGCTCTGCACTCTATGATACGACATCCTAAATGGACTAACCAAATTAATATTCTAATGAGTATAGTTTATTTTGGAAGATGGTTTATCATCCCATTTTGCAACTTTTTAGTTGATTTCCCACATTGCAATCAAATAATTAGCCAGTTTTGGGGAACCTCTGAAATAGATTTAACGTGTATTGTGTTTATACATTTGAGCAATGTCATCTTCTTTTCTCCAGATCCTGTACGGAAGCAGTACAAGCATTCATTCTGATATAGCCTTTAAACAGAAGAAATGGTTCCATTCATGCTAAATCAGGTTTTGGCTTTTGTGTGGAGACAATCAATAAAGTGATGGGATTCTCCTTTTGTTGCATGCTGTTAGCATTAGAAACTCACCCAGGGATACAGCTTAATGCTTGCTTACTTTGCAAATGTGATTAAACTCTGACTTAGATAAAAGGAGAATAATTTTGTGGTAGAGGCAACAAAGCATGGTATGAAGTACACAGATCTTGTGAAAGAGCATGTGGAACTGTGTAATATGTGCAAACTCAAAATAAGGTAATTCTTGGGAACGATTAAGTGCAGGGGGAAAGCTTGGTTTGGGATTCACATCAGTTTGGAGAAAGAGGAAAGTTTTCTTCCTTGGTCTGTTTTATATGCACCTCTTTACAGGGTAGAAGTTTGAGCTTTTCTTGCTTGCAGTATGGAAGGAGGAGATACTCCTTCAGCAAGGAAGTCTCCTAGTTCATCTGATCAAACTCATCTGACACACAAATGAGCTGGCTTCGTGTTCCTGTCCAGCAGAAATCTTTCCCTTTCTACTCCAGCTTCTTGGATTGTGTGGCTTAAGACAGAGAGTTTGGTATTCAAAAGTACAACTCAATTTACTGATATCTTTTCAGAATTGGAGAGGAGCCTTTTCTCTTTGACCAAATTGGTTGAAATCATGTGTCTTCTCTTCTGAGCTGCACTGTGAGGATTCATGTGTAGGACAGAGGAAACCAAATCTAGGCTGGATTTTTTAGACACTGCAGTTGGACACTGCAGAGGAGGTGTAGTTCATTGAGAACTGCATCTCTGTTCCCAAACATGAATGACCTCTGAGATTCTGTCATGGTAAATCTCAATTTTCTTAGATAAAGCAGTTTGCAGTGTTTGAGTATTCTCTTGATTGTTACAGAAATTAGTAAGTCTTGGGTGGGAGAGAAAATTAATTACCAGAGACAGAATGTGAAGGTGCAGGAGTGAATGTTGTTGCAGAAAATGGAAATATGAAAAACTTCTAAACTTATGCAGACAAAATATATCTGAAACAGAGAAAGGAAATTTAAAAAACAAAATCCAGAAAAACCCCACAAAACCTAAAAAATCCTGTAACTGTGTTGTAGACAGCTGTCTGTGGTTTGTTGGGAATACATAAAGATAGAATTATTGAAGCAACTTCTCTACAGCAACTTGGGAACGAGTCCAGGAGTGGATATTTTGTCTTGAAAAGACCCATATCCCTAGGCCTAGAGTTCATGTTCCATATAGAGTTACCTATGATTGCCTGCTGCCAAGGTCATCAAATTTCACATTGCTAGCATTTGTTTTAGAGAAAACTGTTTTCAGAAGCTTTATTCAACATATAAAAAGCTTGTGCTCATGCTTTTGTACTGTCTTCTTTGTCTGAGACCAGTAGCTTTATTGATACGATAATGGATCTTTGGACAAATGAATCCTGATTTATTAGTTCCATTGATATTATTATTGCATGAGGACACAGGAGAAAATTTTATGGATTGGAGTTATTTCAGTGCCCACGTAAAGAGATCCTGAGAGAAGAGCTGTGTTCTGGATTATTCTTGTCTAAGACTCCTCTTATTTGGTCACAATTAACATTTTGGGATATTCTTGTAAATAGGGGGATATTTTTGTAAAAGCAGAAATGAGCTTTTGTGGAATGGATTGTTCCTCTGATGTTTTTAAAGGCATTTTTGGGTTTTGAGGAATGGGCCTTGCTTTACACAGAAGATTGAGACTACCTTTAGTGCTCACAGAGCAGGTGAGGCAGCATCTCCCAGAGATGGAAGGTGCACTTGGCCATTAAGAAGGACCTGGACCCTATGGACAAAGGACTAAATTTGTCTCCTTGGCTGTTTTGCCCAGCATATCTCCTGACTGCCCTCTGGCATAGTGTTTGCTAAGCCAGATGCATAGGGATATAAATTAATGTGCATTAATTTATATCCCTGCAAACGGATTATAAAATGTACACACTGAAATCCACACTCCCTCCTTGGAAGTTTTAAAACATTCGGATAATTCCTGAGCCACTTGGTTTGAGACTGCAGCTGATCCTGCTTTTAGCAGTGCTTTGTATCCAGACCTCTAGAGTCCATCCAAGCTGAGTTTCTCTATGATTTTTATGAACAAACAATCAACAACATTTGAGAATATGTGTATACTGCATTTGTTAAATAAAGCAAAACTGCTTTTCCTAAATGATATCTGGGTGTAATATACAGATCTCATTATGCTGTAATATGGCTTCACTCTGTGTATGAATAACAGATTGTAATAGAAGGCCAGTTCTTCATGGCTGAAAGTCACTGCAAGTCCTGCCATCCGCTGAGGGGAGGTTCAGAATTCTCATTCACAATTCATGAGTCATAGTCTCTGCTGCCTTCTGCTTTATGGAGTCCCTGTCCCTGGGCACAATGGGCAGAAAACATTTTATCAGATCAGACTGGGCCTGAGTGTTTTCACTTGTGCCTTCCAAGGACGTTGTGGGCAAGAGGCACAGAGAAGGATGGGATGGCTCTCCTCTTGGTTCTCCTCATGGTTCTCCTCTTCCTGCTGATCTGCTGTGTTTCAGAGACCCCTCAAGGAAGGGGGTGTGCTGTGGTGGCAAGGACTGGTCCACCAAGCAAGTGGGGAGGGTTGCAGATCCGTGACATCCCTTTCTGGCATCCTTTTAAGATTAATAAATGAAATACCAGATTTTGGGAATGGATAGCTGTAGGCATGTTGATGTTTTCCCAAAGATCTGGGAAGCTGGTACGTTAATTGGATTAATTAAATAGTGAATGTACTCTTCCTTTATATGGCTATCAAAATGCAGTTCATAAGAGTCTATTTATTTACACAGTTGTCTGTCTGTCTCTTGAAAGTCAGGATGTATCAATGATTGCTGGGGGCATATGGCATGGGAAAGAAGGTGCTTACTGTTTGTAGACTGCACATTATTTATTTCTAGAGGCTATGTAGTAAAAAGTAAACTTGTTTTACCAACAGACTTTCTGTGTAATGTATATAACCCAATATCCTGTGAGGTGCATTAGAGGTTACAGTTAGTTGAGGCTGAACAAACAAAACTGAAAAGGGGATGAGGTTTGTTTTTTAATGAAATACCTGTTGTAGAAATGCATATCTATTGGGACTATTTCTAATTTGCTTGAGCCATCTAGACAGCTTTGGCTATTATATGTTTCATAAATTAGAAAAAACCACAACCAGGAGGGTAGACTGTACTTTTTATGTTACCACAGTATCTATTTGTACTGTGAAAGTCTTTCTGTGTGCAAAACACAAGACAGATTTATCACTTACGATGATAAAATCTAAGTGCGTCATTTGTGAGCACCACTGAAGTGCAAAGAATAAATTTAGGTTTATTACTAAATAGCTTGCCATACTTTGTACAATTAGCCATTCTCTTGGTAGGATTTGCCAGTGAGTAACATGATATGCTGTTAAGCATAATCTTCTGAAAATTTCTCATAATTGGAAAGTCAGTATCATTTTTTTAAACACTGGAACAGTTGTTGTTATACTGTTATGTTCTCTCATGATTATCTGACAGCAGTTTTCCTATTGGAAGGAACATTATAAACACTAAGAAAAACATTCTAAAAATTTTTACTCTGTGCAAGGCAGTGCTATATAAAAGCATAGAAATTCTGTCATGGTTTTCTTCTCTTTTGGGATGCAAGGCAGTCAGAGTTGTTGGGCTTGATATATGGTTTATTGCTCTCACTATTTTAATTCAATCTTTGCTTAGAACATTGAAAAAACAACCCAAATAAAGCTGGTGTTAGGTTCAGCAAGTGTAATTGAAAAGTTATAAATACAATTGCTTTCTGAATGACACATTGCACAGTTGTGTGCTGGTTGTTTGGCACTATCACACAAAATCTAAATTTTTTATGTAGTGACAGCTTAATTCTGAGAAGAAATATCAGGAAAGCAAGAAAGAGTGGTGGGGTTGTGTTTTAATGAAAGGGCCATAGCCAGGCCCCTGAATACTGCTTTTTGAGAAGCTTGAGAATTTTGAAAATTGCCTGTATTATGTGCATAATTGCTGAAATTATGTATGGCTTTGCTTGGGCCTGTAGGGTGTTTCTTTTGGAGCTTTCCAGGGCTAGAAAGCCCAGAGCATGAAGGTCACTTTGAAGAGTTTTCTTTGGCTCCAAATGGAAGTACCAAACATTTAACAACACAAAAGTTGGCTTTAGCTTGCAGAAGAGCAATATCAATGTTCATGTTCCCTAAAAGTGGTGAATATATGCCACTTTCAGCTGCAGTGGCTGCTTCATTCTTACTTTGGAGGCAAAGAGGTGGCTGAGCCTTCATAACTGCAGCTGCTGAATTCAGAGCTCTCTGGGCTGGTGACTTGGTTTGGTTTCTGCTTTAATGTCAGTGTGAAACAGCAATCCAGCTAAAGAGGGGGTGTTCCTAATGCCAGGAAGAAATCTTCAGTTAGGCACTGTTGTCAGAAGGCTGTGGGAGACCCCATAAACATAGGTGTAAACTGAACTTTTTGTTACTATCCTTTCATACAACAGCCATCAAGTGGATGAAGGAGTCCACGTGGACTTGTGCTTTCCCTGAATCTGGAAGCTACGTGAAAGTTCTCTTGTCCTTGGCTCCCTGGAGGTCTCTTCCTCATACCCCTAGAGTTGTACAAAAGAATCAACCCACTTGGGTGCCTGTTTTTACCTTAAAACACCCCTTCAGAATACTAGGAGGAAACCATTTGCTTTCTCTGCTTCAGGAGACTCTGAGGAAAGTTATTCTCTCAAATGCAAAAAGGAAATGTTACTTTTGCTGCATTTTCTGCAGCTCTGTAGCCAAAGCAGTGCTTCTACAAAAAGATAGTAAAATGTGTTTTGTTTGATATGAATGAACATTTTTGTTATTAGCCTGTTCCAAACACGTAACAGATACGGAACCTGATACTCCAGGGTCTCCTAATGTAGCACTGCTTCAGTAACCTGCATTTATGGGTGAAGGAGGGATTGAGAAAGTTGTGAGTGCCTCTTGCAGTCAACATATGTGCATGTGAAGCAAAGCAATATCTTGAGTTGTTTGCCTGCCTGTGGTGAGTGAGAGTCAGTTTGTGTCTTATATTTAAAGAGTGGATGGATGCTGAGGCACTTTGTGGTTTAGCAGTATCAGAGTTTAGAATATAAAGGATTGGGAGCAGGTAACCTTTGATAAAACAATGTAAAAAGCTTCCCCTGAGTAATCAATATGTATTTACAGACTTAATTTTGTCTTGAGGTTTTTTTTGGCATACGTCCAAGAGTTCAGCTCCCCTTGTTTTTCAGGTCTCCTTTATTTCCCAAATGCCTGTCTGATATATATTGAACAGTTATTNCACCCCAAGTTCACATGCCACAAATGACAAAATTTATGACAAAAGATTTTAGTGAAGGAGGGTGGAAGGAAAGCAGAGTTTTAATTATGTGACAAGGGGGAAAAATGGAATTTATAAACCATTTCAGGCTTAGCGGCATAGGAATACATGTATTAATTTCCTGTCAAATTGTTGCTGGAAGTGTTGTCTAGCACTGGGAGCAGGGAGGGGCAGGCAGGCTGGTGCCATCCCCCTGGAGCTGCAGGGAGCAGGCTCGGGGTGCTGGGGCAGAGCCCGTGGCAGGGAAGGAGCCTGCCCTGGATGGGAGCTCATGCGTCGGCTCCCCCACTGCAGGAGGACTGGAGCTCACCTCTCCTGAGGCAGCATGTCCTGCATGGCTGCCAAATCTACTGCTTTTGGCACCAGTCTAACACTTTTATGAGTCATCTATCATCCTACCATTTTTTTTTTCCGGTTGTTCTATCACCATTGTGGAACAACAGATTTTTCCCCTCCTTTTTCTAATCCTGTCCTTGCTGTCTGCTTCCAGGCTGCTGTAAGGAGCAACATGCTCCTGCTCATCCATTGCTGCCCAGTGATGGGAACTTGGCCCTTTGTCTTTCTCCCTAGGTGCTGGATGGGCTCAATGCAGCTCAGCTTCTTCCCCATCCTTTTTCTGAGGAAAATAGCTGGCAGGTTCAGGTGCCAGAGCATGTGTTAGCATCTAGGTTAACTTGTGCTGCTGTGAAATGTATCCCATTTTGTATGTGTGTGTCATCCATTTAGTAGGGAAGGGGGCCCTGCCAAGGGCAGACTAGGACCCAACTATCTCATCTGCTACTGTATGAATTTCAAATATTACAAGGTAGAGGCATGGCTGCTCAATGTCCTTTACTCACATCTCAGTCTGAAGCTGTGATCCAGCTCTTAAACATTAAGAGAAGCTGCCAGTGCTCCTGAAATTGTCTGTGAAACTCCTGTTTTGACACACATACCGTATTCTCGTAAAACATTAAGATACAAGTTCAATATTCATTTCAGCAAACAGGAGAATTGAATTCTCTCTTCATTAGCAGTGCATGAAACTGTCTGCTGGTTGGTTCAGGGCTTTGATTTTTATTCTAAACCCAGATGGAAATATTTGCATAAGTCCTACAGTAGTCCTTTGTGAGGGCTTTTTCGTTCTTCTCGCCCCAGTTAATATTGCAAACTTAAGAAATCCTCTGAAATTAATCTTTTCCATTATGCCCATTTCTGAGTATTACGAATATGACAGAAAGATCCAGAAATCACAGCCCGGTGCCGCTTTTCCAGCGGGCTGTGAAACTGCGGCGATTATTTGTGTGTCGTGTGTGTGTTTATCTCTTTTGGCTAGCGAGGCCTTCCATGTTTCCCCACTTTTATTTCCCCTTTCCACACACTCCTCCACAGCTGCTGTGCCCAGCCCTTGCCCTCTGGCCAGTGTTCTGGCAGAGCAGGCTGTGAGGCTGCTGGTAATGCCTCTCCGTCGGCCGCCAGGCAGGACGCACGCGGCAGCGCTTGGCATCGCGCTCCCCTCGCTGTCGGGCAGCCCGGTGCCACCTGGTACCCTCTGCTCCAGACTCTGCTGCTCTGCTTGGTGCTGAGCACTCTGCAAAGAAACCCTGCCTGGGCCAAAAGCATCCCCAGAGCAGCTTCTCTGTGTGGCTGGGAAAAAGGATGGATTTGGCGGGTTTGAGCTTTTCGCTGCTGGAGAAGCAAGATGTTGAATAATATTTGTTGTTGTTTCATTGAAATTCTACTTACAGCTGTAGCTGTATCTCTTAGCCTGCATGGAAAATATCAGTGATTACTTGGGTTTTTCTTTTTTGCATACAACAGAGCCCTGATTTTCTCCCTGTGAGCCCGCGTGCTTGGGGTTGTCTTGTCTCCTACTTCTGCTGTCATTATGAGAGGGGTGTCTGTGTATGTTTAGTTTCCTCTACAACGGGTGGAAACACTTGCTGAGACAAGGCCTGAAGGATCTGGAAAAGGGAGGTGTTTTTTTTTTTTTACTCCACTCACTTTATTTCATTGGTATTTATTTTAGGAGTAAAATATAACTGAATTCCCTTTTTTTCCCTGCTGCCTATTTTTATCCTACCAATGATTTACTTTCATTTTTATATTAAGTATGGTGCCTGTAGATTATTTACTTGTAATTGTGTGTTTGTGTGTGTTTCAGTCTAGAATATAAATAACATCCTGGTGTCTCTTCAGTTTAGAAATTCTGCCAAGCTGTCACAGAGAACCTTTCATGATCCATATCCTTCTCAAACTCCCTGCCATTGGTTTTTAAATGCTGAGGCCAGTGGACCGTAAGTTTTAGAGTTGCATTTGTTAGAGATGCCATTTTGCATTCACTGAGAAAGGGCTGTTGGGTTTTGACACCATTCCTTTTTGCCCTTCTCTGATTTTAGACCAGTGTGAAATGTATTCAGAGATGTGTTTTCTGAAGCAATAATAAGTATGTAGTAGCCTAAATGTACATGTGTGTACATGTGAGCAAAGCATATCCATTTGGAGGTGCTTTCTGCACTACAGCAGCACAAAAACCACAGAAACCAAAAAAGGACTAAGTATGTCTTCAGCAATTGGTGGATTTGGGATTTTCCATTTTTAGGTTTTTTTTTATTTCCAGTTGCCCTATGTGTAACTGGTTTTAACATCTTCTGGTGACAGCTTTTATGACATTATGGGTCAGAGTAAAATTGGTATCTTCTTCATCCTTCTAAAAGCATATAGATGTAACATCCTTTGGACCAAATCCAATCCCTCTTCCCCTTGGAGTGGAAGTGTTGAAAGTATGGAAAGTATCCAAAAGCTGCAGCATTTGGATGAATGGGATAGGTGCAGGCAGTAGAGAGATGGTAACTTCCATGGGAGCTCTTTTCCCAGTGGTGTGCTGAGGATGCTGAGAAGGTTGGCAGTAGCAGTGGGGGAGCCTACAAGCATTGCAAATCCCTGGCCAGTGCCCCAGCACAGCCTCTACATAGCAGGCATAGCTATGTCATGGCTCCACAGCTGTTCCACCCCCTCTGTGACATTACATATACTGAGTGAAGCCTACCTAATCCCTGCACTGAGCTTTGCTTCCTCAGGGGAGGAGCTCTGGGCTCTCTGACCTAACAGCCTCTCTGTATGAAATTTCTTGGTTAATATCAACAATATCCTGATGTCACATCTGATGATTCTGCAACTCTGTTCTACAAGCTGAGTGGCAGCAATTCTTTTCCTCCTTTATTTTTGCACCTCCCTGGCACCACAGTCCTGCTTTTGCCCACTACATGTTCTCCTTCCATGACATTTTTCTTTCTCAGTACTCCTTCTAAAATAAAAGCTTACATACCCAAACTAACTGAAAAGCTGGACATATGACAACTTTCTTTGGGTTTTTGTATTAGTGGTATTATCCAAATCAGGTTAGCTAACTGGAAAATAGATTATGGAAAAAGACATTTCTGAGTGGAAGGAGGTGATGATATCCATGAAAAGGAGTTAACAGCCATGCAGAGCAGTAGGAATGATTCTCCCAGAGGNTATTATTTTTGTATTAGTGGTATTATCCAAATCAGGTTAGCCAACTGGAAAATAGATTATGGAAAAAGACATTTCTGAGTGGAAGGAGGTGATGATATCCATGAAAAGGAGTTAACAGCCATGCAGAGCAGTAGGAATGATTCTCCCAGAGGCCCAAAAAGTTGTTCTCACTTGTATTTGTATGATGCTCAGCTGAAAAAAAAAAAAGGAAATGTTTTCACTTCTCTTTAAATAAACTTCTTAGCTGGAATTTTGTCATGGCTGCACGTCACCCACTATAGCTAGATTTCCCTGACTTCTTGTCAAGTCAGGGTTTATTTGTACAAAACTAATTTTAGAGTTTTCTCTTCTACATAAAATGTTATGGCTGTTTTTTTCCCTTTGATTTAATTTGTCAGTATCATGTAGCATTTCTGCCTCTATCTCTGTATTCATTTCTAGTCAGCTTGTAGATGGTGGCACTGATTTGACATTCAAGGTTTTTTCATGGCTTTTAGAGAAGTAAAAAAGGCTGACAGTCACTGGATGATTGGTATGATACAAGAAGTCAAATTTAGGATCAACATCACTTTGTGTAAATGTAAATAAAACACCACCATATATTTATCTATGTGTAATATGCTGAGTTTGGACTTTGGTATACAAATTAATTAGGGGTAGAAACACTTGAAAAACAATATGAATTGAACTCATCTATAACCCATACCAGTATTTTTTGAATTGCAAAAGCAGGGTTTTGGGGTTTTTTTTTTCGTAATTATGAGTGCAGAAAGTATGGATTCATAACAATGGGAGGATCCAGTAGAACCCAAAAATCTTGTGAAAAATAATTTTTAAATTGCAATAATTCTACCAAGTTGCTTTGCCATTTGTTTCCCATAAGTATGTAATAAGAAAACTCATTGCTTTAACTTCCAACTGTAGTTTGTACCAGTGGTGTAAAAAACCCCCAACATTATTAGACATTCCTGTTTCTTACAGGGAAATTTATAGTGTGTGCTACTGCAGAGCCAGACTATCTCTTGCACCATGTGAGCAGATATTAACTTGAGACCAGCATCAGACAACCATTTTTGTCTTTCCCTTTATTTGAAATATGACATGCACAAGTATAATTTGGCTTAAGAGACCAATTTATGCTTGAAGTGCTAAATAGTTTTTCTGTTGGCTTTAGATGAGTTACACTGAACACTTACCCAGTTGTCACAAGGATGAATCCATCTAATATAAAGTAATCCTTTATTCATACCAAATAACACTTTTTACTGCTTTACTTTACTGTAGTCAAGTCTCGGAGAGAATCTTTCTAAGTAATCCTTTGAGAGAGGGGAGCTGGTGACAGAGCTATGAATTCTCTGTGGACTTAGGAATTCATCATTAGACTGTCTACACTCATTTTTCTAGGAAAAACAGTAATTTCTTGAGAAAGAGGTAGGAAGTAAATTAAAAGGAAAAAAGAAAACAAACACAAAAATATCGAGACACACTTTGGGTCCCCACTCAACTGCAGAGGCTTTACTCACGTTATGGCTACAAGTAAACAATTGGATTATTGAAATCATTGCAAAACCACGTTTTTTGCCTTAGAAATGGTTCAGAAGAATATGAAAAGCTGCAAAATGAATCTTATTTTGATGCAGTATATGCATAAACTTTTGCCCATTGATAACTGGTCACAATCACTTTAAATCCAGTTTCACCTACAGATCTGGCTAATTCTTAAAAAAGGAAACTACAAATGATATTTTCTTGAATCACTTAATGATACCCAGACACAGATCCGAATTCTAATTTCTCTTTGTCAGTAACAGATAGCATAAAGATAAAATGTACTGTAGAATATTAATATTAATTTTTTAACCATATTGGAAAAACCTTCTGATTACGTTGGCCTGTGTTTTTGAAGCAATATTCTGGGAAGCATCTGACTGAATCCTATTAATTTAGATGAGAGGCAAATGACAGTCTGTATGGACCTCTTTGAAAATTTGAGACTTAGTTCTTTATTCTTATTTCTTTCAAACTGCTGTAGAAGACTTTCATGTATTCAGTGGACTTTCAAAGGCAGACATGTATAGTGCAGTTAAAATACTACAATTTAGTAGTATTGCACTGCCTAAGTTGTCATTTCCTGCAGAGTAAAAGAGTATGGTTAAAACATGTTGTTCTACGTGATGCTGCAAGATTTAAGACTTCTGCTTGTTCTCAGTGGAACCGGTGAAAACTTTATTGCCTGTTGTCAAAAAAAAAATCAATTTAATTTTTGAAACTTGAATCTAAATCTTAGGTCATGCTTCCTTTATAATTACACACACTTACTGGAATGGCATATGGGGAAAATATATAGAGCTTTGTGATACAAAAGAAACGAGGAGAAATGCTAGGCTTTTATGTTGATTGCACCTGTATGGGGGCTTTATAAGCTTACAATTTATATCATTTATAGATAAAGACTCAACATACCCCTAATGTAACTAGTACTGCAGAGCTTTTTTTCCCCCCTTCTTTCTGCTGACTGAATGATAGGTAAAGCAATTTTCAGCAAATGTGTCCCTGTAGGCTGTCATCATGGAGGGGTTGTAATCCTGCATTTTAACCTTAGCACTGGCGACTATCCAGAAATTATTTCATTTATGCCAAACCATTCTGCACAGAGCACTTTCTCTCTTACTGTACAGGAAGAGAACAAACTTTAAATCCTAACATTCCTGTTGTTCTAGCAGATCTTTATCATCTGTTTTCACGAGGATGTAGCAAAAGTGAAATAGCCACGTCTTCCTTTGTTTTCTTGGGGTGATCTCAGTTTAATTAGGAGAGTGAAAATTTGAAAACTCACAGATGACTTAGGTGCCTACTTGACATTTTTACCTTTGGGAATGTTTAGTGTTGGAATCAGATCATTACAAAAATAAATTGTACTTCATTATATCTAAACTGTTTCCTCTTTAGTATTTTTGTTTTAAAATTTACATGCAGCCTTGTGCAGAGACTCAGGTGGTAATGTTACTGCCTTCTATAAAACCGTTTTTGTAGTTGTTTCATGCATATCTGTTAATCCTTTAGTGTGGGCTAAGAGCTTTTCTTTAAAAAGAAACATAGAACATAAATGATCTCTTAAATGAAGCCTGAATTTAGATTTTATTCAGGATCAAGTCATGAATAAGCTACTGTTAGCTCTGGGAAGCTATAGAGCCTCGCAGATTGTCTATGCCCCCTTTCCTAGACCTTGCACACCTAAAATTCCAGCAAACAAAGTAATTTTGAACTGCAGGTGCACATTTTATTTAATCTCTAGAAGTATACTTGCCATATATAACTAGATATATTTAGAAGATATATTTTGCATTAAATTCATAACATCAATTTTATCTTCCCATGTGATCTGCATCTCTCTATCAGTAAACATAGTAATAACTTAGAGATGGAGATGAGCAGGTATTTGCACAACAATTTGTTATCCCATACATACGAAATCTGTGGTGATACACTTTGTTGGAAGTCCTTTGCATTAATTTTCACATAGTGAAAATGCAGTTTTGAGTTACTCCCCAGCTCTGAAAACCATCATTTTCAAACTCTTGACAAATATCCTTGTCCTGTGCTAGGTATTCTGCACTCATGGTACAAAGAGCAACTTCAGAGAGGGCCGTGCTGCTCCATCATTTTATTGCACACTAGGGCAAGGAGTTTTTCTTGCAGACCTTCTTGAGACAGTATTCAGAGGAAAAATCCTGCCTACAAATAATGCTTTATGTTAGAAAATGATCCACTCCTTGAAATTGTTGTCGTATCACAATGGCTCAGGCAGCTGATATTTTCAGCTCCTTTTCCTACTGGGCTTTTTCCCCCTCTTTTTTTCTTTTTAAACTTCTCTCTTTCTGTGAGAGGAACTGTCACTCATGCATTAAATGATTCCTGGTCAGGCAGTGCTTTTCCACAGAAAGGATGTTGGCCTCAGAGTCACCAATCCAGATTCTGTTCTGAATTCATCTATTAACTGAGCAACCAGAAACTTGTAATTACCTTCATTTTAAGTATAAGTCAAAGTTGTTGTAGAAGAACTAACTATTTTCTCAAGTGCTTAAATATGGATTTCTCTAGAAGTCTTGACCTCTGTGGTTTCTTTGGCTTCATTTCCTTTTTAGTTTCCAGCTTTCAGAGGCTCAACTACACATACATTACCCACTGTAAAGTCAAATATTTTCAGTCAGTTGGTTCACTTTCTAAGGGTACAGATGCTGTTTTGTCCAGCATTTTTTGTGGTTGGAGTAGTGGAAATACAAAATTGTCTCAAGAAAAAGGGCATTGATAAGGGTCAAAGCATTGGCCTCTGCTGGCTAGAGCCTTTCAAGCAATCAGGTTAAAAACCAGAAAAACAAAAAAAACAAAAACAAAAACAAAACAAAACAAAAAAAACCACCACAAAAAACAAAAAACAACAAAAAAACCCACCAAAAAACCAAAACAAAACAAAAGAACCAAAGAAAAACCCCAAAATCCAACACATGAACAACTGAGGTATTCCAGTGGCTGAGACCTTATGTTATCTAATAGCTTCCAGAAAGATTCTGCCATGTATCTGAAGTGTAGGAGCAAAGAAATGAAGAACAGTGTTCACAGGCACACAAATACTCAAGAGGTGACCTTCTGAGATTTGGTAAGCAGAGAAGTTAAAGCACGTTTAGTAAAAAACAAAGGAAAAGATAAATGTGGATATTGATGTCCTTTATTTAAGAGACTTCAAATGTTCTCTAGTTAGAGAATTTTCCATCAGTCTGTTTCTTTCATGCCAGGGTTTGGTTCCTGTCCGTGGTGAGTCTGATGAGGAGTGGCTGAGGGAGCTGGGGGTGTTTATCCTGAAGAAGAGGGGGCTCAGGGGAACCTTGCCCTTCTGCACAACCACCTGGCAGGAGGCTGTAGCCAGGTTGGGTTCAGCCTCTTCTCACAAAAAGCAGTGACAGGACAAGAGGAAACAGCATCAAGTTGCCCTAGGGGAGGTTTAGACCAGTTATTAGGGAAAATTCTTCACCTGCTGGGTTGTAAGCACTGGAAGGATTTAGAAGCCATGTGGATGTGGCATTTGGGAATGTGGTTTAGTGGTGGACTTGGCAATGCTGGTTTAGTGGTTGGACTCAGTGATCTTAGAGGTTTTCTCCTGCCTAAATTATTCTATGATTTCTACTGCCTGAAGAGTATAATTCACTAGATACAGCTGGGAAAAAAAAAGGCAAAGTTTCACTAATAAGAATCTCACATAGACTATTAAGTTAAAACTTCCAGGAGACCTTATTAGTTGCAGGGGTAAGGGTCAGGTCTCTTTGTGGATATATCTTCTCTTGGCATTCAGCCTAACAGCTTTAGGGGACATTAGCTTGGAACTGAGCAATATAAGCAGAAACAATTCTGGTGCTCCTGCCTGGTGGGAGCTCACAGATGCTTGTAATAAAAATTGTTAACAATTGTTTCATTAGTTTGCAAAAGCAGATTTCTTGGAATACTCTACCTTCTTTTGCCAAGAATTTTAAATTTCCTTTATGTATATGACAAGCACTAGCAGAAGCTACCTCTCAATTAATTATGATGATATACAGGACTTTAAATGACCACTCAGCATTTTTCCATTTGCATGTTGAAAACAAAATGTAATTGGGTTGAAAACAATATGGTATTTAATGCCTTTAAGTGGCACATTTTTCCAAAAGATAAAGACATACCAACCTTCTAGAATTACATAATATCACAGACATAAGTAAAATTAATCAGATATGCCACGTGCCCTCATTTTGTAAGTGCAATAGCTCATTTAGCTGTTAGCAAAACCTTGCTTAGTGATGCATCGATAATTAGAAACTGTCACTGTCTGTATATGAATAACACTTTTTCTCCCTCTTGCTATTTTGATATTTGGGGGAGAAAAAAATCATCACATACCACATTTCATCTGTCCTGGAGTACAAACATAGTTGGACACTTCAAGATGTCTGTGTAGAATTTTTAAAATATTACAAAATGAAGTGTTTTTATACTTAAAATTACAAACATGGATTTTTATCCAGTAGGCAGATGGGGAGGTTGCTCTTCAGGTAATGCATCTGCAAAGCAGCCTCCTCCATGTAGTGTTTAATGTAATTAGTTTTCATACAGTTGGGTAGGATGCATTTTAGAAACAAAAATTTTCTTGTTTGAAAGGAATGTTTGTACTTAAACCTGCTTAGAAGGTCAGTTGAAAGCCATTTGCTGGTGACTTTTTGACAGACAGGCTTCTCTGAGCTCAAAGCTGTTCATGCATTGGGCAGAATAAGCAAAGGGAAGTTTTGTCAGTCCCCAGGAATCATTAAACTGCTGTGAGCCTGGGCTGCAGCAAGGTGGACAGTCCTGAGAGATGACAGAGTTTTAGTGTCCTTTTCTTCCCAGATCAAAAGGGTGTCTGTGCAGACCTGTGCTGTTGCAGGCCACCTTTTCTGAGGACAGAGCTCCTCTGTTCTCCAGGGTGTGTTTCATGTGCAGCAGCACTTTGTGCGTGGCCCTCCTCGCTGGCTCTGTAGTTTCATTTCCACTGAGAGTCAAAGGAAGGACAGGACATCCATATGGACGGATTTAGGGTCAGGCACATTGCATGAGACTATTTTTATTTAATGCTTAGAAGCTTATCCTGTTCCTTATAATAATTTTTATATAAAGAACAGAATCTTGACTAAACTATTATTAAAATAGTCACATTTAAATCAAAGCTACTGTAAACATTCCAGCAGCTCTGTGTCAGTGATATCCACACTTTAGTGACCCACCTCTGGTCTTCAGTTGGAGTAGGTGGGATGGGAGAATTTCCCTTTTCCTTCAGAGAGATGTGTAAGTGGACAGTGCTGAACATTTTATGGGTGACAGCCTTGTTTTTCCACTAAAAATGGTGGTGGTGAAGATCTCTGTGTCTCTAGTCTAGATAAGACAAAAACCCAAGTGACAATTAGATAACTCTGGTAAATGAAGATAAAACCATTTATCTGGTAAAGCCACATAAAGCCATCCATGATAAGGTGAGGACAATGCAGAGCTGATTTAGGATATTTGCATATATTCAGATTTGTAAACAATAGCCTTTAAAAAAAAAAAGTTGACTCTATCTTTCAGTCTGCTCACTGTAGCCATTTCTCTGTGAAACAGCTTATTTATACCCATATGGACCCCACACTAGGATGTTGCAGTGCCCCAGTAACTCCAGAGGCTCTTTGGAAGCTCACAGATAGTCCTTAGTGCAAGTGTGCACGTTGCTCAGTGGTAACTTCATATTACTTGCTGGTAACACCTTCAGGGAGTAGGATGCACCACTTTCCAAAGGCAGCTTTGGCTCCCTTTCCCCTGGTTTACCCCACAGTGGATGATACACCTTTAGAAAGCTCTCACTGAGAGAGAGGCAGCCTCAGTGCTGCAGAAGTGCAGATCACCTGAGGTGTATTCCAGCCACTGTTTAGCTGTGAATATCTGGGGACTCTACAAATTTTAGCTGGCACTAAACCAACAGTAAAATTGGGGTTTATTATGTAAACTAACTATTTTCAATTCTCTTTTAATGGAAATTTAAAATATTGAAATAATAGTGTAAGACTTCAGAAATTCCCAGGACAGCATGCTCATCTGCTCTAGATTCCTACTGTCTCCAGGCTGGTGGGATTTCTTAACTTGATGCAAAGACCAGCTGCCTGGATTAATAGGAAATGTATTAAAGGTGCATGATGTCATGGGCTTACATGCATACATATATAAATGAATAATTGGATGGCTGTAAGAATATGGACATAACCCTTGGTCTCAGGTGGTTCCTTGACACACAGTGCCAAGACATTCACTCCCACACATGGGCTCTGGAGAGGAAATTTCCTTTTCTGCCTGTTGTATATAAAATATGACAGAGGATTTTTTTAAAACCTGTGCGCTTTGTTATTCTCAAGCCATAAATATTTATGGACTGTGAGAAAATGCACCTGCTACTTACTGCTCCATGTGAAACAAAAGCCCAGGAAGGAAAATGCTGTAAACCAAAGGAGATGCTGAAACATATTTTATCAATTACTGATAATAACTAGAAATGAACTTTTCTCAGAGACAAGATGAAAAAAAAGATAGCAGCAAAGGTAAAGCATCCAACTGAAGAACCTGGCTCCAAAGGCTCTACTTAGTACAATTCATGAACAATAACTACAGTACTATCTGAAATAGATGATGGTTGAGTAGATTGGAAAAGTAAACTCTCCTCAGTATGTTTTCAGAGATGATTATGGGTAATCTATGAAGAGAGACCTCCTGAAGGAGCCCCATTTATTACAAGGCTGAGGGATTTTATGATCTGTCTCACATGAATTGGCACATGACTGTGCACTGCTTCATACATTTATCTGAGAGACCTCTTGGTTCAGATTGCCTGTGTCTACACTGCATTCAGTGTGCAAACATTTGAATTAAATTTGGAATTTGGAGCCATGGAGCCTCACTGGCACGTAAAATACTCCAGACTGCAAAAGTACATCTGGGAACTTGGAGCAAAACCTTTTTTGAATGCTAAACTTGTGCTGTCTTCACTACATGATTCTCAATACAAAAAGTAGCTTTTTGAAGCATTCCGTAGAAAATGTGCTTGTTTTTATTAATGAAATACCTACACTAAGAATTCCTAATGTTTACTAGGATGAAAATAGTTAGGTTTTAAATTAAGCTACAATGTTATAGTGAGATAACTTCTCAGGAGTTTCATGTAAGAAACCTCTTTTTCTCCCAGGTTTTAATATGACCCATAGGTCAGAGGGAGCTGTTTGCTGTCTCTGAGGTAGACACAGTCATTTCCTACACAGGATTTCTGTCGATGGAGCTGCTGCAGTGCTGCTTTTTTTTTTTTTTTTCCCTTTTATTTTTATTTCTCTTTTTGCAACTCTTGCCATTTTTAGTAGATGTGAATAGTCCTGCTTAAACTGTGAAAACAGGAGGTAATACTGTGTCTTGCAACAGGAACATGAATGATTGCAGTGTTTCAAAATCTATTGTGCAGTCAAGGAGCAACAGTGTGCTGTGATTACACCTTGCATTGCCAGGAGCACCTATAAACTCCTTAGAAAACTTGAGTTGTTCCTGTTTTGACTTCTGAATGTTTGTAGTGGCATCTAACAGCCTTACAGGTGTACAGGGCTTCTGAAATGGCAAAATCCAGTCTGTGAATTGTCTCTTACAAGCAGGTGATGTCTATATGCCCATGGGGAATCTTGGAATTCTTACCTGTGACATGGGGTGAAGCTTCCCCAGAGTGGCAGAGCTCTGACCTTCGAGGTCAGCCTGAGGTTTTTGGTAGCAGGGCTGGTACAGCTGGAGGTGGCTCATTGCACCTGCTGAGCACACTGTGGTGAGGTCTGATCAGACCTTGGTAAAAATTAGTGATGCTGGCAAAATTAGCTCCTGGCCCTTGAAAAATACTAATTGAGTAGTCTTCTAATAGTACAATGTAATTCAGCTCAAAGAGTTTAATCAGAATCTATTACATGCTGCTAAAGTGGCTCAATAATGGAAGGCTGATTCATAACCATCATAATCACTTCATTGCACTTTCAGTTTAGATCTGTTTTTCTTCTTGCTTTAGTGCCCAATAGAGTCCTCATAGCCAGAAAAAACCTTGGAATTAAATGTTTGTAGTATTAAAACTTGGGGTTGTACCTATGAAATAATGAAATAGTAAAAGTGTTACTTGTAGGGCAGTACACTTTAGGTTTTATTGCCTTACTTGCATTTGTGGTGTAAAAAAGAGATTTTGACCAGTGTACTGAAATTTTTTTTTACATATTTTCTATCATCTTGTAAAATCCTGGAGTTGAATGTTTTTGGGGGAGAAGCATCTCATTTTTGAGAATGTTTTGCATGGAACTCTGTTTCTGGAACTGTTGGATATCCATGCTCAAATAACTGATCTGAAATGTATGGCTACATGAAAGTGAAGTTGGCCCATTCCTGTAGTCTTTGTCCAGGTTTCACAACTTTAATTTTTGTCTCAGTAGCAATGTTCAGAAGTGCAGACCAAAGACACAGTCTTTGAGGGGGCTCAACTGGTGACCATCTGCCTGGTTCTTCAGGGAAGGCAGAGCTGGCTGGTCAGCAGACCCGAGTTCAAAGCTTTAGATGTGCCACAGATTCATTGACTGCTCTCTCTGTCTCAGTTTATCAATCTGTTTGACAGGAATAAAATAAATTCAGCTTTCCTCCAGGACAAAATATGTGTACAAGTTCATAAAAAGGACTTTGAATGTGTACAGTGCTATGTAGGTGAACTAACCTGCTATGGTAATATATTGGGACAGAGTGGATTAATTTAATTAATCAATCTTTATTTAAATCATTTTACTTTAAAGTAGCCTCTATTTGAATAATTGATTTAAATTTTGCTTTGCATGTTACAATCTCATGCTTTATCTAAAGAAATATTGATTTCTAGTTGTTAGTAAGCATTGATTTTTCAATGAGATACACAGTGAATTAAACTGATTATTTCTGTTTAGGTGGGGAAGGTTTTGAGTGGTTTTTGTGTTTGGTTGAGGGTTTTTTAAAAAATCTTTGAAGGTGTTGCTCTTGTGGAATGATTTGCTTATATTTTGTAAAGGAAAAATTTCCAGGCAAAGCTGTTCTGGACAGAGTAAGAATTGGCCCAATTAGGATGCTTACTTCCTTTTTCAGAATAAAGGCAGAATGATGTTCCAGTGGCTAACTTCAGGTTGAAGGAAGCATTTTTAGAAGAGATACCTGAGAAAGCATAACAGAGAGTTGTGTTTTGGAAGGAAAGAAACAAAGATGTTTTGTATATTTAATGTTGTGGTGGCATGCACAAGGCCTTGGGAAAAAAGAAGGAAGAGTTAAGTGGGTTTGTAGGAAAAGGGAAAAGAAAAAGAAAGTGTAGAAAAATTAAGTAAGAGGGAAGATGAACTAAACCTTGGAATCAGAGTCAGAACCTTGAGCTTAATGTAGAAAGTAATGGTTAATTTTATGTAACTTTTCTTTTAATGAGTGACCATTAAAAATCATGGTCAGTGGCCAGTTACAATGGTCAGTGCAGGCAAGGAGGGTCATTATTTTAGCAGCTGTATTTTAGATATATTTAGATTAGGGGCGTTGGGAATAAAACCTTAAACAGGAATTTGCTGTAACTGTTGCAAGTGATGCAAAACCTTGGACAACTATTTTAGAGGAAGGATTGGAGAAGACAGAGTGCATATTGGAGATATCATAGAGAAGTACAGTGACAGTTTGAGCTGTGATCAAGGGATGGAGAAAAGTGTTGAATGGGCCATGAAACTTGAAATCTCGAGAATCGAGAAAGGTAGTGATGTTGTCAGCAGCAGTTGCAAGGAGGGGAGAATTGGGAGGAAAGATAAGAAGTTCAATTTTCAAGAGGCTGACTTTGACATCAAAATTGTATGTTTGAGAAGCAGACAGAGAAGGGAGATAGCCTGCAACGTAGGGGAAATGAAAGATGCGAGTGAAGATTGGTGATTCATCAGTGTCAGAATGGTGCTGGAAGCTCAGGGCAGGTGAACCTGCTGAGACAGGAGTCTCAGGGAGGAGGAGGAGTGGCTGAGGTTTTCCACTGGAGATCAATGGAAGCAAAGGGAAGAAAAGGAAAACTTGGACGTGTCAACTCCTACAGTGGACATCTGTGGTAGGAAAGAGGAGGTGTTCCATTGCTCAGCCACAAATCAAATACAGAAATGGAAACCTTACTGATTTCAATTTTAGAATGTCTTGTAAAGACTTTTTAACGGGACCAGCTATTTACATGCATGTAGATAATTTGATTAGAGGCCTTTGAGAGAAATATACATATATTATCTTTAATTTGTGGAGCAAGTACATCTTAAAGAGCATTTACATGATCAGTTCCCCCTAAGTCTTAGATACCTTATGGCAGGACTGCTGAACACATCCAGTAAATCCATAATTCCTTCTGAGATACTAAATATTATTTTTAGTTTAAACATTGGGAAAGAAATCATTTTTAAAGCTTATTAAAATGTTATGTGAATATTTTTCAAATATAATTCATATTATCACTGGTGCATAACTTTCCAAATGAATAATTCATGGCAGCAATAGTCACTTTTGATAATCTATAGTGGTGTGTTATGTTGGTTCTGCTGAGAGATTAACACTTACGGCCTAAGGAATAAAACCAGAGAATCTAATCCATTTGTTTGCCTATTCACAGTGTCAGATATTTTCTTAAATTAAAACCTATTAGTTTGAATTCTGAATCTTAAAATTGAATCTCTTTTAGCTCATTTTAGACTTCTAGAAAACAGGATTTTGATATATAAGGTATTACAGGCAAATAAGTATGGGGACTATTGATTTTCAGCACAGTTTTTCTATCATAGACACTGAAGAATGTTTCCAAGAAAAATTTATAGGATATTAAGCAGAGAAATGGTTTTAAAAGGCTGTTGGAAGACCCAGGAAATGGGATAGACCCTGTCTTTAATTGGTTGTTATAAATTTTCTGAAAAGCAGCTGAATTTGAAATGGTTTTTCACCACCCATTATGATGACATATCTAATATAAAAATAAGGAAAAATGTAAATTCTGTTTTAGTAATATTAGTTTGACTCCATACACATCCTGTTGGTAAAAGTATGCATTTAATTGTAAATAGTGATGTAGGAGAAGTTCAGGTTTCCCAGAGAAAATGCTGAGATACATGTAAATTACATACTTGATGTCTGTTTGACTTCTCCCATTTATGATCAATTAAGGTTTAACTTCTGTAACAGGAATTTTAGTGATGTACATTATTGCTTTTCTTGTGGGTTTCTGTCTGGAAGCAATGGGGTAGCCACTGGTAGTGTCTCCTGGCAATCTCTCAAAGTTGGTTTGTATAGTAATGTGCAATGCAGCTATTGCAGGACTTTGGGTAAAATGCCAGGATTGTACTTAGGGATTAGAGTCTACTCATATTAATAAATCATTCAAAATGTAGGATGTCATTGTTGGGGTTTTTGATTTTCAAGTAAATGCTGTGGTTTAATTACAGTGAAGTATTTCTTAAAGGAGCAAATTTTATTCCAGAAGTTATTACTTTAATAAGCAATGAATAGGCAATTAAATAACTTGAATCTGTTTTCTGAACCAGAGTTGGCATTCAATGTATACTTGAAAACCACCAGCAGAAACAATGAATCAGATACTGTTTGCAAGTTTTACTTAAAGAACAAAAGCTAAAGTTTCTACAGCCTGAATCAGAAGGATCATTAGAATTACTAGTGGGTGCTGACATCCTGCCTCTGCAACACTACCTCCCAACCTGGTATGATTTTGGGATATAGTCCCTGATTGCAGGCTGAAAGAGAAAACTTCCATTAAAAAAAAAAAAAAGAGAGAGAGAGAGAAAAGAACAAAAGCCAAAAGCCCCCAGTATTATTTGTGAGTCTGGTGTAATGTGGCTAAATCAGAAGTAAATGTATAATTAACCTTTTTTTCATGATAAATTAACATTAATTTTCTCAGGATTAGTGTGAAATAGCATAATATAGGACAGGTTTAGCATTCAGGGTAAGTGTCACATGGGACCTTTAACACTCTTACAGGATTAGTGCAGCCAGTGATTCATGCTGTTACCATGCACACAGAAATAGTGTGCAGCTTCTGGCCATCAAAGAGGCTTTCCTAATTATCAGCTTTTACAAGTGAGCATAGAAAGATTAGAATATAAATATGAGGAAGATGGCTTCAGAGTTCTTGAGGGAACAAGATAAAATACACTCTTTCCCCAGTGAGTAGCTCAATTTTCGAAAGAGATTTGCAGTATTGTTGGAGAATGCATCATTAGGAAGATAATTAATGAAAAGGTCTGTTGTTAGGGTCTGAGTGAGTGTGGTGTCTTTATGTTCATGCCTCTTTTTTCTTCTACAAGGGCATTTCTTCCTTGTCTTATTAATCTGAGCATTCCTTATGCTAGGAAAATGATGTATAATTTTTGAAGACTGGGAAAGAACAGTTGAAGTTAAAAAGCACTGGTTGAAAGTGTACAGCTTTGATGATACTGAGAAACAGGCCAGCTCTGTTTAGGTACTCAAATACAGACTCAGTGTATTAATGTGCTTAATGTTTGGAATCCAAGAACCCAGAAGCGGAATTCTTTTTCTTAAACACTTGAACCAAAATAGGAAATGAAAACACAGATGCTTTAGAAGCATCATTCTGGTAAGTCCTATTAGTGGCCAGAAGCTCCTCCCCCAGCTGTGATCTGTGAAGCTGTGGTTCAGAAGTTAAGGACAGATGTAATTTGCCCTGCTCTGATGCTGCTCCCCAGAGGGTGTCCCCAGACAGGGACTGGGGCTCACCAGTAATGTGCTGAAACATTGTGTAGTGTGAACACAAGGGTAAGTCTGAGGCCATAGATGAGAGGCAAATTTTCCAAGCAACTCACTCCACCTTCTTTCCTTGTTTTCATTTTTTACTGTAGATGCAACAATTTGTTGCCTGTAATACACCAGCTTTGCTCAAATGGGGCTCCTTTGCACCTCCTTTGCTAAATATCAGCCCATGTAGGAGGTAACGTGGAAACACTTGAGCAATACCTGAGGAAGAAAACATGCTTACAGCCAATACACTGTTAATATATCAAATACAACATTTTACAGCCTGGTGAGCTCTGCTTCATAACTCAGAAAGAAAAAATAGTGGGGTTCATGACTTCTCAGTGAATATAAGATTGCAGATAGTTTGGGCCATTAATCCATGTCAGGCACCAGTCATCTGCATGCTCCTGGACGTATTTTGTTTTGCACACAGAGGTATTGTTCATATAGATTTCAGAGGTTTAAAAGGTTAGTCTGGGTTTTGTGGAAGTCCTAAAAGTTTAGATGCTACTGTGTGGACTGCCATATGTCCATAAATCTCAGACATCTGGCAGCCCAGCTGGAACTGGTGTGCACATGAGGTCTGGTAGAGCCATGCACAGCAGCCACTGGGAAGTGCTGGATTCCCTCCCTCCACATGTGCTGCACAGCTGACTTGTGCATGGAAATACCCTGAGCTGCTGGGCTGGTTCATTGCACATGGACACGAGTACCTGCAATTTGTCTTTGTAGGTTTTTTCTTTCTCTAGACCCTGATATATTTTGCTGGACAGCCTGGGTGAATTTAAATTAATAATGTAAAGATATTTGTTCCTATGTAGTATGTCTGGGGGCTCAGGCCTTTGGAAGCAATAGCCCTTTTTCTGCTGTTACAGATTGTAAATTCAGAGCACCTTTTGGATCTCAGTGCAGTTTTTCTAGGTTTGCATCTTAGAGGCAGAGGTCAGCATGGGAACTGCTCAATGGGACTTCTTTTTCCTTTTGCTTTGCTAGCCTGGATATTCATATTTACCAAGAAAACCAAGAAGGCTGAACTTGAATGGTGTGTGTGTTAAAAACGAGCCTTTTAGTGCTTAATGTATATAGGAGAAATTGTTCAAGAACAATTTATCCATAGATTGTCTGTGCAGTGCCTTCAATGACAGCTTCATCCTGGGTTATCAGCTGTTGTAAGTGCCAGTTGCACAAAGGCATATTTAACTTGTGCACTTGCTTTGCTTTGTAGTCAGATTTTGCATTCATGAGCAGATACAATTTGCTTATTGTTTGGAACAGTTCCTTTCCTTTTATGTAAATTCCTTGTCTTTTCTTAGACTCCCGTACCTCTATTACATGTCAAGCAAGAGTCTGATCACTGGACAAGATGTCTATATGTGAAATAGAAATTGAGTGTAGGAAGGGGCAGCTGGGCTTTGTTGGCTTTTAAATTACAAAGTTAGATGGAAACCAAAAGTGTTTAGCATGAATGTCCTGGTTGAGAAGGGCTGAATAGAACTGTATCTTTGTAGGCAGTTTCTTTCTGAACTCTGCCCAGGACAAAACCTACATAAAAATAAGAATCCTGTAATATGAGGATGTTTTAGATGAAATTTAACTAGTTGATTGAGGTTCTGTGTGTAATTATCTGAAAACCCACAGGCACACCTACACATAAAGTTCAGCATTGTTTATATGGATGTGTAGGGTAAAGGTCTTCATTTTCATCTTGGAGTGCCAGGGAGATGGTTTTGTATTGTAATTAAGTCTTCATAATATCAGGAAGAAATTGCTGTGCTCCAATCTGAAAATTCATTGTGCAGCTAAATGCTCCTCTTTGCATAGAAACTGTTCTTAATTAATAATCTGTTTGATGGATTATTAGTGCCAGACTGGATTGGCATCTGCGCTTTGGACATGATGTACCTGATTGTACTAACAAGTTATAACAACATGTATCAACTACTGTAATTATCATGTTGCCACTGTTTTCTGCAGATGTAAAGATACATAATTCAAGCTGACAAGCCCAAAGATTTTATTGGAATGACCTATGATACCCTAAGTTCTCATTAATATACAGCCAAATGCACAATATCAATTAAGTATAAGATACAATCTCAGGCCTTCTTAGCATTAGCAACAGTTAAAATTAGTAGTGCAGCAGAAGTTCTTATAATTTTATTTTCCTGCCATGTTGAAATGAAGAATTTTGCAGTTTAAAAGATTTCTTAAAAATGTGTGCTTTTGAATAGTCTGTTCTTTTTTGTGTTTTCAATTCTGACATTAGTATGTAGTAGGAGTAAATAGCATTTAAAATGAAGCCATTGTTTATTCACAAATCAAATAAGCTACCGACAGCTGCCCTAGTGGCTTCCTCATTCACTTAAATTAATGCCTAAGGCCTTGGGGTGAATAGTCTTCTGGGGAGAATGTGGGCATTTATTTTCGATTTCCATTCAATGTTGGGTCTTTTAATGCCAAATCCTATTTAATGTGCACATGTTATGTTGAACTGTGTGCAAATTTATTCTACGGACAACTTGACAGAATTCATACTATTAAAGTCACATACAATTCGTACTCAAAAAATAAGGTCTTTTCTTTTGAACAAGCAGTGTACAATTCTGTCTTTATTTTAGTTTAAGATCTGCATAGCACTGAGAATAAGTCCTACACAATAGTAGGTACTTTTTAACTAAGCTTGGGGTTTGATGTTTTGGATTTCTTCCAAGCCCTGTGCATTTAATCAGGATTTTCTTGTGCCCTCAAGTGTTGAGACAGTGCTGTGATGGATACAGTTCAAGAACTTGAGGGGGAGGGTAGTTTTGCTAGGTTCAAGTATCCTCCTTTTTTTTATTCTTTTTTTTCTTTTTAATTTTTTCCCCCCTTACTTGGAAACTGCATAAATGTATTTGAAGACTGATATTACATCAGGGCAGCAAAATTAATTAGGCCCTATGTCCACATAAGGACTTAGACCCTGTGACAAAAAGAAGATGAGAGGATGTAAGAGTGATAATGATTCTCTAATGTAGTGGTCAGCCTCTCCTGGGGAAGTGGAATACAGTTCCAGTTCTGCTCCAAGAATTGCTTTTGCATTTAACAGAAATAATTGAATTGGATGACTGTCACTATCTCATTTCCCGTCCCGGTGCCGTGTTAAAATGACCACATTTTAACAGCACACAGTTTATTAAGCAAGTTCAAATAAATTCCAGTAGACTTTAAGCTTCTTAGGTCTGAGAGAGAGAACATTTCCTTTGTGGATCTTGAGGGACATTGTTATCAACTAAATGGAAAGCTGCTTTGCCCATTAGCAGTGAGGTTATGGCCAAGTGCAGAGATTGAACTTGGAATGCTGTTTAGCAACATGAGAGAGGCAGTCTGGCCATGACCAAAAGCCCAGGGTCTAACCTCAAACACTGGAAAACTTTGGAGCTGTAAATAAAGTGCTTATGGACTTCGTGGCTCTCTTTAGTAGCAGGGGTCTGGAACTTGGTAATTCTGGATTAAGTGCTTAGCTTCCAGCTAAAAGGCAGCACAGATATGTTTGAAACATTGCTGGAAAACTGGTTCTAGGTGTCTGCTGGGAGAGGACTGCATTTAAAGTTGAAAAAGAAACCAAGGGCTGAAAGTTTGACCTGTCACCACCTCAGAGGGGATGCAATTTTCCTTTTCTGCATCTGTAACTCATGCAGCTTTTGTTTATGAGCTCCCTCTAAGCCTGGATTTGACACAAACTTCTAAAGTGTTAATCTCTAAAAGATTACACCTCTTTTGGCAGCTCTTTTGCTTTTTTGCACTTTCTTCTGTCTGTATTCTCAGATTTGCATACTCACTCCTGAAATGGAAGGTGAAGTGTCCTCCGGTTTTTTCTCTGCCTTCACACTTCAGCCTTTTCCTCAGCCCTTCTGGACTGGGTAAAGATCACAACCCCTCTACTGTTTAATGTTCAATCTTGCTTTATTTTGTGGAGCTGGAAAGGAGGGGTCCCAGCTACTGCAGACTCCTCTGGCTCCAATTCTGCAGTGGTTTTCTCCTTTAAAAAGTGAAGCTGGTGCTAACCTGTGCTTCAGTTCTGAGATTCCCCAGTTTACAGCAGCATGAAAATGGCATGACTTCTGAAAGCTTTGCAGCAGCCTGCATGGCTCTTAATAGCATCCGTGTTGTGACAGGACTGTTGTCAAATTTAGGGGTTTTTTTCCAAGTTAAAAGCTGTTAGCAGCAGCTGAGAGGTGGTTGTGTGCTTTCCTCTATTATTTTTTGGGTTGGGGTTTTGATTTGGGTCAAACACCTCCACCCCAGCTGCTTCAGCAAGGCAATTCTGCATTTGCTTTACCTGCACTTTGCTTTTGGGAGGTTATTGTTGTAACTAAAAGGTTGGGAAAGAGTGGACAAATTAGTCAAGCCTGTGTTTGTGAAGATAGGCATTTCAGTTCCTCTCGAGGTACTCAGAACAAAGTGATTTTCAGAGTTGTCATATTTCCCCAGCTACCACAAACTCAAGATGAGCTTGGTTTGTTGAATATCTCAAGAAAAAACTTTGCTTTTTTTTGAGAAATATGACATAAGGTAACCTGGTATACCATTTTGCTCTTAATTTTCATTGAAGTTTATATTCTGAAAGAATTAATGGTTGCAATTCCCCTCTTGCAAAAGAGAGCTTCCAGCCTAGCCTGTAGTAGCAGAATTGTCTGTGCTTGCTGAGATATTAATTGTTCTTGCTTGGTTTTTAAAATATTGTTATGGTGTCCAGAGAAATCTTAAAAAGTGGGTGCTGTATAGTAAAATTTTGTACTTGTAAAAAAAGAAGAGGAAAAAATTGTATGATTTGAAAACTTCTTACATCTTTTAGAAACCATATTTTCATGCTCAGCATGCTATGTGAACAAAATAGTCATGTAATATTTTTAGATATTATATATATACTATATATATATATAATATATATGTATATATATATGTACATATATATGTACATATATATATATGTATATATATATATATATATATACACTAGGCAGTGCTTCTGCATATTTTTTGAATACTTTTCTAAATTTCTTATATTGTGAGATCTGTCACCTGTTCCTTTCCATTTGTTTCTGTGCTAGGTCAATGTATGTTTACACATTTACTGCTTTCATCACCTCTCCTCTGTTACTGCATCCCGAAAAAACTTTGTTCTTCAAAGTTTAACTCATTTGTAAATGCATTTAAGGCCATCCTTTTCTATTTTTGAAAGTTACTTTTGTCAGGTATACAGCATTCCAGAGCATGGGTGCAGAAAGTGTTACTTCAGCAGGGTCAGTTAGATATTGACATCGTGCCCCTTGCTTGGGGTGGTTCCCACTGGAGACACTTCTTCCACGTTCAGTTTGTGAGCTGTGCCCTGCTGTCTGCATTTGCCTCTGCAGAGGCCCTTGTCAGGGGTGGAAATTTCCCCCTCATGGATGGAAATATCCTGTGTCATCTCTCAGCCAAAAATTGTTTTGACCACCAACCTTCTGGTGGTTAAAGCTGATCTTTCTCTCCTTCTCTGGAGGACTTTCAAGTTTCTTTCAAGTTTGCCAGCTAGCAGTGTTTCCTATCTTAGATTAAGCAATTTGAGTATTAAATGGCCTCTTATGGCAGTGGGAAAATAGAAGATACAAGTTAATGGCACATCAGTGTTTTTACTGATAAAATCTGTAATATTCTTGGCTTGGGTGAGAATCAGCTTAAACTCAGTCAAACAAAGTACCTGCAAGTTGTGTTCCAGCCCCACTGTTTCATTCTCTTGGGAGCCTACATGCTTTGGATCTAGACATAAGGAAAGGAAATTACTTTTAGGCATACATTTCAAATGAGAATACTTACTTGCATTTAAAAGGTGTTTTCAGGGTGTGAAAATCCCAGGTTCCCCTGGAGCTGGTCTCAGTGTCAGACCTGTAGTACCTGTGGAAGGTACAGTCCCTCTGTGGCACTCACTGCAGTCCCCTGTATGCTTAAGTAAGTTTAGATGATCCTTCAAGGTCACTTCCAAATTGGGCTATTCTGTTATCCCAGATGAATTCCAGAAGGAATTTGACCAAACTTACCTGTTCCTTGGCAGTGCCATATTTGTTCTCTGGGCTCAGTAGGGATAGAGTCTGGCTCTGTTTGGCCCTTGGCCTCCTGCCCCTGGCGAGGTGGCCTCTGTGCACCCTGGAGGGATGCAGAACCTCTGANTGTCTGTGCTTGCTGAGATATTAATTGTTCTTGCTTGGTTTTTAAAATATTGTTATGGTGTCCAGAGAAATCTTAAAAAGTGGGTGCTGTATAGTAAAATTTTGTACTTGTAAAAAAAGAAGAGGAAAAAATTGTATGATTTGAAAACTTCTTACATCTTTTAGAAACCATATTTTCATGCTCAGCATGCTATGTGAACAAAATAGTCATGTAATATTTTTAGATATTATATATATACTATATATATATATAATATATATGTATATATATATGTACATATATATGTACATATATATATATGTATATATATATATATATATATACACTAGGCAGTGCTTCTGCATATTTTTTGAATACTTTTCTAAATTTCTTATATTGTGAGATCTGTCACCTGTTCCTTTCCATTTGTTTCTGTGCTAGGTCAATGTATGTTTACACATTTACTGCTTTCATCACCTCTCCTCTGTTACTGCATCCCGAAAAAACTTTGTTCTTCAAAGTTTATCTCATTTGTAAATGCATTTAAGGCCATCCTTTTCTATTTTTGAAAGTTACTTTTGTCAGGTATACAGCATTCCAGAGCATGGGTGCAGAAAGTGTTACTTTAGCAGGGTCAGTTAATATTGACATCGTGCCCCTTGCTTGGGGTGGTTCCCACTGGAGACACTTCTTCCACGTTCAGTTTGTGAGCTGTGCCCTGCTGTCTGCATTTGCCTCTGCAGAGGCCCTTGTCAGGGGTGGAAATTTCCCCCTCACGGATGGAAATATCCTGTGTCATCTCTCAGCCAAAAATTGTTTTGACCACCAACCTTCTGGTGGTTAAAGCTGATCTTTCTCTCCTTCTCTGGAGGACTTTCAAGTTTCTTTCAAGTTTGCCAGCTAGCAGTGTTTCCTATCTTAGATTAAGCAATTTGAGTATTAAATGGCCTCTTATGGCAGTGGGAAAATAGAAGATACAAGTTAATGGCACATCAGTGTTTTTACTGATAAAATCTGTAATATTCTTGGCTTGGGTGAGAATCAGCTTAAACTCAGTCAAACAAAGTACCTGCAAGTTGTGTTCCAGCCCCACTGTTTCATTCTCTTGGGAGCCTACATGCTTTGGATCTAGACATAAGGAAAGGAAATTACTTTTAGGCATACATTTCAAATGAGAATACTTACTTGCATTTAAAAGGTGTTTTCAGGGTGTGAAAATCCCAGGTTCCCCTGGAGCTGGTCTCAGTGTCAGACCTGTAGTACCTGTGGAAGGTACAGTCCCTCTGTGGCACTCACTGCAGTCCCCTGTATGCTTAAGTAAGTTTAGATGATCCTTCAAGGTCACTTCCAAATTGGGCTATTCTGTTATCCCAGATGAATTCCAGAAGGAATTTGACCAAACTTACCTGTTCCTTGGCAGTGCCATATTTGTTCTCTGGGCTCAGTAGGGATAGAGTCTGGCTCTGTTTGGCCCTTGGCCTCCTGCCCCTGGCGAGGTGGCCTCTGTGCACCCTGGAGGGATGCAGAACCTCTGACATGCTGCTGCTTCTGGAGCCAAACCCAGCACATCCTGATACAGATCTTTATCAGCTCATTACAGCTGCTGAAATGTGAAATCTTGGAATGGACTGCACTACAAAAGGAATAAGAAATTTTCATTAGCTCTTATCCCATCTACCCTCTCATTTGCATGCACAAGTGATAAATTCCATTTATTCTCTTGCCTGGGATATTGATTTTCTTTTAAAATTCCTGTTTCAGGATACATATCATATTCATTGCTCTTATATGCACCTGTTTAAACACAACACTAAGAACCCTTAGGCTTGATACAGAGAAAACAAATCCTTTGTGAATTTTTAATTAACCTGTCTATATGATTTGAACTGAATAAACAAAATTTACTGCATATATTTCGATTAACTGGCCTTTTGTATTCTCACAGATCTAAGCACAACCTTTCTGGGAGAAGACTCAATTAGCATTTCGATCTCTGTTTCACTTGAACAATTCAAGCTTGTTTTTAAGAATGTAGTCTTTTGTCTACAGATAAACACAGAATTAAAAATCTAACCTGATATATCAACTAAATTAAAATTGGACAGATTACCCTCACCCCTCAGACATCACCTGCAGAGCATGTTTTCTTCTTGCAGCCTGAGAAATTCAGCTCCAACGTGGCTGTGTGTGGTACCTTATACTTTATATACCACAGGGAAAGGGGTTTGTAGGTCCTTGGGTGCACGGACACAATCCAGACTAGGATACCACACAAAGGAAGATGGGAGTGTATGTTAAACTGCCCTTAGACAGGAGTAATTCCTTCCAATCCTTATACTTTTTTTTTTTTTTTTTTTTTTTTTTTTTTTTTTTTTGTCCCCTTTCTGAAGATGCAGAAGAAGTCTCTAAACAGATGAAAGCTCATAGGTGTTATTTGGGAGCACCTTTTCATCAGGTAAAAATTGGCTGGTACAGATCCATGCACTGCTGGATGGAAATGAAAGTATGAATTTCTGTAAACACAAACAATGTGTGCTGCTGTTTTGAACAGTGCTCTCCAAGATACAGTTATTCTTCCAATAGAGTGCAACACCTCATTTACTCAGGCGTAAATGTTGTTTTATAATGGCAATGTCATTCGTTCCAGTAGTCCTGTGTACACATGTAAACAGATCAATTCATTTTGGGGTTTAATTCATCTTGTTTTCTCTGACATGTTACAATTTAAAAGCAGTAATTAAGCAAATACGTCGCATTGTATTATGTTAATTGTCTTAATATCCAAGTTCCATTTTCATACAAAATAGTGATAAATATGGTGGCAATACAGTGAACACCAGTTGTTTCTCCTACAAAAAAAAAATGTATCCAGCAACATTCATTGACTTAGGTTAGCCTTTGGGTCCACGAATAAGCATCCCACATCTGCTTCAAATGTAGGCAAAATTCAGTTGACTAATTCTGCAGGCAGTTTGTAAACATACTTTGATAGGTATGTCCTTCTAAATCCTGTATCAAATCAAATGTGTATCACACAGCATGACCTAACATAGCTCAGAGCAAACTAGCACATGCAGGACTCACATATGCATTTGCAAAAGAAATTCAGTGTCTTTGTTTGTACCTTGTCTTCCGCTCTCTATCTTTTCATCTTTACCATAACGCTAAAGATGTTTACACTAGCAGTCCATAGCACTTCACCAGTGCTGTCTGTAATCAAAGAGCTTTTGACCTTTCCAAAAAAGAAAAACTACTGAGGTTTGCTTGTTTGTTTGTTTGTTTGTTTTGGGGGCTTTTGAATTCAGTGTGAAGTGCACGTAGGCACAGATGAATAAAGGTTGAGTCTTGAGGCCTTCTACCAATTCAGTTCCCCATAACTTTGAATGTCTTTAGAAGATGTTTTTTGTAGTAAAAATCTTCTTAAATAAACTGAGACCTACATTTTGGTAGACCTCTGAAAACAGACTGTTTTGTATGTGAAGTGTGTTTCAAATGCCACATCACTGAAACACCTCCTGTTGTCATTTGTGCCTCTTTCAGCCACTCCCTTGCCTGAAGTGCAGTTATCATGATGAGAATCTGCAAAGCAGTACTTTGAGGTGGGGTTTTTTGGCCCAGGAGAGGCTGTTGTACTAATAGCTCTAGAGCTGTGTCTGAGACTTTCAAACTCCTTGACTGGTGTTAAGCTGCTTTGCTTTTGTGAGCATCCCTTTCTCGTGGCAGGGAGAACATCAGTGTGAGCATCCCTGTGGGGTTTCTGGTTCCTGTGGCTGAGGGATCCAACTCACAGCTGTAAAACCTGCAGCCACTCTGCTGTGTAAACAGTGCTGCAGAGTGATTTCAGAACACTTCAGTTTATAACCTTCTTTGAAAACCAGCTCCCTTAATGACACTTAAACATGGGTTCCAGATGTGACAGTTAAATATACCCAACTCTTGGGAAATTAGCAGCGTTGTTTTTTTTTTTTTTTTCTTTATTCATTACTAAGTGTCCTCTGCCATTTTTCACGCTCTCCCTCCAATTGTCTCTCAGTCTTCCTCTGTACTCCACATTACAGCAGAGACTGCTGTGCTTTGGTACTTACATTCTCATGAGGGAGTGGAGGAACAGCATTATCAACTCACTGTCTGTAGCAGCTGAACAGTGTAAAGTCTCACTGCACTTAATCCTGGGTACAAAATGCTACTGGACAGCAGTGTGTTGAGTTTCACATTCCACTGGATACCCAGTGTGTGTCTGTGTGGATGTCTCCATGAGTTGATGCATTTATGCACGACAAGGACATGATCTGTTAAATGTAATTTTGGTAGAAGCGTGTAATTCTGGTCAGTAAAGTTTTGGGGGTTGTTTTTTCATTCCAAGTACAAGAATAACTTAACAGAACAAAGTCAAAAAGAAGAAGGGCAGCTCTGTAGCCATGAGTTCTGATCATGGATGGAAATATCTTACGTCATATCTCAGCCACAAAGGGGTTTGTCTTAGTTCTCAGAGTAGGTTTGTTTGAAAGACCGTTCTTGAAAGTAACGTGTCATTCCAAGCTGGAATACTGAAAAGCATGCAAAGAGAGTTCTTAAATAGTATTGCCATAGAAGAATATTAATGGCAAATAGGAATCTGATTAGCTCCTTTTGAATTGTTACAGGGTCCAAAGACAATGAAATAATATTCCCGGATGCTAATGAATTTTACATATCTTTGTTCTACTGAGGCCATGTTTCACTTAGCATGCACTCTCTGTCTCTGGTTGATTGGGGCACTGACTGTTCCCTAGGTGCTGCAGCTAATAATTAAAGACCCGCAGAGCAGATCTGATACCACCAGACCTCTTGGCAGGGCTCTGCCTGTCTCTGTGATTACCCTGTTGCTGCAGTTTGGCTTTACACCCCTTGTCCTGCACCCCACTCCTTCCTCCCTGGAGTTCTCTCATTACAATGCACACCTGGGAGGAGGAGTTCACCTTACTGGGGCCTATTCTACTCAAATATTTCATCTGGTTTTTCTAAAGCAGTCCTGGATTACATGCCATTGAGATCACTTCTGTGCAGTGCAGCACAAAGCTGAATCTCATCGGTCTCTCTTTGCTTTATTTTTTCATCTTTTTAAATCTATACTTCAGGGAACCACATTTTAATAATGGAAACCATCACCATGTTTATCAAATTAAAGCAGACAGTGACCTGGCCATCTATTAACATTCATAATATTCTTGGGACTCAACTTACACAAATTCATGTTACCTGCTTAGTAAATTAAGATCCTGTAACAGAGTTAATCATTCATGGTTATTATTGACATATGCCTTTGTGCTTTCAAAGAGAACATGTTAAAATAGTAACTAATTAAAAACAATAGGCATAAGAGTAGCATAATGTGTGTATAGCTAAATGCCTAGTGGTCCATACCTCTCTGAAATTTCTAAATGTACAGTGGCTTAAAGACAGTATGTGTATTTTTTTTTAAAAGTGTGCAATGTCCATTGATTTATAACTTGTTTGGAATTACAGCTCTTAGAGAAAAGCCAGCTTAAAAGCAGTCTTTGCCATGCTCCATGCTCTAGTTTATGGTTTCCCCAATGGCAAGTGAAGTGTTCAGCCTTTACGAGTTTGTTTCCTCAAAAAACTGTCATGGCCATTTTAAGAAGAAAAAACTTCAATGGTTAAGAGTTAATTTGAACTGTCCACATTTGAAAAAAATTAACCTTGGCTGCCTCTGTAAATGTTGCTGGGAACTCTGTCAGACTGAAGACATGGCTTTGACTGATGAATTACTAACTGGATGAAAATACAAGTTTCAAACTTACTTCAGACATCATTCAAGACTGGTTGGAATTTCTCCTCTAAAATGCATGAAAGAGGTTTCTTAACGATGCATAAAGATACCTTAAAAACTTTATTAGAATTTGGATTTGGGGATCTACAAAAAATAATTCTCCTAATGTCTGGGACATTCTTTTAAGGCTTGGGACAATGACTAGATCTGTTTATTTGCAATGTTAACTAAGACCTTAGGATAAATCACAATTTTGTATGGTGTTCTGATTTTGTTCTTTTATATTGTACTATCTCTAAGCTCAGTCCTCTGCCTACAAAATCTTCATTTTTGTCCTCTAAACTCTTGTGCCATGTCTTGCTTGTCATTTCTTGTTTGTATCTCCAAGGCACAAAATTTACCCAGCTATGTGTTTACTAAAAATCCATGGAAAAATAGGGACTTGTGTGTATAGTTATATTAACAAAAATAAGGGGTTTTTTTCATAGTAGAATCATGAGGGTTTTTCATTCATTTTCATATTGATACAGATGTTACATAATCAGACAAAGCCTTACAACTCATGCTTGTCACTTTCCAGGCTAAAACTGGTTGGAGTCTGGTTGGAATGGTATATTTTAAAGGAAAACATGAGATATTAAAAGAAAATTTTGAGAAATTCCTAGAAAAATTAAGAAAATAATTCAAATCCATTACATAATTTTAATTTACCCTAATGACCTGCAATTTCCTTTTTCTGACATGTGGCCCCATTGCATGAATCACATTGACATTGTCATGATGAATTACATTCATTAAAAGGGTTGTTTTGTTATTCTAGTTAGTTTACAATTCAGTATTCATGCTCTGTATCTAGTGATATTGCTTTACAAAAAAATTAGACTTTTATGGCATTTTTTTTCCCTTTGGCTGAGCTAAACCAGCTTTTGTTAAGATCTGACTTTAATTTACAATATTGCTTCAACAGCTAAATTGAGCAATTCTTGAATTAGACATGTAACAGTGCACACTACAAAATATTTCAATTATATCTAATACTGCTACGTCAAACCCCATTTTTTTTTAATTGTTGCTTGTTTTCAGCTATTGTACTGGAAACTGATATGCATAAATGTTTATTTCTTACTTTCTGTAGGCCAGGTTGATAAACCCAAGTTGAATTTTATAGCCATTTGTTTTTAGCAAGTCCGTAAGGCTTGCCAGGTCTGTCCCAGTGAGTGATACAAGTTTGTATCCAGATGATTTCTGTGCCATGTGATACCAGACATGAGATACCCGTGACATCTCACAGTCAGCCAGCCAAGCTTTAAAATTTTCACACAGCACCAGCTGACCTATTGTTGAATTGAAAAATTTTACTTATTTATCTCTTTCAAAGTGGAAAATTTGTCCATTTACTGTATTTTTTTGACTGAAAACATGAGCTGATAAATATATTACAGGATATAGCAATCATTAGGGCAGATTTTTACAAGTTTTTCTGGTGATGGTTTTGTCCAAGTTTATTTTCCACTAAAAAGAAAAAAATTGTTTAGATACAGAGTAATTGCTCCATTCAGCCTCTTATGATTTATACATGTGTTAGGAATTTACGAATAGAAAGATTTCTGCTGTGAATCAGAGCAGCTGTCCATCTATCCCTGTCTGACAGCAACCAATAAAAGCTGCTTTTCAGGACATTTTCTATTTTCTTCCTCTCCATTGAACTCACTGGAGCAAGATGGGTGTGTATGTGACATGGGATCAAATCAATTTGCTTTTAATACAGGTGTAGACAATGCTAATTAAAAACTGAATCTGGAATTCTGCTTATAAATTCAGTATTTGTGTTTGAGTTGAGGCTTTTCCATGGGCACTAGAACAGACTTTCTCTATTTAAAATATAGATTTCTGTTATGCATTGCTTATACTGACAAAGAATAAATACCATCCTCATTTTCTTAGTCTGATGCTTAAGGAGCTGTAAATTAGATTCCTTGTTCTGTGTTGGTCTTTTCTAAAGATAGGAAAAGTCTAGGAAATGAGACAGAACTTAGAACAACATGAGAAATGAGACATCTCTTAGAACAACAGAGTTACTCTGAATTTTTGAGTCTAATTGCAAGCAGAGAATGTAGTTCATTGTATACACCAAGTAAATCAAGTATTCTTCCCTCAAAATGCTTGGGAAACTCCTAGGCTGGAAGTTTAAAATAAGCATAGACCATTGCTGAATGCTGGCACTGAAAAGTTGAAAGCAATTCCTTCAGAAGCTATTATCTTCTGTCACTCTTTGTGAGAGTGATGGAGATGATCCACGTATGAATCATGTTTATTACATAATGCTCAAGAGCTATTTGGGAGCAAGGCTCCATTCTGCCAGGCTGTGCACAAACACTACTGCAAGATAAACCCTGTCCTGATGAACTTCCAAAGTAAATCACCAGGACAGGCAGAGGGACAGAGCATGCAACAGTGAGGAGTGTGATAACTGCAGTGAAGGGTGTGATAACTGCAGACACTGGTTTAGTTCTGTGATTGATTGATTTAATTTTACTGAATCTGCATGCTGGTGAACACTTGCTTTCTTCTCTTTAATGTCCACTATAGATATGTTTAATCAAGGAAAGGGAAGTGGAATGAAAAGAGAAGTGTGCCTGACATTGATAGAAATCCTGTTTGGAGAAATTGTTCAGCAACAGTTCATCCATGTGAAAATATGATCCTTGTACGACTGCCAAGGTCATTGAGGCCTGTGGAGATCTGATGAGTAAACGCTGGTCACGCCTGGAGGCAGCTTCAGCTTATGAACTCAATTCTTCAAAAAAATGTAAAACAGTTTTACAGAAAAGAATGTTTGTCATTAGCCTGTCAAGGCTGTTTCGCCCTTGTTTTCTTGGTGCCCTTTTCAACTACTCTGTGTCCCTTTATGGACCTGTCAGCTGCCCTGGGTGGGTAGGAACAGCTGAAATGTTGGTGCTGGCTTGCATTCTGCTGGCTGGGAGGTATCTCAGCCTCCTGGTGGGGTGTGAAGAAGTGCAAACAGAGCCCTTTTTAATGGCAGGGCCTCAGCAAAGTTTTGTAGCAGCCCTTGGTGCTCAGGCTGCCCAGACTGATGGTTACACCCAGTAAACTACAGCAGTGTGGCCTCCTCAGTGAGAGGGGCCATCCTGCTGTCTGCATGACAGCACATGTCTGTTAAAATACTCACATCTTCACACAGAAACAGCTCAGGGTCTTTAATGAGAGCAGTACTGGTTATTAGAAATAGGAATCCTTCCATTGCTGTTCTTCCATCATCCCAACTAATTTCCCATCAACCTTTACCATATTCAGAATCAAACACACAAAATATTTGGTGCAACTTCAACGTATCTGCTCCTCTCCTAGACTCACTGGGTGCCTGCAAACAGTTCAAAAAGAGTTCATTTTGTTTACCACAACTTTTGGAAAGCCTTACTACATTTGCTTTAGTGCAAATGTGTCTTCATTCTGTAGTATACCTTGATGTTTGAATTTGCACATGATTTAACATCCCTTCAGCATTCATATTTTCTTTGATCCCCTTGCTTATTAAAAAATGCAAATCTAAATTGTATCTTATTAATGTGCTTCTTTGTGCTAAAGCTGTGGGGGGTTAAAATCCCAGCTTTGGTAACGTATTTGGATTCTTAATGTGTGAAGTGCAAAGAGAGCTAGACTTCTGCAGGCCATATTTTCTAATCAACTGTTATGAAAGAGATTTTTTATTGTGTTTCTGTTTCTTGCTCTCATGGAATTTACAGGAATAAAAAGAGTAATGACTTCATTGTTATACAAAAAATATTTTCAACCGTGGATAGAGATCTTTAGTAATTTGCTGTAATTTCTCAAAAATGACAGTGAGGGATCTTGGATGAAATTTCAGAAAAATATGTATTTGAAATATAGGAAAGCCTTTTAGCTGCTTGACTTGAAGTAAATACTATTTTTGTTGTTGTTGTTGTGGACTGAGTACATGGATTTTGTAGTAGTAAACAGTGGTCACTCATTTTTCCAGTTAAATATAGTAGCTTTTAGGAACTGAGTGCATCCTTTCACTATTAAAAAAA
>VZRH01001705.1:467411-558575 GCA_013397555.1 Urocynchramus pylzowi
AAAAAAAAAAAGAAAGCAAATGCTGTAAAATTACTGATGCATTTAAGGCCATTAAAGTGCTCCTTATATTTCCTTTTTGCACAACTTGACCTATTCCTATGCCCTGGTAAAAGCTTTCTCTTCATGTTTAATGGCTTTTTTTCTTAGCGTTGCTGCTCGTTTCTGAATTGCTTTTTATGCATCTGCTTAACTTGTTGGGAATTTGGCTGGGTCATTGTTACTTGAGATACAGCACTGCATGAACACATCATAACAAAAGGTAAAGCACCATGTGAGACTGATTAAAAGAAGGTAAGAAAATGTCAAACTTTGTTATAGTGCCATGTTCCTTCTTTACAACCTTGCAGCAAGCTTTACGTACAAATTAAACTTCTTCAGAAGCAGTCCAGTCATTAATGAATTTTGGAGAACTGTTTGGATAAAGACAAACTAGAAAAGTTGATTATTTAATTTTTTTAAGAAAGGAAAAAAAAATTACCTTAGAATTATTGTTAGGAAACAAATAATAATGGAAGTATGCAACTTGTATGTTTACTGAAGCAGCTAATCCTTGTGCTGTTTCTGCAGTTGCTGCAACTTTAGGGCATTCAAATTCACAGTAAATTGTTGCTTGTGATAAATTGGGCTTCCTTTACTGTCCCATTCCTACTCCTGCTGCTTCAGAAGCCTGAGGGATCCTGCTGTGAAATGGGAATGGCAGGTGTGGAGTGCTTAGCCTGGTCTAGAGCTTATCCTGAGCTTCTCCAAACTCAGAGGAGGAAACTCTTCTAATAGCCATTCTATCATACTAGTAGTTGTATTCTACATTAATTTGCCTTGAAAAGAATTACTGATTAGGGATGGACAAAGTGCTTCATCCAGGAGCTAGATCTCCTGTGTTTGTAGCCAGGCTGTGCAGAGTTTCACACTCAGGGGATCATTTAATGGCTGTGGCCCTCATCCGAAGGCCGTAGATTACATTTCGTGCAGTATTCCCTGGTTCCATCTCTTTTCAGCTCCCTACAACTCAGGGCATGAAGGCTGAGCAGACTGACATTTCTTCCAGGAGCCCTTCAGAAATGGAAACTGATGCTCCTGGCACTGTCCCTTCACTGGCTTCCTGCGATTTTATAGATGAATGGGAAATGGTAGGAGAGTGGGTTTGGAGCTCCCCAGGCTCTGGCTGCCTGACAGCTCTGTGGGGGTAGGGCTCTGGGGAGCTGACCAGCACTTCTAGTCCAGTTTTCACTGCTTTCCTCAACAGATAAAACAGCCCCTATTTGTCAGGCTCAACAAACTGTCATTGCTGGGGACAGATGCTGTGAAAAATCCCCTTGCTGATCTGACTGTCAAATACGGATTTTCCAAGTCCTTCCCTTGCTGGATGTGGCACTGGGGATCCTGACTCAGGCACCCCCTTTGCTGTGGGCAGTGAGCTTTGTGCTGTTTTTCTTCCCATTTTTCTGTCTTCACCTGGACTTGGTGTTTCTGCATCATGTTTTCTACAGCAGGAGCCTCAGCCACTGCTGCCCCAGCTCAGCTGTGGTGACCAGGAGAGAGAGAGACTCCAGCTTCCTCCTCAGGAAAATGGGAAAGAAAGCAAGCAGATCCATGCATTTGAGATTCAAGAGGTCCTTATTTTATTGCTCCTGGTTGTGCAGATGTTTAAGAGGGCAGTCAGGATGCTGGAGGTGGATGGATTGTCCTAAAACAGTGGCTTTGTGATCTCTTTTTAATAAGGACACTTTGCTCAGAGCTCGGGGCTTTCAGGCTCTGGAGGTGTGAGTGCACATTTGAGGATCCTGGTTTTGCCATAGGAGGGTTTTGTTAACATGAACGAAAAGCTCATGAAAGACAAATGTCTCACAAACATTTGTGTTTGTTCATAAAGAAAACAACAGCAATGAAGTTTTGGCCAACTTTATGAAATAAAGGCCTGATTTACCAGAATGTTTCTATGGTGAGACAAAGCTACCAGAAATCTGGTTTAACTTCTCAGTTGGGGCGAAAGTTTTTTTCTTTCTCCCGAGTAGCAAAACCACCCCAGACACACAGAGAGTCTGCCAATCCCTCTAGGCCTCACTCCCTCTGTTTTGCCCTTGGTGACCTGTGTGTATTGGAGGTGAAAAGAAAGATTTTTGACTATGAGAACTGCTTTCTGTATTGATAAAAGACCATCTAAAACTATGCAACATAGCTCAGCAAGCAATTTAGGAAGGTAGTTTTAAGCTATTTGACCTGTAACATGAGGTATGTCATCACATGACGTGGCATTAAAAAAAAAAAATCATTTTAATTTCAAGTTAAATTGTGTCTTCAATAGAAAGGAAGAAAAATATTCAAGAAATGTGAGAACTTTTTCCTTCTTATGCCTGATTAAATTATTTTTAGTGTACTTAATAAACTGAAGCTGTCACTAAGCTATTAGCAATTTGAGAATTCATGGAAGGAAAAAGAAGCCCAAGGGGACTGCTGAAAAACTAACATAGAACATACTGTATTTAAAAAAAAAAATTAAAAAACCCCATATACATACACACACACCATCAATAAAATAGACCTAGAAAAAAAGCCCAGGGAATTATGATCCAGTTCCCAGACACAGTGCTTGGAAGCATGATAGAATAGGATATTAAAAAAAATTAATTTATAAGTATCTAGGGGATGTAAGGTGATCAGTAGGGTCAGTGTGGATTCATTAAGAACAAATGTCAAAGCAGTGTAATATCCTTTGTGACAGGGTAATTGTCATTTGTTCTGAATTGTAGTATGTGGTGTTTAGGTTAGGTATTAGAGAAAAGAAATCTAACTTTAGAGATAAGTAGACACTGCATGGAATACTGTGGAGGCTGTAGCATTGCAACCACTGAGAGACTGGGACAGATGATTTGCAATGGATGGACTTACTTTGGCTTGCCACAGTAGGGTGAACTGAATAGCCATTACAGCTGTCAGACCTGAATTTGCCTGATCTTCCTGAAATTTCAATGCATAAGATTTGAACTGCTTGGTAAGATACTTGACAATGAGGTGTTCCTTAATTTATTTATTCTTGTTTGTGGTAGGAAGGCACAGCACTCTCTTTTTCTGTTATTTCCTATGCAAATCAACTGATGCAGGTTTTCTAACTCTGTGATGGTTCTTCATCACAGGCCAGGGTATTCTTTTCAAACATCTCTGTAAATCAGCAAACCTCTTGAGTCCTTATGGAACCTGTTGGGTGACAGTGAGACGAATGGGGCTGTAAGAGACATGGTTATAGGGGTCAATTACAAGATCATTTACTGGTTTAGACCATTTTTAACTGGATTAAAAANAAAAAAAAAAAAAAAAGATTCCCCCTCTGTCAGTACTGCACTTTTCATTTTGTCCAGCATTTGACCTGGAGGCCCAAAAGTGCAAAACTACACTGTCACCAATTCCTGCAGTTGCAAGTTCTGATTTTATGTCCTTTTTTCATTCATTCTGCAAGAGCAGAAAAAAATGAACTTTATCTATTGTATGCAGCTGGAATATAAACCCAAATTTTGCTTTAATCCTCACTCTTACTCATTATTCTTGTAAAATAATGAGTGAATGCACCCCATTTTGCTTAAAGCAACAGATCTATATCCAGTTAATTTGTAGATAAATATGGGTTTCTGCTATTGATGTTTCTTGATCCACACAAAGTGGTTATATTAATACTGAAACATTATTAATCAATAGGTAGCTCTTTAAAAATACATCAGTAAGACTAGCCAATTACCTTTAAGTATATATCAAAGGCGACAGAGCAATCAGGGTCCATTAAAGAGTTCCAAACATTTTAATTATTTTTATCTTCAGTGAAACTTAGGAAATTAAAATTTGTCCTCTGGCCTCAAAAAATTAGGAAAACACACCAAACAATTTCTTTAGTTTTTCAGGTTTTGTTTGGGAAAGTACAAAAATGTGCTTAATTTCATCTAGTCTCCTGAATGAAAACTATATAAACTGTGTATTAATTCACAATATTTGTAAAATAGTCTGCCCTGTAAGATCACAAAAGTGAGTTATAATGATATGTCATTGATGGGTATGGTTCTGTTTGGTTTATAATGCTAATTAACTGTATTGACTTTAAGTGAAATGGAAATTCTGACCAAAGCATCCAATCTATCTGTAGCCTCTCAGAAATATGTTCTTTATACAGAATTTAGGCTGTAATTTTGGGAAGCAAAATCTTTTATATCTTGTTGAAAGTTTAAATACCCATTTTAAATATAAAACCTACTCTGCCCTGTTTATGGAGTCAGCACTGATGCTTCTGCTTTAGGAAAGGAATGCTTTGGCTGGAGTATTAACACACACAGTAGCGTGCATGTGTTGTGTTTTAAAATCAGATGGGAAACTATATTTTCCTTTGAGATTATCATACCATTCTTCACATAAATTTCCTTAGTTAAGAATACTATTTCCTTTCTGGCTCCTCTCCCTCAGCAATTACCCAGCACAAGCAATCTATGGAGAATAGCACAAGGTGTAGCTGATTGTCATTCAACGCAAGTGAAATCTTTAGGTGAACATTAGTCACTCTTTTAGACATGTTAGCTTGAAGTGGAAGCAGTCAATTACAGAGTAGAGGCTTTATGGCTACATTATTACCATCATACTATTAGATTTTCGTCAGCAGTATTCTGTTTGATCGATCTGTGCCAAGACATTGATGGATAGTTTTGTTCTTCAAATGTCAAATATGCGGGACTTTTGTGCTTTATTTATTTACTGGTGCACTGCTGTATTGTGGATATCTCGCTTTTCTACATCATTCTAGCTTCAACAGCTAATCATGATTCATTTTATTTGAAGTTTTGGTGTTGATTTCAATAGCATTCTTAATCATTCTTTCTTATGCTCTTGAATTACGGAGGGAACTGTGCTATTGTATTGGACGTGCACTTAGTTGGACGTGTGAAAGTTTTCCCAGTAGTGGGAGGGCCTTGGAGAGCAGGAGCTGCTGCTGATTGAGAAATGTGTGTGTACCCAGTGTGTAATGAATTTTGAGATTCTGTTCTCTCCTCAGTGCTTTCATATGTAGTGCTTTTTCTGGGATTGGGGCTCTATTATTTTATGTGCCTCTAACACGTGGCAACAATATTAGAATATCACTAGCTTCAAGATGCAGGTTTAGTTTAGCTCTCAGGCTTTAACATGAGCACTATTTTTAACTGAATATATGCATTTTTAAGTGTATTCAGAAGTAAAATAATGCTGTTGATCCTGATCAGGTACATAAATTCTTATGCGTTTTAGATGAGTATGAAGAAACGAGTAAATAAAAACAAAGAGCAAATATATGTGGAATGGTGTTGATCTCCTGTCTCCAACAGGACTAAGAAACTCCTCATCAGCCTGTTTGTGAGGGGCACTGGCTCTGAGTACTTCAGCCATCTCTCAGCATTTTCCTAGCAGAGTTACTGAATCAATTCTTCAAGACAAAGAGCAGGATGAGACTGGGAAGCTGCAGGTTACCAAAGTTTTCTGCTCAGTTTGCTAAGCATCAAGGTTTGCAGGCAGAAATTAGCAATGCAAAGGTTCTGCACCCACAGCCTCAGTGACTCAGTCAGAGCTGCAGTCATGAGCTAGAGCTGTGTTTGTGCCAGGAGGGGCAGAGCTGCCATCTCCATGTCCCCGTGTCACAGCGTGACCAGTGGGCAGTGTCACCAGAGGAATGACACTGTTCAGCTCCTGGGAGCTGCACTGCTGCTGCCTCTGCAGCGCTGCACTGGCTGCACCCTCAGGAAGGGAATGTGTTAAAGCATTAACAGTGTTAATATTAATGTTGTCTTGAAATGGGTTCTTCACTTACCGAGACATGTTCAACATAATTTGCCTATTTGGAAGCCATACATCACTAGTCAATTACTATTTCGAACCCATCCATTTTAGTCAATACTGTGCAAGCATCCTAGCAGGATGTGAGTTGGGATCTCAGTCTTGAGAGATGAATTCCTGGCAGCAGTAACACTTTTTACCTGATCAGGCAGGAGTATGAATGTTGAAAAACGAATTTTAAAAAAAGTGTTATAATTTTGATTACAGGAGCATTATACACTCTTGATTCATCTCTTATCCATGTCCCTCCAGTGCCTCTTGGACAGTGCTGCTGGTGCTGTATAGTTATTATTCTCTTCTGCAGAATTGGCTGCAGTTCAGTAGTGTGCATGTGTGTGAAGTGACTCTGAATAAAACAGACTATTTAAATGTAAATAGTGTTGTCATTTTACTTAGTGAGGCTCACTCCTCGCTAATTAGGAAGACATTCATTTGACTTAAGTATTTGAACACCAAAATAATCAATTTTGTTATAACACTGCTTTTCTCTTCCAACTGTGTTTACTTTTGTCCTGTGTACCTGTGCATTCATTTATTTGCAAATGTGTATGCCAAATAAAAACCAATATATTCTATATGTATTTTAGAGTTAAAAATGGAGCTAAGGAGAGTGTAAGCTGATGCCCAGGTCACTACAGCACTCAATCAAATGCTTAGTTGATTTAAATGGGTTTCAAAGACAAAATAAATTTGGGTGTAAAACCTGGATTCAGAGTTTTTTTAAATAAATGGAAGTCAAAAGATTGTGTCCAGTGTAGGGGCAGCACCTTCAAAAAGATACACAAATGCTGTTAAATGTAGTTAACAAGTCAAAATAATTTTATTTCCTCTTTGCCTTTTTTCAGAAAGAAACACATTTTTACATTTGGAGAAAAAGAGATATTGGCCATTTATAAGAGCTAAGGAAAGGTAACCAGACTAGCTTGGGAGGGGGATCTGTGGGGAGCACTGGAAAGCCAAGAACACTGAAGACAAAACAAAAAGAAGCTTTTTTTCTATTGCCATGCATTGCACGTGGCATAAATGAAAGTGACAGGTAATTTAGATTAGACAGTAGGCATTGGTCTAATTGTTAGTGTGGTGTGTTCCATTAAATATCATAATGATCTCAAGTTAACAAACCCCCAGTTGCACTGTAGGTAAATGACATATATCATACACAGCTGCCTCACCTTCATTTTGTACTGCTTTATCTTCTGGGCTCACAGTAGGATGGGGACCATCATAACCATTATTAACTCTCCAGGGCAGTATCATTGAAGTGACTTATTTCCAAAGTATCTTGTTTCCCTTGATCCATTAGGTTCACCTGCCTCAGTGCACACATCTGCTTGTCACTGGCTCTGGGGCTCAGCAGTGGGACCTCAGATGGAGTCAGCAGCAACACAGTGACTGAAGCTCACAGAACCAAATCCATGAACAAAAGTTACCACTGCTGTCCTCTTCACATTGTGGTGAATTCATTTGTATTCAACTGATAGGGAAAAGTGGAGCAGCTGGTGGTGGATTAATGGAATGAGGCTCGTATTGTTTGGTCGATAGGCCAGATAATTGCCCCGAATAGTTTCCACTGGCAGCAGGGAAAGGGGGGCTGAGCTGGTGCCTCCCCAGCTGCTGTGGGTTTTGCTGCTCTCTGTCTCTATAGCTCTCTCCATGCCATGATGGCACCCTCTGCCCCACCCCTGCTGCTGCTGCTGTCACTAACAGAGCATCTGCCCTGCGTCTGTCACTGCTGCTTTCACTGTGGTTTCACACTGAGAGCCTCTTCTCTCTCTTGTGCTGGTGGGCTTTTGTCATGACCAATGAGGCATCTGTGATTCTGCCATCTAGGAACGATGGAGCTTTCCTCTTGTTACTCTGGAGAGAGGATCTTGCCCTTTCTCTGCCTTTAACTGTTCCCTGAGTTATTCCATCAGCTGCTCTTGTCAGACTGGATTCACAGTCACTTCTCCACCCACTGTCCTTTCTCAGTTTCCTTCTGAAAGAGTTACACTGCAGAATAAGCAGGATACTTTTTCTACTAAGGTTTTATATACTTTGACTTTTTTTCTCAGGTTATAGCCATCAAGAGCAAGCTGCTGTCAAAGATAAGCTAATATATACTCCTGCAGCAGGCAGTCAATGTGTGTAAACCATCCCTACCTACACTGGTATTGCTTGAGGCTGGAGTAAGCTATGCTTCAGCAACTCTTGAATTAACAGGTTTTGTCTGTCTGTAGCAATCTCCTGAGTACAACTTGTACAGAAATTCTTGGTCAATGATTTGGGTTTGTTTTTTTTTTTTATAACCTCTTGTTTTTTTCTTTCCCAAATCTGAGAATAAATAGCATGAGTTTGGATATCCAGAAAATGTATTTATGTTGTGAAGAAAGACTGTGAGGGGGACTAACTTAAAAGACAGGTAATGGGAGAAGGAGAGTCTTCAAGAAATTAAAAAGCCAATGTTAAGAGGAAAGGAGTAAATTTAGGAAGAAAACAGGGGAATTATGTTGCAGAAATTGCTAGATAGCATACCATGAAAAAATTTTAATGGGATGCATTGGGAATACTGGATAGCTGTTCAGAGAGGCTGTGGAGTTACTGAAAAATTTTGTGATTCTCATATCAGATATCAGAATCTAAAGAATACATGCTTTAGACCTTGTATTTCTAGAAATTCCTTCCTGCCCTGACTAGGTCTCCTTCCTTGTAATCTCCTTTCTCTGCTTCAGCCTAAATGCTGCAAAATTTGGGGGGCTTTGGGCAGACTTAGCTGAGAAGCACAGAAAAATATACCTCTATTGACAAAGTAATTCTTGGCATGTAGTTGAAACATTAAAGTATGTGTTGGAAATGGAAAAATATTGAGCCTCAAAACAGACACTGTCTTTACATTGGATAGTGAATATTATGGCTGAGACTGAACTAGGACAAGATGCACAAAAGTAATAAAAATTACCTAAATATTTTGCACAATCAAAAACATAGTTTATTAAATGGTTCTGAAAATTCTTGTTACTATTTCAAAATCCAGTTGAAGTTCTGAAGTTTTTCTGAAAAAGGTTTGGATGTTTTCCTTGAGCCTTCATGAAAGTTTGTTTAAGTTTTTTTCCTCCTTCCTTCAGATTTAGGGTTCATATCACACTGAGGTCAAGTATCTTAGGATCTGCCTTAAATTAGACACAAACATTTGGATTTTTTTCTCAAGCTCTTGTGAAATGACACATGAAACAAATAGTACTGAAACATTCTAGTATGTGTGTATACAAATGTGTCTGTATGCACCTGTGGGAGGAAGACCTAGGCCATTTTAAAGTAAGAATATTTCATGCTGTCACTGTATGCAATTGCAGAGCTCCTCTGATTGTGGTCCACCAGTGTAAAGAAAGCAAAATGTCATGTTGAATTTAGTTTCACCAAGTGTAAGATAGTGTGGTTAGAAGAAACCAAGCCAAAAACCAAGGCAGAAACCATTGCTTGTCTGAAATCTGTGGTTATTTCAGGTTTGGATGTCATAGATAAGAGCATATCTGGCCCCTTCTTTTCTGTAGCTGGCATGGCTTCAGGAGTAAAGCAGTTGTGAGAGAGCAGAGAAGGGACTTTGGAATTTCCTGCACTCCTGCTGTGTAGATTCAAACTCCAAGTTTAAATAATGGATGAAGCTAAGATTATTATAATTGATCATTGTATGATTTATATGGAGTAATTATAACTAGGTTGAGAACGAATTTTCAAAAGCTAGTTTCCTGGTAGCCAGAGTCATTAAATAACAGTGTGCTGCCAAAACAAAAATTAGGTGGGAACGTAGCCACAGAGTTCAGAATGTCTGTCCTCCACCTGATTTACAACTGCTCTGATGGTGACAGTATCAGTGGTGTTTTCCTGTTACGAACAGTAAGAGCTGTTTCAATTGTTGTTCTTATCTTTCTCACAGAGCTCCACATTGTTTTAAGTGTAGTCAAGCATAATAACTGGAAAACTGTAAAAATCTAATGCATAACAAAACGAAAAGGTGTAAGAGGTTGAAAAGGTTAATTAAAAGTGTAATGATTGCATTTACTGAGACAGTCCAATTAATCACTTTATTCCAGTGGTCATGTGATACAGAAACCATTGCTCCAGAAAACTGATTCCTAGTGCTGGGATATATGGTCTATGTTCATTGAAATGTGTGGGGTTTTTTTTTTCTATAAATGGAAATTTAACTTTTTATTTTAAGCTGCTTTTATTTATTTGAAATTATTTAAGGAGTAGCCAATGTTTAACCCTGTGTCCTCACATAATACACTCTTTCAGCTTTGCTCCCTCTGAACAGGATGGGAGCATTGCCCCCTTGATACTTGCAGTCTTACAGCCCCACGGGAGGTTTGCTTACAGCTTAATGGGCTTGTAGGTATAAAAGAAATGAAGCCCTAGAAATACATCATTATGTAATGTGATCTCTCTGAAACAGTGTATACGACCAACAAAGTGAATTCTCAAGTGTCAACAAGCACAGCTAAATGTGGTTTTTACCACGTCAACTGGAAAAAAAAGGAAAAAAGAACCTTGAAGGATCAATTACAAGGGTCATAACCTTGTATTATCTGATTTGCTGTAATATTCACACAAGCTTTATTGGAATGGGACATAAATTTGAAAAATAGTGAGATTAGAAAAGATTGCAGTGCAAGAGCAAAGAGCTAGAAGCTTTCTCCTGGCTTATTTTGCTGGGGCAGCACTTTAGAGGGAGCCCATTATAAGCAGGAGAATAGTAGTTATGTTAACATGGTAATTAATCAAGTCTGAGGAAAAGAGGAAACAAGTTGTGAATTCAATTCTGTAGTAATAAAAAGAAATGCTGAAAGTTGCCCTGTAAATTGGCATGACTTTGGCAAAACAGTCCCTCACTGTGTCTTGAGAACTTGCGTGCAGTAAATCACTTCTCATGGCAACCGTGGAGGTTTGAATGTTTTCACAGGTTTATTCTCTATTTCCGTGTCTGCTGGTTCTTTCCTAGTTCTGTTGACTTAGTATTTAGCTAATAATAAAATACTGAACTGTATAAGACGAGAGCATATGCAGTAACACGTTTGCACTCTATTTTTAAGGGGAAATTAATTAGAAGAACTCAGTTGAAACTCTGGTGATAGCCTTCCTCCTCACAAACCCAGCCTCTCACTCAGTACAGAGCATGAATTGTGTGTGGAATGACTGAGTCCCTCACAAAAAAAATTGTATGCTGTACATGGCCCCAGTCATGCATAATCCATCCCTGGTGTTAGTGTAGTGTAGATAGGTTAAAATGATCTTTACACCCTAAAACTCTTTAGGGTAGAACTGAAATCATTGGTGCAGTAATGTGAGAAACAGTGACTGGATCAATTTGCAACAACTGTAGTTTCTTTGTTTAGCAAGTCTCTGACTTTATTAATGTGTCTCTGCCTCCTAAGTGAGATACTTTGGACAGAAGTAACAGTAGCTTTAAAGAGCCAAATTCATAGATTAAATTATTGAAAATTCAGAATAGTTGCAGTGAACAAAATAACTGTGCTGGCATAAATATAATGTGGAACTACTGTCCTCAGTGGCATGGAAAAAATTAGGGATCCTGGCATAACCTGTCAGTAGATTTGTAACAGAAATGAAAGGTGATAGATCAGGATATTTGTGAGTGAAGACAGAATTTCAGCAGTGTATGCCACAATATTATTGGTACTGGGGAGCAGGGTTTCCTCTCCCTCTCTACCCTTGTGGAACTAAAATTTAAACCAGATCACTGTAGGTTTATAAGGCTTTCCTCTTACATAACCTGTAAGTTGAGCAGATGTCCCTCAGCCAACCCACAGGGCTCAGCCACCTTGGAGTTTTCTGCTCAGCTTTTCCCTATTCCTCCCCAGTAAAGAATTAAAGTGTTAAAGGAAATAGTAAGATATAATTTCCCCTTTTTAATCAACACATATGCAGCTTAGGAATTGCAGTTTCACTGCAAACTTTATTTGCAGTGTCTGTGAAATGCACCAGGTAATGGTTAACTAAAGCAGGATCTAAGTTGAAATATAGACAAGAGCCCTGTTGAGTGTGAGAGCCCAGATCCAGTGGTGAACTTGGGCAATAAAAAACTGCAGCATTAGAGAATGTGACCCCATTAGTAGAATTAAACTTCCAGGAGCAGACCAAGAGATAAATGTATCCACCTGGAAGTCAGAAGCCTCTGCTTCGAGGTGATATCTAAAATCCTTAGAAGATGCTCAGAATCTTTATAAAGTACACAGAGAAAATAGTTTTAACGACAAGAAAACATAAAAAGGAACAAGAAACTCTTTACTGTGAGGGTGGTGAGGCACTGGAACAGATTGCAGATGGCCCATCCCTGGAAATATGCAAGGCCAGGTTGGATGAAGTTTGAGCAACCTGGTCTAGGGAAAGGTGTCTGGAAATACAGAAACTGAGCTTTGTTGGAAGGCTTTGCACCGGAGGAGCCAGACTCCAGCCTCAGGCAGGAGCATCTGCCCAGGCAGCAGTCAGTGTGTGCTCCTGGGAGCTGATAGCCAGAAATGCAGTGGGCACCCAGCACAAGGTGGTGCTTCAGCCACCAAGGCAGTGATCAGAGGTCCTTGAGGAAGTGGGATGTCTTTGCTCTCTGCTCATCTCTGTGGGATTATGGAAAATAGGAAAAAATAGGAAAGCCTGGGAGGGTACCCTTCTTGTGGGTTTGGCAGTACCTCGGTCTGGAAGGAAGGCAAGGAGATGTGCTGTAGAAAGGGTTATGTATTTTTTGGAGGGATTAGAGGTAGGGAGTACAAGTGGGATCATGCCTCTGCAGGCTTATAGAGTCTTCTTCAGGGAAGGTTTCCAGTCATTGCTCTTGTAAGAGAAATAACTCTCCTTCCTGGGTGCAGGCCAGCAGGCAGCAGTCTGCCTCCCAGTGAGAGCTCTCATTCTTGGGCTGAAGCATCTTGCTCCCTCTCTGTTTTGCAATATGCACCATTTCCTTGTTGAGAACACTCTGCAGTGAGATGGTTTGAGAGCCCTTCTGGGAAATGAGAACAGTGTTTGAGTCTCTCATGTCACGGAAGGCACCGAACCAAAGTCTGCAAGATCCTGGCTGATGATTCACCACAAAAACAAAGGCCAGGGTGTGTTGGGAAAGACTTCAGACACAGAAGTTGTGCATAACACAGTAGCTGAACACTTCCAAACATAACATGGTAGATGAACACTTCCAAATCATGCTTGTTGATTCATGCTAAGCAATGTGATTGTTTCCAATCCTGTTTCTGTTTCCAATCCCTCTCGGACAGGAGACAGTATTTACCTCCTNCACAAAAACAAAGGCCAGGGTGTGTTGGGAAAGACTTCAGACACAGAAGTTGTGCATAACACAGTAGCTGAACACTTCCAAACATAACATGGTAGATGAACACTTCCAAATCATGCTTGTTGATTCATGCTAAGCAATGTGATTGTTTCCAATCCCTCAATTGTTTCCAATCCCTCTCGGACAGGAGACAGTAATATTCTGCTCCAGTAAATTTATGGGGATATTCTGAAAATAATTCTAGGGACCTCGGCAATTTGTGTGATCGAAGACTTCATGACTAGCCAGGAATGTAAAATGTTCCAGCTTTGGTCTTAGGAAGCTCATTTTAGGCAGTTTTGTTTGTTTAGATGTTGCTGTAGCTTTGGTTGTATCTTTCACAGGCATCAGTCTCATCTTTGTCACCTGTTGCCATCAACTGTAGTTTCAACATTAATCTTGTTGTATGTGGTAGTATTCTGAAAGCTCTGGTCATAGCTGATAATATATTAGCTTTAATTTAAAAACTTAAGTCACCTGCTTATTAAGATTATGGAAAAGGTTTGAAATAGGCCAGCTGTTTAGTAAATGCTAAGCAGAAGAGAAGTAGAACTTCAGAATAACACTATCAGTCTCAAGATTTTTTTGGAATGACTCTTTTTTTTTCTCTGCCATTTGGGATTAGAAATAATTTGTCCAGGAAAACAGTAGTTTATTTTAATCCAGATGACAGTATTTGCTATGCTTTCCTTACTTTTTAATCTGCTCTTCTTACAAAGGAAATTACTGTGATGAACCCCACAGCAGTACTTTTGTTTAACTGAGATCATGTCTCTCTTCTTAATTTTGGTCAGTTTTTGGTTTCTATATGCCATATTCTGCACCTGTGTTGGAGTAGGCCTGTACCCATGTGGTCACCTCTATCACTTTGTAATTTTGCCTTCCCTTGCATTAACATTTATTGCTCTCTTTACAGCATTCCCTTCACTATATCCACTAGAAAACCTACTAATGCTAATTACTTGCAAATAGTAATGGTAATTTTAATGACAACCTCAGTAAATCGCTTTTTATATGCTGTAAGAAAATTGAAAACTAAATGTCCATTTTGCTGCTTAATAAGAATCTTACAGAACAACTAATATTCCTTGTGCTCCTTCTGTCTAGGGGGAGCACAAATAAGAATCTCCCAGTACCCACTGAGAATCCTTTTTTGAGTACCATGGGGTGGGTTAGCAGGAGTTGAGGAGACACAGTAGGTAGAAATGAAATAGAAATGAAATAGAAATGGAGGTGCAAGGGAAATGGAAGATGAAGGTGGAGAGCCTGTGAAGGAGGGTGAAGCATGAGGAAGATCAAACAGGGTAGAGGAAGCCCTGTTAAGACTTTAGGAGCAGCTCTGGAGGAAAGACAGGGTCTTTTGGCTCACTTTTTTTTCTGTGGTCTGTGGGAGAATGAGTCCAGGACTGCTGCACTCCAGCAGCGTTGGGCCAGGGTGGAGGGATGCAGGAGGTAACAAACATCAAAGTAGTTGCACTGTAGTCCAAGGATTGCTTTTTCACCAGTAGAATTGGTCAGAAAACGTGCCACACGTGTTACACATGCAGTAGAAGGGCTGGGGGTGGAGGTGAAGGCAAGTCAGTGTCAGTCCCACTGGTCCTGCCCCAGTCTGTGTGTGTGCTGTGCAGCAGCTGCCTGCTGGGAGAGGGAGAAACCCTGCTGGGTTTAGGCATCCCAACGCTGCTGCTGTCCCACCAAGGCACAGCTCCTGGCTCTGCCTGGGCTCTGCCATCCCTCTGCCTGCACCCCATCAGGGCAGCATCCCCAGCTGCTGGCTGGGGGATCCTGCAGGGAGGCAGCAGCATCCTGGTGCTTCCAGCTGAGCTCTCCCAGGCCTGGTGCTGCCGAAGGACCCAGCGCCTCGCTCGCAGCCGTGGGCACCACTTAACCACTGGCCTGAAGTGACTTCCCACGGGTTCTCTGGTGATTTTGCCATCCCTCTGCCTGCACCCCATCAGGGCAGGATCCCCAGCTGCTGGCTGGGGGATCCTGCAGGGAGGCAGCAGCATCCTGGTGCTTCCAGCTGAGCTCTCCCAGGCCTGGTGCTGCCGAAGGACCCAGCGCCTCGCTCGCAGCCGTGGGCACCACTTACCACCAGCCTGAAGTGACTTCCCACGGGTTCTCTGGTGATTTGGCAGGAGTGGAGGGCTCTGTGGTTTGGCAGAGATTTCTAGAATGGGCCCAGGCAAAGCGGATTTAGGAGAGAGGAAGCTCTGGGTTGGGAAATGGTGGTGCAGAGAAATCTTTACTTGTCCCAGGCTCCTGCCCTGACTGCCCCCAATCCATATCCTAATGCCCCAAGAGAGGGGAGAACTGAAAAAGGATCTCCTTACACAAACCTTTCCCAAAGGATTCTGGCATGAAAAGTAGCCCTGGATAAGATCCATTTGCTTTTAAAGTAGTCAGTACCTGGTAAGAGCCAAACTCCTGCCTGACTTAATAATTTAAGCTTTGCAGAACAGAAGCTGGGTGAAATTTTGACCTTATAAATTACTGCTGCATAAGTAATCCTCAGGAACACTCCCAGTATTGTTAACTGTTTGTAGTTACCCCAGGACGTAGGAATAATTGTTCACTTTTGCAGTGAAAATAAAGCATTAAATGTGTTGCAGATTGTCAATTTTGCATTCAAATATGATTTAAAAGCTTAAGGGAAGTTGGTGTTAATGAAAAGAGTTGGTTTAGACAGTCTGGTTTAATTCAGATGCAATTGATGCACCTCTTCTACATTTAGTCTTTGTTTTAAAAGATAAAAAATAATTTGTATGAAGTTACCAGTATGCCAGAAACAATAGTTATATATGTATCAAAACAGAAAAGGCAAGGGGCACATTACAGCCAGGGCTGATTTAAAAAACAAAACCCCCCAAACCAGTTTGTATTCAGAGCTGATGTGTAGAGGAATGTGAGTGTTGGGCAGATATCAATTGAATGACAGGTATGAATATGCATAACTGTAGTTTGTGAAGACTTTGCACCTAATTCAACTTTAACCCAAGATAACTCTCACTGCTGTTTGCACTGTCAGTGACTTGGCTTATGTTCTGCCTTTTAAAAAAGATTGATTAACCTGTCCCTTCTGATTTTTGAGATGCTTGTATTCACAGTGCTTTTTAATTCTGTAGCAGCATATATGAATATTGTAAGCTGAAGTCTGTTCATATTGCAGTACCCCATTCAGAGCTGTTCCACAGAATTTTGTTTTAAATAGTGGAATTCAGCAGTTGACTCCCAGGCACAAATAACCATGTAATTACTCTGCAATCACATAGTAATTAGCATATACTATTCATATATTGCATAATTATATGCCCTGCAGATTACATAGTAATTATATTTGTACTAAACATATAATTCTATATACTGTATAAAAAAAAAACTTTGAGAGTTCATAGTTAATATTATAGTTGTATGCTAATGTAGTACAACATTTTATATAAAAACGTTACAATTTTATGAGAGGGTTGTGTTTTGGGTGTCTCATCTCTTCTGCATCTGGTATTGCATAATCTGTTGTAGGCTGCTATTATAAGAAATGCTGGGCTCTTAATTTATAGTCAAATGTTGCATATTTACAGTTCTGTAATTTATGAAGATAAGATGCAAAAGTTGCCATTTTGTTGTGCAAGCAGCTGAGATTGGGAAGGACTCGGAGTGTGGTTGTTGAATTACAAAGGTTAAATGTACAAACACACTGAACACAATTACAGCACACTGCTAGAGTGAAACACAAATCTAATACTGCTCAGCTTTGGGTTATTTTGGGGTAGGTAAGATGCATGGGACAGTTGCAGGTGATCTATTTGAATAATAGGAAGTGTGTGCAAGCAGCCAAGGCCCATCTTGGGCACAGTGTGTTCCAACAAATGCAGCACCTCAGTGCAGCACCTCAGCCAAGCTGCTCCGTGTTTTCCTGCTGTGGAAGAAGAGAAAAGGTTGATGTCCTGATCTGGGAATGGCAGGCAGCATGGTAGGAGAACAGAGATGAGTGGCAGTGAGTTGTAGAAGGACCTTGGACTGAGTTTCTGGGTAAAAGTGAAAGATATAGGAAAAAAAAGCTTTTTGTAAGAGTGATTTAGAGCTTTGGATAGTTTAAAATGTTTTATCTTTGGCCAGCCCCCCCAAGAGGTTGCAGCAGATTTTAGATATTTGCAAAATGTTTTGTTCAGCTTGCAAATTCTGTAGCAGTGGGAAATTAATGTATTTTCTTGATCTCTGATGTTGGCGTTCCTAACATCCAAAGCAGCATTACAATTATTCTTAATTGAATTTTGCAATCTGATGCCAGTTGCCTTAGTTTTCAAGCAAAGCATCTCTATTGGGTTTTAATATCTGGGTAATGTATTGAGAAATTAAATGTGTAATTATAGCCTTAACTTATATCTGAGTTTAATTTTTACTATAATTTCTTATAGTGTGTACATTTGTGTGTGTGAGAAGGGGACATCCTTGTTTCAAAATGTTTCTTTCACAGTCACTTTTAAATTTTATGTCAGCTTCTTCAAAGCTTGTAAAGTTCATAAATTTTCCAGGGCTCAAGTGTCATCTGTAGACCTTATAACAGTGTTTTACCTAAGCATGGAACTTGTGGGTGGCCTTAGAGAGCTCCCAGACATGAGGCTGCACCTGATTTCCTTCCTATCTGGGTGTGCTGTCCTCAGACCTCAAAAGATGTAATGGGCATGTCTACTTTACTTTCTGCACAGTACACAAATTACTTTTAAATGTTGTCACCTGGGGTAGGCACGGCATGCCATTTAACTTGTTCAAGGGAAAAAACTGGGAACTGTCAGAGCTTTACAAAACCAGAGTTAGAAGGCCATGTTCTTATGCCAGATGTATGGTTTCCAATTTACCAGGGATTTTAAGAGCTGTTTAGTGAGACCAGGTCTTACCCAATGCTCACCCTGCATGTCTGCTATGAAGAAGATGAAGTACAGCCTGCCCAGAGTGTCATTTGTTCACCAGCATTCTGCCCTCATGGCATGCCCGTGCTCTTGTTCACTTTTTAAACCACTACCCCGAGAAACAGAAGGACTGGTTGTGGCACTGAAAGCTTTGTGTGCAACAAATAAATGTACTCAGGATCTCGTTAACATTGAAATAACCACAGAGCACAAAGTGTAAATGTGACGCCTTTCTCACTGCTGTTGTGTTGTTTTTTCTAGTGGAGCCAGTACTATCAAAGGGGAACAATTGCTTGGATGCAGCCAAAGCTTGTAACCTAAATGATACCTGCAAGAGGTTCAGATCTGCTTACATAACCCCCTGCACCAGCAGCACGTCTAACGAGATCTGTAACAAGCGGAAGTGTCATAAGGCCCTCCGGCTGTTTTTTGACAAGGTCCCCCCAAAGCACAGCTACGGGATGCTCTTCTGCTCCTGTCGAGACGTAGCCTGTACAGAGAGGAGGCGGCAGACTATTGTTCCTGTGTGCTCATATGAGGACAGGGAGAAACCAAACTGCCTGAATTTACAAGAGTCCTGCAAGAAGAATTACATCTGCAGGTAAGATAGCACACGGCAGGGGAGTGATTAATGAGGTACCGCAGAGAACTTTTTGGTGCTGATGGATTTGCCAGGACTGAGGGTCAGAGTACCCACTAAGGAAAAGGATGAGTCAGGGAAAAAAAGCAAATGCCTCTGACATCCTTAACAGGGTAACAAAAGCCCTCATTTGCTTACAGTGTGTGCCTTCTCCAAAACTGTTCACAGCTACTCCCTCACATTATGGAGGAGTCTTTAAAAACCCCTGTTTAATTTTTACAGATTTTTGTTGGAAACATTGCGTGTCTTTATGAAATAATGTCTCAGTCTGATTTTCATGTCCCATTAGTGACCAGGTAAAAATAGAATTTTTCATTATAATGGGATTTATTTTCATTGTACATGTGAGTACTAATAATTGGGAATACGAGCTTCATCTTGGACTTTATAAATAGTCACAATGCACAGACTACTGATGTGTTTTTAATGCATTGGAGAAAAAGGAGTCCACATTGTAGGCAGAATCCCACTATCTTCATAGAGCTGGTTTAGCCTTTAAATTGTTTCATCTCCCCTCCCCTGAGCTGGGCTGATGCAACTGGGGGGTCATTGGTCACTGACCTGATTCCCAGCCTCTTTCCCTGGGTGTTGTGGCAGTGCAGAGCCCTGCTCCACGGGACAGGCTGAGTCCTTTTCCCTCGTGGGGTCCCTCAGGTTCTCACACAGAGCTTACTCAGTGGCAAACTGCCTCCTCTGCTCTCAGGAAATGCTTTGCTCCTACTTAGCATTGTGTATGTTTATATTAGAGCATTGTTGTGCTAATGTCATATTTATGAAGTCGTGCCTGAGAATCCTGCTCGTTTCTAATGTGTAAATTTCTTGTAGATTATCCAGTTCTGTGAATTAGCAAACAAGGGAGATAAACGCTATTGTAAAATGTCAAGGACACTGAAGATACCATCTAAATCTTAATAAGTACTTACTTATGCCTGGTAAAATATTTACTTTGAAGTTTATTTATGAGATTTCCACTGCTGGTTTTAAGCTTTCTGCCGTAGCACTTCAGTTGTGCCTGAGTGTTGTTCAGAGGTGAGGAGGTGAGCAGTGCCCTGTCCTGCATGGCTTTGGGGGAATCTGGAGACACATCTCCTGCTGGCCACAACAGGAGCAGATTTAAATCAGAGCAGTCTGACTTGCACTCACCACCTTGATTGCTGATGCTGCTGCAGTTTATGAAAGCCTGAGAACAATCCATTTTCTATTTCCATGTTGTTCCATTAATATTTTTGCTTGTATGTATTGCCTTCCCCATACACAGGTCCTGTTAATTGGTAGAGTTACAGTAGCTTTACTGTGTTTTCTACCAAACTGTCAGTGTGTTACAGTGCCAGTGAAATTGGAGAGAGGATTTTATGGAGAGAATTCTCCCTGTTATTTGGGTTGTAGTATTCTGGAATTAACTTGTTAAATTAATGCCATTACTTCTCTCATGACTGTGTTTTCCTTTGGTCAGCTTTGATCTAATGTTGTCTCAGCAGTTAAGTTTTTTATGGCATTTTGTTTAATTTAACTTCATGAGTCTGATATTGCTCTTTCTCCATTGCAATGTTGCAGGGGAAAGCTTGATAAAATCTCTGCCTGAAGTTGCAACCAGCACTGATATGAAAATGGATTTATTTGTAAATTAATCTGCCTGTACTCTGTATGAAATATCAGCTGAGCCTGTGTAAAATATTTAAACATTCAGTTTTGAACACTCTTCAAAAGCTTTATACTGCTGTATATATCACCAAATCTGTTCTTGAAGTAGAATTAAGAGCAGGGAAGCAATCTGGCCAAACTACAGGTACCACTAACATGGCAGAATGCTTTGCTTTTTTATTATTTTTTTATTCACTTCATTAATCTGTTATATAACAAATTCTCAATCGAGGGATAAGGAGACCTGAAATGTCAGGAAATGCAAATAAGTTCTGACTTATGTAAACAGTCCTAATTTTCAACTTCATCAGAATGCTGAATGGTTCACTTTCATTGTCATTTGTCTGCTGCCTCTGCTTGTATCCCCGTCCATATCCAACTTTAAAACAATTGTAGTCTCTCAGGCATGTCTGTCAATGCTCAGTGAAAAGAAAAGAAGAAAAGCAAAAGAAAAGCAAGAAGAAGCCATTAGAGTTCTTTTCTGTTGTGAGCATAAACAAATCTTCTAAGAAAAGTCAGTGTACCATTGAAAACTTTCAGCAGTGATGTGGAGTAGCACAGACCTCTAAAGAACTTTGTGATCTGATCACTTCAGCTAACAATTAATCTTCAGAAAGTTGACTGGCATGTTTTAAGAATATTATCCTGCTGTAAATGCAGGGCAGGGTGCTTCATATTTGCCACTATCACATTTGACAGTACTGCAAATACTATTTTGTTTGAGTAATGAAAGTGTGAGTCATTAGTTTGGTCTTTTTAATAATCTGTCTTGAATTTGCATACTTGGGGTTTTTTTTCTGGATATATTCAGAGGACACTGATCAGAATGATAATGATACAGACACATTCTTTATTGAAATAATGCTATCAATCCATTCATGTGCTGCACAGATCAGAAAAGAAGGGCAGCATCTTTTTGCTAATAAAAGAAACTGGTAGGAGCATGTTTCTTGTCCTTCACAATAATTATACTCCAAATGACTGGTCAGATCATTGAGGCTCATTTTTGAAGCTCAAACAGCCATAAAGTAGTTCTTAAATAATTTCAGAAGACAGTTGTCTTCTTAATATTTTTGCTTTAATTCTGCAAAAGATACATATTGCTGTCTGCAGCTGTTTTACACTGAAAAAAAAAGACAAAAATATGCTTAAAATATAAATAACAACTTCATGTGGGATAGGGGGAGGATAATAATGAAATATCCAATTAGGTTCCAGTACATGGGTCATCTCCTTAAAAATATAGTGAAAAATGTTTTCAGCACTGTGTGCTCAGAGAGCCAAATCTTTATAAATGTGCTTTCATTGGTGTGTTCTTACCTCTTGACCAGTTTTTGGTCACCTGTCCTGTCCAGTCTTAATTTCATTGCAACCACCCATTCAGCTGTGCATGAAGGATCTCTGCTTCTGCAGGTATCAGAGCACTCTGTGGGGATGTGCAAACGTTGTTGTCAGTGCAGAGAAGAGTTCATCCACTGGAAATGCTAGAACAGAAGCTCAGCTGCTTGCTGCATTTCCTGAAAACATCAGGAACTTGCCAAGGAAATAATTTTCTTTCGTGATTTTCTGTTGAACACTTTTCATGATAATTTACCTTGGAAAGGGAGTCACTGTTTCTGTGCTCCTTTTCTGTGAGGCATATAAAAATCTGCAGGTGCTTTTCAGGTGCAACCTGAAACCTGTTGGTAAAAGTGGCTTCTCTGTGTGAGTCCTGTGGACTGTTCCTGCAGCAAAAGCCACTGCTCACTGCTAACCCTGCACCCTCGTGCTTCAGCACTAGAGACAGGTCTGTGGTGAGATGTTAGAAATGTGCAGGCAACCCTTTTTGTCCTGCTTCAGAATGTGGGAGCCCACTATCTCGTTCTAGGAGGGAGCAATCCTCAATTCCAGAATTAACAGGGAGCAGTGCACTGGAGGGATGTGCAGGAGGAGATGGAAGAGGGGAAAAAGAAATTTGCCATTTTCTTCACATTTTTTATTCCTTATGCTTCTCCTTAATTTTTCTCACTTTTTTCCTTTGCTTTTTTCCCCCTCCTACCTCTTCCCCTGGCTTAGTCTCCTTTCATCTCCTCTTCCCAGATCTTCCTGCAATTATCTGACTTTCACTGCCTCTCTGACACGTTTGAATTCCATTACAGCCACTTATGGTGCCTCCTCACCTGCTTCTCTGCATGTTGTGCTTTTCCTCCCTCAGTATCCTGCCACGGTCCAGTGATCATCTGTAATTCAGCAAATGAGAGGGAAAACAGAAGTGCTGCCTCCCCTTCTGAGCCTTGTAGGTGATATTGGTGACAATTCAGTTGGTCAGATAAAAGCCTGAGAGCTCACTCTCAGCCTGACTCTAGTTTTGCATGTTAAAAGGGCACTTGGGTGGGTATTTTTATGGAGGACACAGTAGCATTACACAGTTTGGGATAACAGAGCTGGGTTTGAGTCCCTCCAGGGCATTTATATCAATTTGGCACTTGGAGAACTCTGGCAGCTCCTTGAGATGATTGTTTTGCTGTGGTTATGTAGAACCAGGACAACAGTGTAGTTTCTGTAATGCTGTTAAGGACATTAAGAAAAGGACACTCTTGACTTGTAGAGAAGTGCAGGGTGTGCCTGCATTGTATGTTTGGAGACTGAGCCAGGGAGTGGGTGCAAAACCTGACCCTGCAGTAGGTGTAGGGCACTTGCAGTGTAGTAGGGTGAGCCTGAGCTCTCTGCACCTGCACTCAGGAGAGCTCCTAGAGTGTCTCTAGAATACCAAGTGGGGCAGAAGAATTGTAAGTCTGCCTTTTGGCCCATGCCCACAAGCTCACCTCACACAGCCTGAAATTGAAGACTGATTTTTATACATATATGTATATGCAAGCATGTAAATGTATGCATATATGTCTATATTGCTAGGGGTTTATTTACTTAAGTGGAAAAAAAAAGACAAAACAGGTGTTCATTCATTTTAATGAACTAATAGTGATGCATGGTGACAGTTCAGAAAATTCAAAAAATTGGGTCTGAGGGGAGGTGGGAAAGAAGCTGGTGTATTCTGCAGGGGAAACTTGATGGTGTACTGGAATATGTGTGTGCAGAACTGCTAGCCTGGAAAAAAATATTAATGCAGTCTCTGCAAAATAAGCAAAAACCTTTCAAGAAAGGCAAAATAAAGATAGAAAATACTGCAATATTGTATTATTTTCTTCCCTTTCAGTCCTTTACATGATTCATTACTTTGATGTCTTCTGTTAGCAGAGCAAATAGACACAATATTGCTCTTCCCTCCCCCTCAGAAACAAAGGTAACTTCAAATTTCTTCCATCTGAATAAAACTCAAAATGAATCAAGCAGTTACTCCTTATAAGGTATCCATAAATCTCTTTGGAATCAGAAAAAGCCAAACATCCTGCAAAACAAGACTGCTTTGTCCCTGTTAAAGTGTGCATGGATCTCCCTCTGCAGTGCCCAGGTCTGCTTGGCTGATTTATATTCTCTCTGGTCAGCTTAGGAGGGGCTTGCAGATTAAAAGCTTGCTGGGTGATTGACATTTCCCCAAAAGCAGGAGAGACACCAGGTTAGAGTAATAAGAAAAATGGCTCAGCTTTAGTTGTGCACCCAACTTTCCCTTGGCTTTGTGCTGTACCAGTGAAGAGAGCTCATGCTCCAAGAAGCAGTAACTAGACAGTATTTCATACTGAGGTCCCTTGTCAGGCAAGCTCAAACTCTCCAGGCAGCATCCCTGCAGTCAGGTAGATCCTCCTCTGCTGATCAGGTTAAAAATAACCTGTGGCACTGAATATTCCATATTACCTGGCTGAAGAAGTGGAAGTGGGAATAAAAAGTGCATGTCTGAGCATACAACAATCACAAAATAAACTTGGATTCCAGTGATTCAGGTTTTATTGGCTGTATTTAGATACCTTGCTTCCATGTCAGTCTCTTTCTAGGAGAATGACTCAGTGAGATGAGTGAGGTACTTGTGACCATTTCAGCTCCAAAAAATTGGGGCACTTGTATTTAAATGTGATCCTTCAGAGAGTTGTTTAGGCTGGAGAAAACCATTAAGAACATCAAGACTAGCCATAAACCTAGCACTGCCAAGCCCCCCACTAACCCATGTCCCCAAGTGCCACATCTCCAGGTCTGTTAACTACTTCCAGGGGTGGTGACTCCACCACTTCCCTGGACAGCTTGAAAACTCATTCCATGAAGAAGATTTTCCTAATACCCTATCTAAACCTTCTCTGGCACAACTTGAGACTATTTTGTCTCATCCTGTCACTTGTTACTTGAAGAAGACCTTGCTACAGCCTCCTCAGGTAGTTGTAGAGAGCGATGAGGAACACTCCCCTGAGTGTTCATTTTGTCTGAGAACCCTTATTTTGTTAATTTAAGTGGAAAAGGAAAGCTGTCTGTATAATTTAAGAAATAAGAAGACTACAGATTAGGAACATGAGCCAGGGTGGGGGTTACAGCAGGGCTAATCTGACCCATTTTGTTTTGTTGATTTATCGGGGCAGGGGGGAGAAATTAAACTACATATGCTAATTAAGCAGTTTCACACATGTTTAGTCAAAAATATTGAAATCCAGGACAGTTAAATTTGGCATTAAACTTTAATAGAGATCTAAATTTGAAGCTACTCATGTCCTTACAGTTATGCAAGCATTAATTGCTTTGCTGGATGGGGTTCCACTAGGAGTACTGCTACTGCTGACTTTTTGAATTGTTAGTTGAGAGATTTCTGTAGAAAGGAGTTTAGCATCCCCTGGTCTGATGAGGAGCTTCCACCCCCTGATCTATTAGATGTAGTGTAGAGAAGATTTGTCATGTACACCCAGTAAAATTTGGCTAACTTGCTGTTTCTGGGGCAAAGAAAAGGTGTATATATCACACAATAGCATTTTCTTTAATAAATCAAAATGATTTTTTCATTTACCTCAAGCCATGTATGTGCTACAGGCAAGAAGCTGCTCTGTGTTTAATGTAAATAACAGATCTATTCTATCAAGTCCATTGCCAGTGTACTTCCTCTGACATCAGTGACTTCAGTGGATTTATTCCAGGGGCGAATTTGGCTCTTCCTGTTCTGTGTAGGTAAATCTTCAGGCAGTGCTAATTAGGAGAATGTCAACTGATTTTACCATTCCATTACGCTGGACTTTGTAAAGGTTATTTATATCATTCTACATCAGGGCCCAGTGAGAGGATATTTCTGGTGGCAGTTCATCTGTTAAAATAGCTGCAAGAAAATGTAAGCATTGGAGCTAAAAATAAAACTTTGTTTCTCAACAGAGCAAGTGACAGCCACATGCATATCTTCAGATTTTAGCATTCACATGTTTACTGAACAGAAATTACATTGCTTTAATTATGTTAATAATCACTACTGTGTTACTGGAGTAAGTCCTCTAAGTGGAAGCGAGATGTAAATGTGGCAGTGTCTACAAAGACTTCTCAGCAGAGGTGGTGGTTGTTTCCTGTGGTTGTTTCCTATGCTTTAATGATCTGCTGGCTTTAAAACAAGTGACACAGAAGGGGTTTTCTGGTGTGTGTTTACTGTTGATGATAGATTTTCTGTGTGAGCTGACTGTGACCCTTGTCTAAGGTTATTAATAGATGACCTTATATCAAAAGATAATGTTCGTGCTTACATTCTATTTTTTCAAGCACATTCTATAAACCAATAAAGGAAGCTTTTCTGTTGTAAAGCACATACAACTAAGAACTCTGTTAAATTCAAGCTGTTTTATTTGAATATTTATTTCACTTTCTTTTGTTTCAGTTCAAGCATAAATCACAGTGGTTGTCCTCTCAGTTATGATGCTCCCTTTGCCAGTTAGTCATTATGAAATGCTGGAGGTACATCTCAGTAACTGGCCATCATGCAGCATTGCAAAATATTTTTCAGAATGAACAGTTCATTTCAGAATAACCTTTGTAAATGTCTGGGTGTATCACAAGCTGTCACCTCCTGGCCTCACATTTTTTTCTCTGCCTTGTGTGTTCACATTTTTTTGAGAGTGGAGTCAAAAAAAAAAAAGCTCTTAATACAGCACATCATCCTTAACTTGGTAAAAATGGTTTGTTTTGCTATCTTACACTACAAATCAGTGCTTTCTGTGCTATCATTATATACCCATATTACTTCTAAAAGCAAGTAAAACATGTTGAATAAGATCAATGCTCTCTTGGCTTGCTGCTGCCGGAACTTCTTGACTTGCTGTTTTGTCTATGAAAAAATGGATCCACATAAAAAAGACTGCTTTTATCTTCTGTATTTCTGATTTTATGTTTGTTGTCTTACTCCAAGGTCAGAGCAGTGTTTAGAGTAGCTCCAGGATGGGTTTCAGCCATGCTGGCTGCCCACAGACCCTGCTCAGTTGAGTGCAGGGACACACTGGACACTCTTTCTTTCCTTGAGCCAACACTGTGATGAGGGGACACAGAGTTGTTTCCTTCAGGAATGTCACCACACATACCACTGAGAGATTTTCTTAGGCAAAGAGCATGCCTGCATAACCCCAGGAAACCTGATGTTCCAGTACATCTACCAACAGAAACTTTTCTGGTGAAGAGAGAACTTGTATTGTACTTTTTTAGATTATTTTCCATCTCCAAACTCCCATCAGTTTCATGCTTGAGCTAGTAATGGTCTATTATAGTTTATTCAAGTGGTTACAGGGAATATTATTGCCATGGATGTCTTTCTCAGGTACTTGGAAGCAGATCCTTTCAGTGTGCACTCACAATACAGTTACTCATAAACACTGAAGCGTCCAGTGGCACGCTCAAGGACGTGCAGTGGCACTACTTTTCCTTGGTTTGCTTTTTGAGAGTGACAGTGATTTTCTTAGGTTACCAGCCTGTAATTCAGACTATTCTGCTTGCCCAGCTAATGAAGTGAGAATAGCTCTTTCCTGAGTAACATCCTGCCAGGAGACACTGAGGCTTGGGCATCTTTAAAAATGCCAGTCATTTTTATTTAGAAGCTTCGAATTAAACGGCATAAAGGAAATTAAACAAACAATATAGAAATTGATGATAGCTGGAAAGCAGCTGGTGGATTTGTTCATGTTATTGGAGAGCTTTGGTACAGAGACAGGTAGACTAAATAGAAATCTTACCAGCATCCCCTGATAAAATCACTGGCTGACAATTCAGCCTGTCATTTTGTAGAGGGCTCTGACAGAAGTGTTTTCTTTGCAGCTGGGAAGACAGAAACACATTATGAATGCTTAAGGTCGATGCAAGGAAACAGAGCCCTGCAAAACATATTTAATATAGGTTTGATTTCCTGTGGAATGTTTTCCAGATGTTCTTTCCAACAGGCCTCTAAAAAATGATGTGAGGTAATTTTTTTTTTTTTTTTTTTTTGCAAACAGAAAGAGAAAATTCTGTTTTGTGTCACAGCATCTGAGAATCGTTGTTCTAATTCTTTATTGCATTACCTTGTGCTCAGGATTTTCACCATATTTTTCAAAATTGGTTTTATTACACAAAAGGTCAGTGGTATATAAATATTTATATAACCCAATTTCAAATAAATCATACTTGTTTAGAATCACATTTGAGCTTAGTAGTTTCCCTTAAACCCAAAGGAGACCTAATATATTAAATTAAAATTACTCTCATGCATGATCTTGAGTCGCTTAGAGGATTTAATTAACATTGATAAACTATGGCATTAGTGTTTTGTTAAGTTCTTTTGATTTTCTGTAACAGATACTGTGTAAAAAGATCTAACTGGTTTCCAGTAGATGACATGAGCAAAGGGAAAGGATAATATTAACAGAAAATGGTATAGAACTTATTTTATTTTGCTTTTCACAAAGTGCAGTAAAAGAACATGGGTCTAGGGTATTAATTTCCTAATAGAAGAATAGAAATAATACAGTGTTTGTACTTTTAATTTTAAAATACAGATACGCATAGGTGGAAATGATTTTCATTTTGCATGACTGAATTTCAGAGAGTTAGGTCTCCATTTTCTGGGGTGTTAAATGTCCAGGAGGCCCCTGGTAAACAAAAGGCCTGAGTAGTGACATAAATGCTGGCAAATGTGGTGGGGACATGGTACAGGCAGAGAGCTGGGTCGAGTGTGGATGCTCCTGTGGAGGGACCAGCCTTGGTGGCTTTGTGCCTGTGTGCCTGATGCTGTGAGCAAGCACTGCTGCTGCTGGAAGGCATCTCAGTGAATCTTGTGTGGTCCCTGGTGTTTGTTCCTGTGTCTATTTATCCCACAATCCAAACAGGCTGCCTCTGTGTAATTGGGCATTGTCCATATTTTGCTTCCAGATGAACAAAACAGTTTTGAGAGTTGAACAAGTTGAACCCAGAATCAAATATTTGCTTGGGTTTAGGCTGCCAGACATTTAAAATAATGAAACAGCAGCAAAACCAGATAAAAAACAGCTTCTTTCAGTTAGTAGCTGGTATTTGGGGTCTAAAATCCTGTAATGGTTTCTGCCAGTGTTGGAAAAGATGTAGATCAGCTCATGTGAGAGAAACTGCCTTCAGTATTCAGATCTTGAGAGGCAAATGGTTTGCCAGCAGAAATTTACTTTTTTACCCTTCCCACTCCCCAAAAGGTGCAAATGCTGAGCTGGATGTCAGGATGCAGCATGGGATGGGGGCTTCCTGGGGCTCCTGGGGCCTCCAGGGACAGGCAGGACAGAACCTTTTGGGCTGGGCTCATCCCACCAGCCCAGCTTGGGAGCGGGGCAGCTCCGGGCATGGGGCATCTCCCTGGGGACAGGAGGGGACATCAGCCCAGGGGCAGAGCTGGCTCCAGGGGGCCCATGGCTGGGCAGGGCAGGAGTGGGCAGGAACAGCAGTGACTCTGGGCCTGGACAATGTCATTGTTTGAGAAGGAGGGTAGCAACCAAACACGAACCAGCCTTTTTGTTGGAAAAATGTAGTGGGGTTGCTGTTTAATAAATACACAGGAAAGTGACCTCTTAAATAGAAATGTCAAAATTTGTAGTTGCTCAACAGTGTGTTTAGATAGCTAAGGAGGTATAAGATTTATTAATATTGCACAGCTCTAGTGTCTTTTAATAAAAAAAAAGGTGGATCAAAGCTACTTTACTACGTGCAGGGAGAGTCATCTCTCATTATGGAGTTCTTCTGAGGCTTTTTTCATCCTACTGGTTGATAGAGTTGCTTATGTGGCCTTTGCCTCATTTTCTCACTGTTTATGAAAAAAAGAGAAAATGAAATGCTCCTCCAGCAATGAAGCCATTAGGTTGGCCACATACCAACCCTTGCAACCAACTCTTGCATCCCAGCAGAAGCAGCAGCACTCCAGCCATAGGGGAGCTCTTTGTAGCCAGAGCAGGACACTGCAGTTGACCCCCACGAAGGAGGAACAAGTATTTTGACTTGTTGTTTTTTTTCTGTAATGGTGCCATTTATCACTATGACACACATTCATTGACTTAGTCTGGCTTTTTTCAGTGTGGGATTTATACCTCTTTTCTGTTTTGAATATTGATGCAGCACTTCCCTTTCGTGACTGCACTGCCAAATGGTGTCTAGACGCTCGAGCAGCTCTGACTAATTAGTGTAGTCACCTCAGTCTCTCAGCTCTGGCATTTACCTACTCTTTATGTTACTGCTATAAATAGGTGCCTAAACACAAGCAGCAATGCAAGGAGAGGTGGCAGTGAGCATGTCCAGACCTCACCTGACATCCCTGAGGTGTGGCACAGGAGCGCGGGCGCTCTCTGCATTCCTAACAGGGCAGGTGGTTGTGACCACTCACAATCTGTGTCTGGGCAGCCAGCAGGAGACCTGAGTTCAGTGTCTTGCTTGGTGTGAACATCACCAGTGCCAAGGCAAGGATCAGGGGGGTTTCTCAGCCCTTGTGTACCAACACCACAGTCAGAGAGAAAAAAAGAAGAGAAATCAACACCTGCCACCCCAGTGAGGTAGGTGCTTCTTGAGGAGGAGTCTGGTTCAGAGTGTTGCTTTATGGTAGGTCATTATTTGCACCAGATCCAAACTAAAAATTGTAAAAATTTTCTGCAACTTCACAGTTCTTATCATACTTTTAAATACTGCACCAATGCTAAATCTGAATTGACCAGCCTTAAAGAGGGAGAACTGATAAATATCAAAGATAACTTCAGGACATCAAAGAACTTCTATAGAACCTTGAGAACAAAAAGTAGTGAAAACCTAATCAATGTTGCCTATGCAACAGGCTGTGCTAATATAAAATTAAATTGCTTCAAAAATTTTATGCAGATTCAATACTATACTTCTATTAGAAAAGCTTATTTGTAAGCAAATGTGAAAGTTTTGAATTATCCATCTGAGTATTTGAAGAGCCACTATCATAAGGAGAGCAAATTAACTTTGCTTCCTTTGTATTTTTAACTGTTACAAATTATTTTACTGGTACTAATACAAAGCATTAGAGAATAGCAGGTTTGGGATTTTTTCTCTTCTTTTCAGAAAGGCTGTTTGTTGTTTGAGCAGATTTTCTTTGAATTTGCTGATGGGATTATTCTTACTTTTCCAGTTAGTGGTATACAAAATATTAAAAGTAAGCTTTCCAGAACATCTGCAGGTTTTCCAGGGCTAAGATAATACCAATTTGATTTGTTTTTGCCCTACAAAGAGATGATTCGTTTTTGGTTTTGTTTTTGTTTTTTTCCTCTTCCTGGGAGGAAGCTGTCTGAGTATTACCCCTTATTTATGCAAGAAAAAGGGAGCACAATGTAGATGTGGCAGTGCACAATGAGGATTTTGTGACAGAAAAATAAATTAATAGTTCCTTTTAGATGTGGTCCTGCTATATGGTATGAACAATATAAAACTGTCTTGTCTCTCTCCAGCAGTGAGATACACCTGTGTACACTGCACATGTAAAACTGTGCACACTTGAAGGTACACATGGCAAGCTCTCTTTGTTCTCTGGGTAACAAAACTGCTCAGTCATGGGATAGAAACCCTCAAGTTGCCTCCTACAAGTTGCCTCCTTCTGAAGGAGCACTAATTCAACACAGTGCATATTTTTTGCTAGGACTGCTATTATCAGATTGCTCTGCTGCTGCATCCCTAAAAGGATTGTCTCTTTTTCCCAAACAGTTCTTAATATTCATGTGCAATACTTTAGGATTAATGGTTCTCATTAGGCTAATTTGTCTCTCTCTCTAGATAAATAGCAGTACCACTGTTTTGGTGCTCACTGATGAGCACACTTTCATCACTGCCAGTCTACTGGAAAGGTTTGGGGGTAGATCTTCAGTGACTGTTAATCAGCAGATCTTCACTGAAAGTATTGGAGTATTTTATGGCAGATGGAGGTCTGTGCTTTTATTTCTGGCCTTAACTTCATTTCCAGTGCAAATGAATCCACATGAGTATCAGGTGTAGTTAACAGCTCAGAAGAGGGTGAGAGCTTGGGTTGTGTGAATTTTGGATGACTGGCTAGGGAAGGGTTGTGTGATAATGTCCAGTAATGCTCAGACCAGAGCTATCTGAACTGTATTTGACTTATGAAAACTTAAATGTGCAATGTTGTCACATCATTACTTTTTATGACCACAAAAATTCTTCAGAAGTTCACATGGAAATCAAGGTGTATGCAAAAGAGAACAGCAGAGCTATCTTTAGCCTCCTTTAGGGTTTACAACAAATAAGTTCTTTAAGCAGACTGGGTAGTAAATGACTGAGTTTATTCCATGGTTATCAGTCCTTAAAAACATTTAGAGAAGAGGAATGTATTAAATGATCTCTGGATCAATGCACCTAATAACCTAAGGGAGAACTGGACATTCAAGAATGAGGAAACGATTGCAAAAAGTTTTTTCAGGATTATCAAGATGCTGATTGTATAATCCATTGCCAGAAAGATTTATTTTTGGTCACATAAATAATGAAATTTAGATCTGAGGAGCTACTTTGTTTCAGAAATACAAGAATACTGTATATGCAGAAGGCTTGCCCTTTCTACCATGGCAGAGGTTTTTCATACTAGATAGATGTAATAGGCTCTATTCTGTTCTAAACCTGTCTTCATCCAGGTATTAGTAGAGTTAGAAAAATCCTCGGAAATTGTCAACTCTCTTTGTTCCCAGTTGATCCAAAAGCTGGATTTGAGCCATGATCCTAATTACTGACTGGGAGAGGAATCACTGCAGTGACAGAGGGTTTCCTTTCCCAGATTTTCTTCATGGTGCTGCCATTTATCTCTTTCCATACCTTGAGACCCATTTCCTCTCAGCCTGTCTCCTGGCAGGTGCAGTATATATTCACCAGCTAAGTAGGGATTTTATGTAAATTTAGAAATATATGTATACATACATAGATACATACATATATATATATATGTATGCATGTATGAAGGATTGCTAGAGAGGTTGACTTTTTAAAGCTATTAAAGACAACAGGGTACAGATTGCCATCTCAAGGTTAAGTGGTTAAGTAAGGCAGGAGAGGGAGTGAAAAGCTTGGGGCTGACTGTTGCTTGAAGGCAACCATGGATTTGCTGGTGTCAGTACAGTTAGCAAGAGATGGAACTAAAATAAGGCCATGAGAACAGCTCTTATAAATTCAGGTATAGGTTGCATGGAGTTTATTTATAGAATGCTTTCTCAAACTAAGCCTCTGAACCTTTTGATGTTTGCCCATCGTTACTTTCAGGCCAATTAATGATGTGTATCCAGTCCCATTCTGGGGTAGGTAAAACAATAAAGCAAACAAACATAATTAGTCTCTGGAGCATGTAAACAAATAAAGTAAATCACTTGCAAATCACTTGTTTCTGCTAACTTTTGTGGGGTTGTTGCAGAACTGAAAAAGAGCATTTATATTGCAAATCTGCATAATGCTGGAGCAGTAATGAAAATTCATAGATTATACTATTCTGATTTTGAGAGGGCTTTGTGAAGATTAAGGATCTTATCCTGAGACATTACTGTGGGTTGTCAGATGCAAAAGAACATTTTTATACCTATTTCACAGAAGAGAAGATTGAAGTAGGGAGGTGATTTTTTTTCATAGATGAAGGAGTAAATAACAGTTTGTAAATAAACAAAAGCCACTACTCCAAGATTATAAGGCTAGGATGGGCAGGGGAGTGACTGTAGAACATATGACCTTGACCCACCTCATCAATGCCTTGCAAATTTTACAGACCTGAATGGGAGCATTATGTGGCCTCTAAACCACAAATAACCAGAAGAGATCCTTCTCTGTTAACCCTTTCAATTTCCAACATGGTAGTGATCAGTTGATCACAACACAACTTCACTCTTGGTCTTAAAGCCCCTCCTGCATGGAATCAGTGCTCTGCCCTCCTTGGCCATGGGCTGGCTGAGGTGAGTGAAGATCAGGTGGCCACTCAGCAGCAGAACTCCAGGCAGAGCACACTTCCCTTTCATCTCAGCCCTGGAGTCAGTACTCTGGAGTTTGGATAAATGCAGATTTTACAAGAACAAATAGATCTCTGTGGCTCTGGGGGTGAGGAGGCTGTGCCAGCTGGTCCTGCCCCAGCTGCTGCTGCAGGCCAGGCCAGAGCAGGGTGAGCCCACTCTGGAAACGTGGGACACCACCAAAGCAGGTCCTGCTTCCAGCCTTGCAGTAAGAGTCTTGCTTGCTCTGTGAGCACAAACATACAGCTTTGTGTAATCAGTAAAACAGCAGAAACTGTGTTCTGAATAAAAGACTCCAGTTAGAGTTCAGATCCAGGCAAAATGACTCCTCATATGATAAAATCAGTCTTTGTCTTTTTTTTCTTGGCATGAAAATGCAGAACATTTCTCTTAGTAAAGAGCAGGCATTTCCCTGTTGTTCTGTTCCTTTTTTACTGTTTTGTTACACTTTTTTGTTCTGACTTCAAAAATAGATTCTGGAAAGAGATGTGTCTTAAAAAGAAACTCTCAATAGCTGAAATGTGTCCAATATGCATTTAAGTTAAAGAATATTAAGCTTTGTCCAAAAACAGAGAGTGTAAAAGGTAAGAATGCCTTCAGGCTTGATTTTTAAAGATACACATTTTTCTTTCTGTTGCAGATCTCGCCTTGCAGATTTCTTCACAAACTGCCAGCCCGAGTCACGCTCTGTTAGTGGCTGTCTGAAGGAGAACTATGCTGACTGCCTGCTCGCTTACTCGGGGCTCATTGGTGAGAGGGCAGGGAAGGGTGGGGGCTTGCTTGAGAAGAAAACCCCAAACTGCATTTGGAAGGCCTGTGTGGAATAAAAGCTGGGATATAATAGTGTATGATACCATACTAGACCAGTCTCTCCACCTACATGGAGTGGCCCTGCTTTGCCTTACAGAGATTGTTGGGGTAAGCTTGTACATTACAAGGAAATTAAGGATGGAAGATAAGGAGAGAAAGGTGCTTGTTTAGAGGGTTGAATGTAGACAGGAGCGAGGAGTAGGAAGTTAACAAGTGGAAGTGCAGCTTGGTTGATATTGCAGCTGTCATCACAAGTTTGGGTAAACACCTTCAGAGACAGGTACCTGAATGTGAGGTATGAAACAATAGATCAATCCAGCCTTTTATCAATTCCAGCTGCTATTCTTTCCATGATATCCTTCTGTCCACTCTTAAGTGTTTTCAGAGATGCCTGTCAGTGAGATGACCTGAGACCAAATCTGAAATCCTCTTCCTTCCCCAATGTAGTTATTTTTGTTTGTTGTCACCTTCCTGAGTGTCAACAGGCACAAGGATGCCTTTATGAAAGCCAGATTCCACATGCCACCCTCAGCATTTGATTCCTGAAAGAGAGAGATCATGTCAAGAAGCTGAATGTGTTGTAGAAATATCATAGTTGGGCAATAAATAATAAGTGAATGTCAAAACTCTGAAACAAATAAATTTGAAAGGCCACCAGATAAAATGTTTTCAAGCTTACAGCCTGCACCTGCTGCAGTGCAGTAATATCCCCTTCTGTTGGGCATGAAGATGCCAGCTGAGGCCCTGAAGCTGATCCTGCTGTTAAATAAATGTCTCTGGAGATAAGATCGAAATGAAAATATTTCTAGAATACGTTGGGTTTGCTGAAAAATGACTGAAAGCTATCCTCAGTGGCTTATTGTTACCATTCTTATTACTCTAGCAGCTAACAAGTGAGGTAAGTCCATGTGGCAATGGGTAAAATGAGATGTGATGGCTTCAAAGGATATTCTTCTACCACTGAAGAGATTAAGACAGTATGCAAAGGCTATAACATCTGAGCAGTTATGACAGACTGTCATTTGACTCTCAAACAGAGAATTGAATAGCCTTGAAATCTGATCTTGTCAATGAGATTAAGAAGTCTGGCTGCTGGCAAGGAGTAACTGTTACTAACAGATACTTCTGGCTATGAGCTGCCAAGTTCTTGCTGGACCTAGAGAGTTTTGCTGGCAGTTTTGTTGGTTTCATTTTGCAGTTTAACCCCAGAGATGACCCAGTTCCTCTTGTGAGGTGTTCTTGTGTTACTGGGGATGACCATGCTGCAAAATGCTGCCACACATCTGAAATGTGGAATGGGTGCCTAAGGAGTTAAAATCAAAAGGAGATCTACTTTTCAAAGGGAAAAATACACTTTTTTCTTCCTTCCTGCTACCCCCTGGAGACTTGCAAAAGAGGAGCTGACTGGTGTTATGAGAGTTTTTGCTTCTTAGTAGTAATTCTGTTAAATCAAGAAATTACCAAAATGTTTCTTGTGCTGAAGCAGTAAATTCCTGCTTCTGATATCAATCTGCTATGAAAGTGGAGTAAGGCAGAAATCAGCAGTATAATCTTTCAAATGTCTGCTTAATAGATATAAAACACAAGAAGAGTTAGACTGTGGGTAAGAAGCTGCTACAGATCCTTTCACTCATCAGAGCTTCAGTATCTCCATTTAATTAAAATAAACTATTGTTCATTAAAATAAAATATTATTTTGTTTAGCCGTTTCATTAAAGGTAGCAAAAATTGCACCTCCACAGAGTTTGTTCAGGAAACTGAGGCTTCTCTATGGAAGGTACAGGGAATGTGAATCTTTCCTCAAATACAGGGCTGTAAATGAGTTAACTTCATTGAAAGTAGTGAAATCCCACCTAAAATTAATGATTTTAAATGGAAATAGAGCCAGTCACAGTTTTTGTATGAGGTGCTTTATCAGTAAAATGGAGAACAGTCTGTAGAAGCTGCTTGGATTTTTCCATCAGGCTGTTATGTATATAATTTAAAAAATATGTGCACTTTACAGGAAGTTGAAAAACCTCAATTCATTGCTTTAGGGTCCTTGTAGTATTTTTGCTCTAAGTGCTGACTTCAAGATCTGCTTTAGCATTCACTTTCTGACGCATTTTCCCTTGTCTCGAGCAAAATCCATCCAAATTCCCTGTTACTCCCCGGAATTCCATGAGAGTTTGTGTGAATAAACACAAACTGGACTTGCTTTGGGCCAAAGAAACTTCAGCCCCTTGTCCATTCTCCTAGACTCACCATCCATCTCCTTGTTAATTCACCCTAATTTGAGCAACCTCTGGGCTGTGTTCAGGCCAACTCTGCTTTTGTGTAAAGTGTGGAGGTCTCACGGCTGACTTTTGAGACCATCCCAGAGCTGTTTGATACCTAGAGCTCAGAAAACCAAGCATGTCCTATTTTACCATGGTTTCTCTGATCCCTTAGTGTCCATCAGCAGAATTTCCAAGATGCCAGCTAGTGGGGAGGGGGGGAAGGGAAAGGCACACACGTTGCAGGGAAAAAAGAAAATCCACCCCAGGAAACCAAGCATGTAATCTGCTTGGGTTCACATCTGCCCCCAGGTTTAAATGACAGACTGATTTTCTACTAGCTGCTCTTTCAGCCACTCTGTTTTTGCTGGATGCACAGTTTGTGTGCTGTGCACACACTTTCCTTGTCCTGTCTTTCCTGTATTCATCAACCCTAATTGTACCTTGGTATCTGTTACACTTTTAACCCCTGTCTTAACCCATTTTAATTACCTTATTACCTCTTTTTGATAAGAAAGTCTTACCTCAGTGACCTTTTTAATTTCCTCAGTACCTTTCTGTTTTTTCAACCCTTCACTAAGCATTTGCTAATTAGAACTTTTTTTTCAGCCTACTATTTTCTTTCCATTTACAAAATCCTCTTGATTTTTGCTTTCTCGCCCTTTTTTTCAGATCATGTTGCAAGGCTGAAATAGTGTTCTGAACCACCACATGGATGAGGGAGAGACATTTTAATGTGTTTTATTTTAATTTAACATCATTCCTCTTCTTATTTATCTACTGTCCAGTTTTCATTAACAATGGAAATTAAATTTGCCTATTTTACTAAATTCTCTATCTCCATTTAACGCATTTTGAACCATGCTGTTTACTCATGTACCACTCTCATGTAGAATTCAAGCAATTATTAGTGCAACTATCTGTTAAAAGCTGCAGGAAGCCAAAGGTATGGGATTATAGTCAAATTTAAGAACATCCCAAAACAAAAGAAAAGATGCTTTTTGTGAATCTCACAGTGGGACCACGTTCATTTTCACATCCATTACTGTCTTCCTCAGGCCAGCCCTAGTGCCTGTTGTCCTTTGTCTCCCACGTCACATATGAGGCAGTTTTGCATCTTGATTTGTTCATTTCCCAGCACTGCCTGGTGACTGAAAGGCTATTAGACATCACTCTGTGATTTGTGTTATTTCTAATGTTCCTTTTTTTAGCTTTATGTTTGATAGCCCTTTCCCGTCTGTTATTGCAGACTGTTGGACCCTGGACCTATGGACCAAATTTTCTCTCCTAGTGTACACTTTGGGTCTCTAACATTTGTCCTTCATCTATTCCATCTTCTTAATGACTACTTTGATGTCAGTTTTGAGGAGATGTGATCACATTTCCTCACAATATATGACCTGTCCTAGAATTGCAAATTATCAAGTGAAGAACATGTTCCCTGAAGCAGCTGGCAGCTGTTCAAGTCTGGAATAGTTTTCCCTTTTTATTTAATTTTTCTGTTTTGGTCAGACAAATAAAATAAAGATTCAAACTTCTCAATCCTTAGGAAAGTTTGAAATATCTGATCTGCTGGGGTAATGCATTCAGTGACACTACTGGCTTGAGAAAGTGCTCATCATACCACAGTTTCCTGATCCACATCAGTGATGGACACTTGCTGTACATCTTTTAGGACACAAAATGCCTGCTTTGGTTTCATTTCATTCTTGCTTGCCTTGAGCTGGCATATAAATGGGAGAATATTTACTCAGGAATTTGTAACAGAGTTAGAATTACCCTGTGGTTAGAATGTTGTTGACAATGTTTAGGAAATAATCCCTTTACTGAAGAAGTAGTGAAACAGCAGGGTTAATAATAATTTTTTACCTGCAAAGAATCTGCTGTACCTTTTCATGCATGCTGGTTTTTGCTCTGTTCATCACCCTAACCCACTCTGCTGCCCTCATGAGCACCCTGGGGTTAACACTGCTCCAAGGTGTGGTAGGGCTCCCCTCAGCATGACCAGCATTCTCCTTGCTCATGCATTGCAGAAATGTTTTTCCAGTCTTGCTGCAGACTCAAGGAGGAAGCACAGCTCTGGGTACCATTTCAGCCATTTATTTGCAGCTAGAATTAAAATGAGAAAAAACACAAACAAGGAAGGAAAATCAGATTTTTAAGTGTGGCTCTAAGGACACAATCCATGTGTGTTTGATTTGTCAGCAAAGCCCTTCAAAGAGGAGCTCACCTTCTCTCAACCCATCCCTCCCTCTGCCACGGTTTTCTACCTGTCAGTTCTGCTGATGCAGCTCTCTGTGGGAATCCTTTTTGGAGGGAAGAAATGTGTCTGCAATGTGTGAGTCGTGTTGCAGTCCTTGAAGTGATTGCATTCCAACCTCGGAGGTTGTGAAACACAGCACAGGGCTGGGTGTCAGAGGCTGAGAGGAGCCAGGAGCTGTCAGATCTGCAGGTCAGAGCCCTGCTGTGGGTCTGTGTCGTGAATCCAGCCCCCAATGCATGGCTTCCCAAGGGCTGTTTGCCATCTTAGGGTGGAAGGAATGTTCCAGTGCAAGGGTTGCTGACAGTGCTGTGCTTCACTCTGGTGACAGGCACCGTGATGACCCCAAACTACATCGACTCCAGCAGCCTCAGCGTGGCCCCGTGGTGCGACTGCAGCAACAGTGGCAACGACGAAGAGGAATGCAAGAAATTCCTGAATTTCTTCCAGGACAACATATGCCTTAGTGAGTACAAAATTAGGTGTCTTTTGCTGTGTTGCAGAATGTTTTCTGTAATTCCTTTGCTGCTTACGACGCGTCGAGGCCATCACTTTGCACTTTGCTGAGTGGGGTTCTGTTGTAGGTGTAAAAATTAAAAGAATGAGCAAATTATGCCTGATAACTGTGGTTTATGGCCAAGATTGCAAACATGAGAAGCTCTTGGGGAAAAAAAAAAAAAAATAGAACCCAAAGTTGTATGATATTGAAATATGTTTACATCACAGGTCATATTTGGAGCCTAACAGTCAGGCAGCATCTTTACCATGGAATTGCAACACCTGAGGGGTTTCTGTATAATTTAAGAACTTCATATAAAAAAGACATGTAGTTTAGGATATGAAGGATTTGCCATAAGTAAGTATAAATTGGATTGTGCTTGTAATTTACAGCCAACTTTATTTTTTTTTAGGATATTGGATCTCAGATGCCTGGTTTTAACACAAGCCTGGATAGTAACTATTGTAAAGATTTTGTTAAATTATTGATTTTTTTTTTTTTCCCTGTCAGACTCACTTCCAAATTAGGGACTATTATAAATTTCAGAATGGCTCAGTGGAGTCGATTTTGGCAGGTTCTCTTTTCAAATTTCCTGTCTGCCTGGAGCAGCATAATTGGATGATGTGGAGTGTGCATCAGAGTTTTAATTTCAGATAAATGAGGAGACCAAAAGAGCTTGGCTTTCCTAGCCTAGCAGAACAGAAGTTGAAAGGATACGTGATTGTCCTCTGAAATTGCATTAGCAGGGCAAGCCCAGGGAGGGGAAGGGATTACTTCACCTGCAGGACAATGTTGGCATAAGATCAAAAAGGAAGATATTGGCCATACATATTTAGGCTTGAAATGGGAAAATTTTTAACCATCAGACTAAAATTAAGAAATAGCCTTCCAGCAGGAGTTTTGAGGGTAAAAGTGGCTTTAAAAGTCATATTTCATCAGTTTGTACAAAGAAGCAGACGTCATTGCTTTTCTCCAAAACAATAAATGAGCTCAGATATCCAGACTGGCCCCTCCAGCCCTACAGACTTGAGCTGATGCTAGGGCAGGGCTCAGTATTTTACTAGAGGGTCTGAAAATCCCCACTGGTAGCTTCTCAAGAGGCAGCATTGCAGTGAAGGCACAGGGAGGTCTGTTCACAAAAACCTGAGTTGCTCTGTGATACACTATTTATTAAGCTTTGGAGGAACAAATCAATTACTCAAGTTCATTTAACAAAAGAAAAAGAGAAAAGAGTTCAAACTTTATGAGGGGTAAAATTTAACAATATGCCATCAGACCTTCAAGCCTAATGGCAGTTGCCATTTATATCTATTGCAGTACCTCAGATTTTATTCATTTGTGAATGTATTAATTTCTAGAGTGTTGCAGGTTCCTTTTAGAACATAAAGATAGAGCGATTCCTTGTCCTTTCTTTTCCCATTAGTGCAAAAGCATTAATGAAGACAAATCAAAGACATTGGAGGTTACTGGGAGACAAATTATGTCACCCTAGCTGCAAGATAATGTCTTCTTCAGGAAGAAATTAAAGGTGTTTCTGGATTTTCTACAAAGTTTTGTCTTTCACATAGAATAGGAATTTTTAAAAATTTTTATTTTCATAAGTGAGCCTTCCACTGCCTGGAGAAAATGTCATTAAAATCCTTCCCACTTATTTTATACAACACAAAAACTTCTTTTTCCACTGTTGGAAGAAACTAGGAATTTCTTGCTAATCTGTTTTTCAGTATAATCCCCCTTCAAAATGGAAAATAAGCCTGTTATCTGGGGCATTTACAACAATGATCTGGTTGAAGTTTCTCATTGCAGCGGGGCTGGACTGGAAGACCTTGAAAGGTTCCTTAAACCCAAACAATTCTGTGATTCTGTCATAGACTCATAGAATATCTCAAGTTGGAAGGGACTCATAAGGATCATCAAGTATGATTGTATGAAATAATTGAAGACTAATTGTAAAGGCCACTTGTTACTTTGAAAACTGGAAGGATTGCAGGTATTTCTGTGGCCATTCTTGCAACAGTGGAAATAAAGAGTTACTGTGATTTTAGGAAATACTGCTTTTTATATTGGTTTATTCTGGGAAACACAAGAAAACTTATCATATCCCTCTTCCCACTTTGTCTCCATTAATGCAGCTCATTCTGATGCTTTTTACAAGTTCTTCCCTTTGCATCTTGAAGTTCTGAGAACTAATATCAGAATAAAATACATATTTTTCAGAAGAAAATTACATGTAAATTATTTTATAAGGCAAGGAATGGCACTGAGAAGAAGTGTTAATAACTTCCACATATTAGTCCCCAGTGAAATTGTTTGATTTCTTGTACAAAGAATTTGAAATAAGAAATCCCCAAATCCTTGTTGAATCCCCAAAGACCTGATTAAGAACTGTTTTTCTATTTGTTTATAAAAAAAACTCCAACCAATTTACTCTTGCTATAAACACACTCTTTAATCCTGTGAAACTGTGATAAGCTTTTTAACTTTTATATTGTAAAGTTTTAGTTTAACCATGTTTCCCTCACCCAATTATCCAGATTTTGATTGAAAATGGTAAGGAAAAGATTGCCTTAGTTAAACTATTTTTTAGTTACAGGCATATTAGTTTTACTACAACAAGCTGTAGAAATAAATATTTATCCTGTCTTCTGTTTTTAGTTTACTCTGTAACTTCACCTGCCTGAATTAGGACATGACATTCAAACTGTATTTTTAATCTTGAAACAAATTTTTGAGTCTTTTGGATGGTAACAAATATGATTATGGTAAGTCCTAAAGCTTCTGTCAAGAATTACTGGAAACATTACAAAGAAGAGGCTGCACCAAATAATTATGTGACCCCAGATTTTCAGTTCATGTTTCTGATAGGTCCAAAAATAAGACACATTTTTCAGCATAAAATTGAGTTTCTTCAAATACACATTTAAAATTTAATAATAATAATAATAACGGCAATAAAAAACAACTCAGTTCTGCTTTTTGCCTTTTTTTTTTTTTTTTTTTTGAAAAAAAAAAAAAAAGGAAAAAAANNNNTTTTTTAGAAATAGAAAATTGCCTGTAATTTATTTTCACAGAAAATGCAATTCAGGCCTTTGGCAATGGCACTGATGTGAATGTCTGGCAGCCAATCTTACCAGTACAGACCACTACAGCCACAACTACAACAGCTTCCAGACTTAAAAACACAGGGTCAGAGACCACCAACAACGAAATACCCTCCCACAATGATTCACCAGCATGTGCAAACCTGCAGGTAAGAGATTTTGTACTTCTTGTTGTGCATTAATGAAAGTTTTTCATAGATACCTGTCGAGGAGTCTCGCACTGCCCAACTAGATGCCTGCCTAAACTGGAATATCTGTTTATTCCCATGGTGTAGTTACAAGCTGCATGTGTTGGGAGCTGTCAGACACTTTTATTTTAAATCAGGAACTTGCATATCTCAAAGTGGACTTCATTGCCTCGCTGACTCAGAAACAGGGGATGGTATTTAATTTCTTATCACAGGTTTGAATATGAATGTGGCACTCTCCAAATCCTGCCAGGATATGTCAGATTAAATTAATCCCTTGAGTACTCCTAATTCAGAGGGAACCCTTAATGTGAGCTAACATGTCCTGCTGCCTTCTTTCTTATGTTATTGGCATTAAACTCAAGAAGGTTTTTTGGCTGAGCAGTTCTGGATATTAGAGAACATATGGTGCTGCAGACTACATGTTGAAGAAGCTGGACAAAGATAAAACTATTTTGAATCAGGCACTCTCCTGAACTGAGGTCGAGGTCATGATGTGATTTTGGCCAATGGCTTTAGTGATTTTCTTTGACACTTAAATTAGGCTATTGATAGTGGATCATTTATTCTGGGTGTAGAGGCTCACCACTTGCTGAAGACAGTTTTTGCAGCTCTTTGAAAGATTGAAGGACTTGGGCAGAGAAGACAGCAAAATCAAGGCAGGAAGAAGGTAGTAGGAAATGTAAAATGAAAACATCCTTAGGCCAGATTGGAATCGGGCTGTAAAAATTTCTGGTGGTTTAAATACAAAATTAGGTCAAGCAGGGATAGATCAGCTTGTCCTGTTTATTTTTGTCTTTACAGAAGGAAAATTGCTATGTGACACAAATATAAGTGTCAAAGCTTTAAGGTCTCAGCTGGTATTAAGATAATTTTTTCTGTATTTCTGGATTTCACTGTTTAAGCATTGATTTTTCACTTCTATAAAAAAAACCCACTTTGTTTTTTTTTTAATATTAAATGGTTCCATGTCCACTGAACCAGAAATATTTTATTTCTGAGAAGTGTGTTTTGCTTCTTAATTTTTCTTGCACCTCTTTCTCTCCTTCATTCTTTTCCAGTCCCTGCATCTATTTTGCATTGGAAAATTGTATCTGCATCAACATGAGGGACATTACAGAGTCACAGAATATAGGGGATTAATGATAGATGGTGCTGAGTTTAGGTCCTTCTGGTTTTAATTGTTTTTCTCATCTGTGCATTCATTATTATTTAAGCTTTGTAAGTTATTGATAAGAGCGAGAGTTGGAGGCATATATTGCTATTTGCAATAGTCATTTAACCAAATAGGATATGCTGAAAGAAATGCAGCCTTTTAAACCTGAAACTTGGAATATCTTGCATTTAGAACCAGACCTTGATGGGATATTATTGAGTCACTTCATGTTATATTAAAAAGTGGTGTTATGGGAGAGATCACATTTTCCTTCAGTGTTTGTAGAGCCCCCTGTAGAGTCAGGCCTCCAGATGCTACCAAAGTACACATAATAAATAAAGAACTGAAGAAATGGCAAGTGGTCACAAATCCCATTAGATTCACTTGAATTTGCAAATGTTCCCTAAGCCTGAATAGATGTTCCTGTGTTTTGAAAATTACTTAAATTCTTCCCTGTCCTTCCTCCTGTTTCTGTGGCATTTTGAAGTCACATCCCACATGAGTTTATCAGCTCAGGTTTAAAGCTCTGCTATGACTTCAAGTGTACCCCCTGATGTACTTGGCACAAGAAATAAAGATTAGTAGGGAAAATAGGCTCCTTTAAATAAATGATCTCTGGTGTTTGGTAGAAACTGTAGATAAAGTCTGCAGTAAAATGTCACTGAAGTTATGTGAACCAAGCAGTTTTATTCCTGTGAAGCACAATATTCTATGCCTACCACTTCTTCTGTCAGAACTAAAACACGAAGAACAAAGCTCTAATATTTTAATGCATTTTTCAAAAAGTAACTTATGAACAGAGCCAAAACAAGCCCACAATTTTTTAAAAAGAAACCTATGTTTTTTGGACAGTATGGTGCCACTTTGCATGTAAGACTTAAACCCTAATGCAAATTTTATAAAAGAACTGGTATTCATGTTGCACTTGGAGAAGGGTATTCATTCCAAGCCTCTCCTCCCATGAAAATATGCCTTTGTAGTGTTTTCAAAACATGAACTAGTGCAGCCAAAAGCTTTTTTATATGCTTAGCAGCTGAGCTGAAAGGTTTCTGAAAGGCAATATAGCCTGAACGCTGTGAAAAGTCAAATTGCAAGCATCAGTCTCAGCACAAAAAGACAATGGCTGAGGAGGGCTAAGGAAGATCTGCACTGAGATTGAGATATCCATTGAGATGCAACAGGGCTGGATATTCTAGTTAGTGGGTTTAAAAATACAGCAAAGGAAGAAAAAGCAGGAAGTGATTGATTAATATAAATTGCCATTGAAAGAAATACAGCAAGGGAAGAAGGAGCAGGAAGTGATTGATTAGTATAATATACCACAGAAATGAGCAAATACCAACCTCCCGGGGCTGTAAAATACAGGGCACTAAGCCAATCTGCCAAGAGCACCACTGACTGAGCAATTTTTGATGCATTTCTTTCTGACTTGTTCAGAATGGTCATATGAAGAGCAGGAGTGCACCCATGGATTTGTTGCCATGTTCACCTGCACAAGCAAACCTGGGAATCAGAAAGGTGGTAAATGCTTGAAGAAAATATATTTTTTGTTTACCCATACTCAAAATTTACTTCAAAAACATGTTGAAGGTTTGGACTTTTAAATAATGTTTATTTTTAATGGTTATTTAGAAATTGTTCTTCATTTGAACTTATTGTTGCTATGAGATTTCATTCTGTTGTGGGTATTTTCTTATTTCAAATTGATACAGCAAAATGTTTATTTCTGATATCTGTTTACTTTATGTTTCTGAATGCACGGATTGTGTAAGATCCTCTTCTTTTGCTGTCCCTCAATTAAATCAGCATTCTATCTTTGCCAGGAAGATGCTTAATTTATTCAAGAATCCTCTAAACTCTTTTTACGAACCTGACTTCTAACAGAATTTGCTAAACACAGTAAATAGTAGTTAGGTTTATATGAAATGCTAAATTTAAGTATATTTGAAGTGCTTGACATCTTGCAAAGATTCCTCAGCACCACATAAAAATAACATAAACTATTGTGAACAAAAAGGAAGATGAATCCCAACAGCATATTCCTTATACAGGCAGATTTTATTAAGTAATTGCCAACCCTATCTTTTTTTTCTGGTGGCTTCACTGTGATGTTTTCTATTTAACTGACATATATGTTAATCCTTCATTTCAGTCATAACTTGCATTCAGTGTGCCAGTCAAAAAATGGTTCTGGTCCTCCAGTCTCCTGTTCTACCCCCACTGCCTGAACCATCGTGTTGGATTATTTGAAAGGGACAGAAGAATGAGTTTGGATGTGTACTCACACCATGTATTCTTCAAAAAAAGGCTGCCTTTGCATTTAGGAGAGATGGATAGACCTGAAGGATGATAATGAAATGAACCTCAAGTGATAGATTAGACCAGTTGTTCCTGGGTCATTGCAGAGATAAATAAAAAACTCAGACTTCCACAGTGGGTTTTCTATAATATTTTAAAGGATGTTTTGCAAAAGACAAAAATTGTAGAAGTCAAGATAGTTAAGGACATTTAAGTAAATATATGCATCAAAGTCTTGCTAGCCAGCTCTATACTTTGTTTTCCCATATTTATTATGTCTTGCTCTTGCTTTGGATGTTCAGTATTCAAAGAGAAATTAAGGTTTTTGTGCTTTTGAAGACTGTAGCAATGCACAGATATATTTGAGATATACCTGACCCTTTTGGACTGAAGACAAGTCCAGTATGTCAATGTTGTTGTGCTCTCAGCAGCAAAATTTAAAAACTATGAGATAGAAATGGAAAATATCAAACATTTTGTGGGGAACATGGGAAAAGAGAAATCTGGATACTTAAATATATAAATTCTTTTTATTTGTGTGTAAGATTAGTGAGTGTTTATAGCAGATGTGGGTCATAATGCAAGCTGCTCTTCCACAAATTCACGTAATACTCACAATTAAAAAAAAATATTTATAATGGTGAATCCTAGGACAAAAACAGGAGAGAGGGCCCACAGTACTCTGAGGAGAGCAGGACTTAAATGTGACTGAGACTGAAAATGACTCTGCTTTTGCTATGTAGGTCTGTCTGTGCAGACCTTCAGCACTGTGCAGGGAGCTGCTAATCTGGTGGGTTAAGTACCCTCTATAACTGCTTAAAGTTGCTTCCCAGGTGCTAAATATCATTATTTGAAAGCATTATGTAGATGTTTGGAGAGGGCTAAAACTCCATTGTAGCATTCTGGGGATCAGGACACAGCAGGTGTGGATCTCCACAGGCTGGTAATTGGGGGGTGGGTGAACATCAGCAGGAAGCACAGGCAGTGTGTAGGTGAGGGAATGGCACAACTGCTGAGATGGAGCACTGGGGTAGAGACAAAGCTTGTTTTATCCCCTGAGCACCACTGTTAACTCACCCATACACCTGGCACCCTCTTTCCCCCATCCCTTCACACAGCCTGGGAACTTTCTGTGATACACAAGCACTGATTTTTCAAATGCCCTGCCTGCTTCATCCTTGGGAAAGTCCTGCTTGGACCTCTTCCCCTGGGCATTCCAGCTACACAGAAAGATACAGTCTGGGGCAAAAGATGGACAGCAATATGAAACTCTCAATGCTGTGCCAGAACCAAAAGAAAAAAAAAAAAAAAGACTTAATGTTTTCTATGAAAAGATTTAAATCTACCTCCTGTATTTCCAGGATTAGCTGGCATAATGGGGTCAGCCTGCTGGTACAAGTGATTTAGAGAACACTTATTGGCAGCTTTTCTGCTAAAAAAGCAATGTCTTTAATTTGCTTTAGTGGCAAGTCCCTGGTACCTAAAGAAGTCTTGAGTGCTTTGTGTATACAGATTAAGATCTGGCAGCCAGGGCTAACTTAAAGTTTCATTTTTAATCTTACACTTCTGATTTGGGGAGCACTAAATGAAGTTCTGTTTTGCCACAACAGATACTGCTTTGTCCATTGATTTCATTGACACTGGTTTCAGTGAGGTTAATCTTAGTTTTCTTCAGCACCATGCTGGAGTGAGTCCTCTGAAAGTGTGGATGTACAATTCCCTGAGACTGCAGTCATTTACTGCATGACTCTTGCCAGATCCAGAGGAGGTGAGGGGACCATGATGGAGACACGTTGGGGTTTTCAGTCTGTGTTGAAATCCTGCTGTTCTCAGGCAGGAAAGCAGCCCCAGCCCAGCTGCCTTGCTGTGCAGACAGTGGATCCCAGAGGCACAGGCTGGTTTGCAGGGAATGTGCACACACACACACACCTGTGTGTTCATGGCATGGTTGTGTGGGTGCTCCCACTCAGAGCAAGACTGAGCTTTTCACCTTCTTTGCCCAAGAATTGCAGGACCACACAAGACAGGTTGTTTTCAAGTTTGTTGAAATCCTGCTGAAGTTAAAGATGTGATTCATACAGCTGATGAATGTCTGAGTGCAGGGAGTCCTTTGCCTCTGTTTTGAACAGAGAGGAACAGTGTGAGGATGTAGCCAAGGATCTAACCCAGTATCTCAGACACATCATATCACTGTCAGTGCTGCTATGAGACATCAGCCATCAGTAGTCAGGAAAAAATTGTTCTCATTTACCAGGCTTGGTTGAACTTCTGAGTTGAACATCAGGCCCCCTTACAAGATCAGTTCTGATTTGTGGAGTTAAATAAAGGCTAAAACTTTACATCAGGAAAGTAATCACATCTCTGTTGTTATCACCAGTGCTTAACATTCAGTCTCTTTGGCGTGGAGATCTCTCTGTAAGACTGGACCTTCTAATTAATGATCAATACTCTGAGTTTTAATGCTTGAAGTTGGGTGTAAAAAACTCCTATACATGAAAGACAGTGACATGGTTTATGTTGCATATTAGAATTACAGTTTAAATTGTGGTTTTTTGACTAGCATGCTTTTCATGAGACCAAAATATTGTGCATGTATACTGCTGAAGAGCATAATACTTCAGAATTATTTCATCAATGATAAAATGTTTTATGGTTCGTTTAAAAAAAAAAAAAGTTTTAATAGCCTGAGCGTCTTTAGTGTATTATAATAATACAGCACTTTATAGCAGACTGTAAAACTCCAGACTACAGTTTTAGGAATTGTGCAATTTTGTTTTATAGTTTAATAATTGTTCAATTGAAAATGAGTATGAGGTTACTAAAAACCAATTTAACGACTTAAAAAAATACCACTTTATGAAAATGCACTACACACTTTTACAGAAAATTGGAAATTTTTTGGACAGATTATAGCTTTTATCCTCAGAAAGAATTTTGCAAATTATTGCTACTAAAAGCAGATTTGCATTTGTAGCGTTCCCCTAAGCTACAGTTGTTTCTGTGTTTCACATGAGTATCCTCATAGAAGAATACAACAGAAATACAAAGTGCTAGAATAAACCAGAATCAGAGAATTGGATCTCATCAGATAAGCCAAATCAAACTATTCATAGCCCTTGTTATTACTTTATGTGGCTCTTCATCATATTGAAGGTATTCCTAACGTCAGCCCACTCTAGTTCTCAATCAAATACCTAGTCCATCATCTATTTCCCTATTAAAACTGATAGCTCACTATAGTCTGCAAAAAACAGCCATAAAAAGGAGTACAGTATTATAAATTAATTTTAAGGCATAATTACTACCAATAAAAATTCTAGGTCATTGCATTGCGATGGTACATGTTTAATCATATTGTCTTTGGAAGTAGAGTTCAGAATATATTGTGCCTTTATGGGACCTGACAAAGTGCTTTGTTTAAGACATATTGTTTGCTATTAGCAAATATTAGGTTTTAGTCATGCCTCTGCTCCCATCTGTAGTTGCTGGAGTGAAGGAAGCTCTGGTTATGCCAGCAGGCTGACCCTGTTCCCAAGCAAGAGTAGGCAAAAGTGATTTTTCCACTAGGTTTTTAATGGAACAGAAATCAAGAGTAGAAGCCTTGAAATCTTGAACACTTTTTTTTTTTTTTTCCAACAGAAATAGCTTTCAAGGAGTCCTTATTATACACCACAGTCCCATCATACTAGTTATTCCAGAAACTCATAATGAGAAGGTAGTCTTGGCCTTAAAAACCCAATTAATTGCTGTTAACTTCAGTGCAGCTATCACCTTATAGCCTCTCCTTGTTCTGAAAACCACATAGTGTATTTGAGTGCTTCAGAAACAGTAAATACTTTACTGTTATAAACTATGTTAATGCACTAGGTTATCCTCAAAAAAATATATCCACAAAGATTCATGAGGAAAACCAAAGTAATAGGCTTTATCAGATATAAATATATGAGATAATGAATGCAGTTGTCCGTAGAGAGATGTTTCTTGCTAAGGTATGAAAATAGCTCAGCAGTTGCCAGAAGAGATCAAAAATTAACAAATAAAATCTTTATCCCTGAAATATCCAGAGGTGGGAGATGTGGGTGGTGTCTGCCCTAGGGGTGTGGGGCTGTTTCATTGTTCTTCCTTTCCCAAAAGTATTGTTCCCTGAGATTTCTGTGACTCCTTGGGTACATAAATGGGTAGAGAAGAGCTCACAGATGGGAAGTGCATTCACATTGTGCTATAATTTTCTAATTTACTGTCACCCTTGGTGACTCTTGAAGTCTTGCAGCTACTACTGGACACTATCTAAATGATCAGCACGTTATTTCCATAGATGAGCTGCCTGTTTCCTAGAGCACAGGAAACCTGTGCTCTTTTTTGGGACACGTGATTGATCATATTTTGTCTAATCCTACAGAAAAGTGTTGATTAGAGTTCATGGTCTTATGCTCACTGGCATATCTACACCTGAAACATCTGAAACATCACTTCCAGTTAGCCATTAGGCTTCATTGGATCCTTTTCCTGTCTGTTTTTGTTTGGTTGGTTTGTTTGTTTCATTGTTCTTCCTTTTTCTGTGGTTTTTGTTTGTTTGTTTTCTTTCCTTGTGGTTTGGGTTGTTTTGTTCTTTCTCCTTGCAGATCCATTCTGTAATGTTTGGACACTCAACTGCCTCATAGACTTAATCTGCAGTGAAACTTATTACTATATATAATAATAATTATTGTGACTATATATAATAATAATAATTATTATATATAGTAATATATATAGTAATAATAATAATAATAATTTTTCTGTATTTCCTCTCATGATTTAATGGCTCAATGCAGATTCAGGGGGAAAAAAACCCACAAAATCTGCACCAGGCTGAGCTGGAAGGGTGTTGAGCCTGTATAATCCTGGAGCAGTCTCCATGCTGAGCTGGGCTGCCCTAGAAGGCACAGTGGAGAAGGGCAGAGGGGGATTGTGGCTGTACTGGGGGCAACTGAGATGGGAGTAAGTCTGCATTTTGATTTGGGTAAAATGTCTGAATCAACCCTGCTTCCTTATCCTTGATTAAAGAGGATACATTGCCTTCCTCTGCCAACAGCAAACCCAAGTACCTGAAGTATGTTTATGCATATAAAGTAATTTGATTTTAAAGAGGCAATCACACGACCTAATCAAATTCTGCTTTTGTTTATACACTTGTAAAAAGGGAATAACTCCACAGTTGTGTATATTGCAATTATCCTTAAGTGTACATTGTAATTATCCATTACCCCTTACATGTATGCACACCATTCTTTGATATTTCTCTGTAACCCAGAGACTTAACATTCTTAAAAAACAAACTACCCAGACTCTCAGTTGCCATGTGGCAGATATGATCAAAATCATTTCAGGAATAATAAAGAAGACTTTTTAGGAATGGTTTATTCTGTGTTACCACCAGCAAATGAAATATAGAAAAGCCCAGTGGAAATTAGAGTGCAATAATAAGTAATCATTCAAACCTATACATTGCTGACGAGGCAGCATAGCTGCAAAAATAGTACAGTGTTGAAGAGCTAAAATTTAGAACCTTTTCCATAGTGTTCATTAATTTTTCAAGTAATCAAACCAAGTTTGTAGGACAGAAAATAAACCACAATCTTGTAACCAAATTGGCTTATCTATACTCTTAATAAAAAAATTAATAACAACAAAACAGCTGAAGAGAAATTTTTGTTCTGCTTTTACCCTGTCTGCTCATTTTAGTTACAGTCTTCACTGTACATTAGTAATCAAATATTGGGAATAAATCACACCCTTTCTCTCCTACTTTTTATGCCCATGACTCCTAATCAGCTGTCTTACCTGAAGAACAGATCTTTATGTTGCATCAAACCATCTACTCTACTGCATTTTTCAATTTGCTGTTGAGTTCCAGAACATGAGACACTGTTCCAGAACATGAGACACTGTTCCCCATTTCAGCTCCTTGCGTCAAAATCAATAGGAGTTCAAAATGTTTATTTTAGTCAGTAGTTTGGAGGAGAGCCTGACTGTTTCACACCAAATCCTCTTCCCAGTCAGTGAACTTGGCCTAATAATCCCACCTCAGGTAAAGCCCTCCTGCATGTTTAGCTCTTTTTATGAGTCACAGGTAAACAGACTGATGTGCATAACATAGAATATTTTTCATAGGTTCACTCAGCATGTTTCCTAAGGAATTATAGGATTATCCTCCCTCATGTCTTTCTTAAAACAGAATTAGGTATTCAGGCAGTAATTTATTAAATACTGCATTACGTGGTGCTACAGTTTTCCAGATTGGCATTTTAAGAAGCCTCAAGAAACCTCTGATTCAAGGCAAGTTACACATTACCACATGACCCTAAACATTTGGATGTTCTGAATTCATCCTCAGATTTGAAATGTGTGCTTTTGAATTTTTTATGTGCGTGGCAGGTAAGGCATGTACCAGGCAGGCTCTAAAAAGCTACCTGCAGCCCTAAGTACCTAATTTGTGCAGAGAGTTGGATAAATGGGCATATAAATCAGGTGTGCACAGGCAAAGGCAAAGCAGTTGCAAGAATCAGTGAAAACCCATTCCTAAATTTGTGCTTGCACAAATGTAAAAAAAGATGGTTTGATCAGAAATGTTCTGATGAACAGTGTTCAGTATGGTTTTTACAAAGGCTTACCTTCTGCAGGAAAAGTAGTGCATTAACAGTTGCATGTATCTTGCCTGGTCTGTAGTGATTTCTGTGTTGGAGTGCTGTTCTGCACACCTCAGTCACGTACACACTGCCATTGTCTGGTTCTCAGGGTGAATTTAGGGGTCTGTTCCTGCAGGGACCTGCTTGTGTACAGTTTTGGAATCCAAATGCAAATGCAGTGGAAAATAATTATCCCTTTTTTCATAGTGGTTTTGAACTTTGAGAAATTCTTGCAACTGTTTGCAGAATCCTGCTCTCATCAAGAGTTCACCCAGCCCGTGTTAATTTTGATTAAGGTTTCCTGATTATTCCTAAGGACTCAGTCATGGGCATATGCAGAGAAGAAATTCAGATTGTTACAGGCACAACTAAACAGGTTTAGATAAAAAACACAGTCTGTCTATACTTGGAGAACAGCTTAATGAGAATACTTAGGAATAATTAATTAGGCAGAGGCTTTTCACCTTCAGGCTGGTGGCTCATGTTATATTTAGTATCAGTGCAGCTCTTTGGTAAGTGCCCTCAGTGAGAGAGAGAGCTCTGCTCTCTGGGAGCTGAAGTGGGTCCATGTCACAGGGACAGCCCCTAAAATGCCAGTTGGGCTGGCTTATGTCCCTGCAGCAGGGGACTGGGCTCTGGTGTTCCATGGACATTTAGAGAGAGCAACTGGCAAAGCTTCAGCTCCACATCATCTCCACGCCAGCGAGGCACAGCTGCTCACGTGTGCTCTGCAGGCCCTCACCATCATCTGCTGCCCTTTGCTCTGTGCAGGGCCTGCTGGAGTGCAGCTCCATTCATCTGGGCACAGCAGCTCAGCAGTGGGATGTCTGTGCAGTCACTGAATTGGGAGCAGCACAGTGATAGCCCACATCCCTTCTAAGGATGCTGCCCTCAAGCACTAGAGAGGCTTAGCCTGTCTTGGCCACTGAACGAGGCATCTCTTCAGCCCATTTAATTCACTTCTGCCTGGGACAGCTCAATAGTGCAGTATCAGCACTGGTGTCCAGGTACAATAGCATATGTTGATATACAGTAGGTGCTGTCTGCATCACACCCATCCCTTGTTTCTAGCAATGCTGTCATCCTTGACTTTCCACCTTGGAAGTTCCATCCTTGGGACTTTCCACCCTCTGATCTCTAGGTAGGAGTAACACAAGAAGCCAGACTGCTGCTATGGTTAGCACACACACGTTTGTATTTTTTTTTAATGCTTCCTCTCTAGATACTTGATGGCAATGTATTGACACTAAAACTTGCTAGGAAGACAAAGCTGATGCTGGTGAGGGAGTAGATGCATCTGAGTAGGTAGATCACAAAAAACAACCCCTCACTTGGTCTGTTTTCTACTTGCTTCAGCTCAGTCCAAAACTATTAATAAAACCATTATGCAGTCAGGGAAATATTTGTTGCCAACCATCATCAATCAAGATTCTTTTCAGATAGTACTCCTAAGATGTTTTTCTAGGTGAAATCTTATAATCTTTCTCTCTTGAGTATCCACCAAAGGATATTAAAATTTGGTAGCACAAGGCACCTTCAAGATTTTTCTTGTAGGGTTTGCAGTAGATACAGAAAAGTCTGAGGCTAGGGTGGGAGTGTCCCTTTTTAACACAGCAGCACATCTCACAGAAAAGGAAATGAAGGGCATAGGAAAACATCCTGTGTGCTTTGCTCAGGATAGGATATTACAGAATATTAGGGTATTATAAACCTATACCCCATTAATTCCTCAGTCTCTGATGAGGTGCACTGCCTGAGGTGCAAATTAGTGCCACTTGTGTGCACTGAACCTGTCCTGTTTAGAGAAGAAATCCTTCAGAACCACCTCCTCATTTCAAAACTGCTACACAATAGTTGTCTGTATTGACCTGAGTCAGATTAAACAAACTACCTTGGAATTTAAGTCTGTATGTCCCATTAATAGTGCCCTGAACTATCCAGTCTACCACAATACAATTCTTCAAAAAGTAGGCAGACTAGTCACAACTAAGCTTCTAAAACTGCTTCCAGTTTAGTATGGAAACATTTCAAAATATACCCAAAGTGATGTTGATCTGCATTACTGACATTATTAGCATTCATCTGTTTTTATTTTCCAGTTTATTAAATGTAAACATAAATTTGAGCCTTCTGTCCTTCTGTGAAGAGCTTGTGGGATGAAACAAAGAAGGATTATATCCTGTGTATACAATTTTGCATAATCTGGTAATCATTTGCATAATCTGGTCATTATAGGCACGATTTTGTTTTAGTAGGGCTATAATTGTTAAACATCTAACATTCACAGTACTTTTTTGTGCCTAAGAATTTTTTTCAGTGATGGAAAAAACATCCTCCATACTTCTTACTTCTCAAATTTCAGGCATATATGCAGATGATATTAGGAAGTTGCTTTTGATTTCAAGTTGGTACTGCCTGGCAAGTGGAGAAATTCCTGTTAGTGTGGTGGGATCAGGGCAGTAAAAATAAGGAACCTTTCAAATAATGCCATGATTCTGCAGAGATCTCTGCAGAAACAACAGTTTCTGTGCTTTTTTGAATTGCTTCATTAATTACAGTGTGGCTGTTTGTGAGAGCATCATTCATGTGTAAATCAGGGATATGAGGAAGGCCACTCTAATACCATCCATTAAAGTATGGCCCACTGTAGGATAACCCATTAAAGAGAATTACTGTCAGGGTTTCACGGATAGTATTTCTGAGAAGGGGTGATTTTTCTTTCCCTCACTCACTCCAGCAAGGGGAGAATGAATGTTGGATGCTACATCAAAGTCTTTCACAAGTATTGAGTTTTAAGATCCATTTTGCAGGGGCCTTTTAATAACATTTAGGAAGCTGACAGGACAAACCAAGGTCTAGCTTAGCTAATGGAGATCTGTGGATGAGACCAATTGGATTTTTTTTTTTTTCAGTCATGACTTAAATTTGTTGAAAAATATGCTTGTCTTAGAAAATAAAGTGCCAGTAATCCAAATTGAATGATAGTAATTCAATTTTTTTTTTTTAGAAATTAAAATGCCTCCAGAATTATTAAACAGAAATTATAGTAGTGAATTTGCACACCTTTCTGTAGACTTCTAAAGGCTTTTATTCTAATGAAAATAAAAATAGGTTGTCATACACATTGCTAGCAGCTATGCTTAAAGTTGAAGTTGTCTTACATTTCATATTAAAAAGATCTAAAACATTAATTATTTGGGTGAAAATTTTCACGTTATGTATGTGGTTCTAGCTAAATTCTTGAGGAATAGCTGCCTATCAAAGCCACAATACACCACAACCTGTTTTTTTTTTTTAATACTCACCTTGCTAGATTTGATTCCACTATTTAAAAAAAAAGTTTTCTGTATTTTTATTCTAAATGGTATTGTCAGTGCTAGAAAGGAATTAAGACAAGTACTGCAGCAAGTTCACTACAGTTGCAGCCCTTCCAGTTCTAAGGATGCATCTGTGCACCTGCAAAATTCAGCTACAGGATTAGAGAAGGGAGTGAATGCTTTAATTTTTTATTTCAGTGGCACTTCTGGAGAGCAGATTGTGCCAAAACTGCAAAATTCACTAATTAATCCAAATCACATCTGTTCAAGAGTGGATTATTTTAAAAGAGAAGAACTCTGAATCATGCCATGATTTAGTGGGACGTGGGTGCACCACCACACAACTGTGGAAATTAAAACATTGGGCTTGAAATGTGCAAACTAAACAGAGGCAGGGAGGGATGACTGCGGGGTGGGTGCTCAGATAACTGGTTTCTTTTACCTTTTTGTGTGAGGCTACTTCACTGTTACTTTATTGTAGCCTTTGCCTCTCTGTTATTGCAGGAGGAGTCACTTTTTACCTGAAGTGTTTTCACCCTTTTAAGGCTTTCTGCTTTTTTTGTCTCTGTGTAACCATGGCAGTTCTCACAATGCACACGTGCATGCACGTACTGTTAATAGAAAGTCCTGAACGTTTTGAGGCACTTAACAAAAAGCAGATGTTCATGGTCCTTCCCTCGCTTTCCCTTTTAAAATTTATGAGTGAGGGCAGTGCTCAGAAAAGCAGCAGTAACGCCGGCTGCTCAAGGTTGGCATGGCACGAAGGGAAGCCTCCTGTCGTGCTGAGGCTCACACTGCTGTTCAGGCAAGCTTGCCTGATCTTCCCTTCCAGCTGCAGAGCCACAGAGAAGCAGCCCTGCTCCTGCTCAGGCACAGAGGCAGTGCCTGACCTTGTTTGCTCCATCCCTTCACCTCCCAGAGCTCCCAGTTTGGAGCCTCATGAGGCCGAGCCATCGCTGAGCATCCCTGCTGAGCTGCCCTCCTGCAGCTCTGCTTTTGGCTGTGGAGGCTCCACAGAGCCTCCAGACTCAGCAGAGTCCTGGCTGCACTCTGTCCTGGTGGAGATTGCAGCCAGGGAGGCTCTCCAGTGAGCAGCAGGCACGGGGAATTCTGCCTGCCCTGGAGCCCCTGGGTGGCCACCCCTGCCCGGGCACACCTGGAGGTGTTGCTGCCCTGCAGCCACGTGGGTTTGGTGCCTCTTCTCAAGGCTCTGTGCTTCTGTGGTTCCACAGTAGCCCCAGCTGACAGCTGCTCAGGGCTGTTCCCACCACGCTGCAGGGCACCATGGCTAATCCAGGAGGCAGCAACTTCACCTGCTGCCAAGCTGAACAATTCTGTTCCTGTATTCGGACACGTGAGGCCACATGCTCCAGCCTGGAGAAGTTTTGTGGGATCTCTTCTGCTTCAATTACTTACCTTCCCTCAAAATTGCCCTCTTCTAACTGGGACTACAATGGCTTTGTGTTCCTGCTGTTTTTCTTCAGGTGCTGTTCAGTGTGCAGCAGCCAGATGCTACCTGTACCTGCTGTCCGTGGCACTGGGTTGATCTCTGTGGTAAATCACTTGAGAAATGCATTTTAATAATAAAATCAAAAACAACTCAACTTTGGATTATATGGATGTTTAGTTTTATAACTAGAGAAAAACCCCAACAACCTAGGCAGCCCAAGATGTTGAGATATTAACCTAATAAAACTTATTCAGTCTCTGCTTTTTAGTATTCTGTTTCCTCCTCTGCCTTTCTTAATGCAAAAATATTTGCTTGCAGCAAATCCATAAAAAGACCATATTAGGAGAATTGCATAATATCCCCTAAAAATAGGAAGGAAGAATCTGGGACTATAGAAATTCATTTTACTCAGCTAAATGAATGACTGAACACGAAAACAAAATTGTTAGCAGGTTACTGTACTGCCATGAAAGGTAAGTCAGCTCAGTTGTCTTGGCTGGGTGTCATATTTTGTGTTGTGCTCACTGGGAAACTAATTGCTTGAAATAAATATTTGAAGATCTCTGTGTCTGGTCCTTGTAAGCTGTTTGATCAGTTTGGTGTTTCTGATAGGATCTGTTTTTTATAAAACCTTTAAGATTGCTGTTAGGCAATTTTTGTGCCATGTTATCCCAGCCAAGTAAGTGCAGTGAGAGATGGAGCTTAATGAGGTCTCATGTTTATTAACATAAGAATCTGGGAATGGTCTAGCAATAATTAAATATAATATAGGTCATCTTTCCTTCCTTCCACACTCTTTTCAGGTCATTTTGGGAGGATTACTTCCAATTCTTACCTCTTCAATCAAATCTTCTAACAATTTATAAATTGAAGAAGCTGAAGGGAGTTTTCCCTCTATCCGTATCAGACTTTATCAACTCTTCTGCCCATTTCTTAGATTTCTGAAGTGGTGTCTGCTGCTATGTGTGTTTCCTGCTGCATCTGTCAGTAGCCCCAAGTGTCTGCAGTGTCTGTGAGACCAGAGCTGGTTTGAGTTGTTGTTCTCTGCAGTCTGGGGAGGAGATGCTGTTCCCAGCCCACCTGGCCCTGTCCAGAGGGTGGTTCTCCCTCCCTGGTGACTGCAGAGCTGCAAAGCTGGCTTTAGCACAACAAGGACCTACCTTTGTTCCAGCCCCTCTTCCAGAGGATTCCTATAGACCTTCTCTTTCCTGGCCAGAAAACAACCTGCCCTGCTTTAAGGTTGTTCTCTGTTTTTCATTTCTCATGTTTAAGTCCTCAAATCCAGCAAGAATTTATTAATGTTGAGGGATTAAGGGAATGCTGTAAAAAACCCCTCAGTGTGTGTTTTCCCTGTGCATGTTTGGTTTACTTTACTTAATGTGTCTCAGCTGAAAATCTTGTGATTTGCTTCTTTCTGTGCTGGGTGTTATCTGTATAGCTCTGGAGCATAGTGCCAGTAATGTCTTCATGATGCTTATTTCTAGAAGATACTTTCTTCCTCTCCACAAAGTATCATGACAGAACTGTAGTGCTTTTATGCAGAATGACAACTGATAATTTCATGCCCTGAGCTTGTATCTTGAGGGTTGATTCAGCAGAGAGAAAAAAAAAAAAAAAAAAACCAAAGCAGAAAAAAGATCTGGAGGCTTTGTTATAGGACAGTGCAGAGCTGCTTGTTTTTATAGCTAAAATAGCTCTGCACTCTGGCTGGATGGTATGGGTTTCAGAATTACCCCGTGCTGAATTGGATCTTTATTTCACTAACCTGGGTCTCTGACCCACACTTTTCTTATCTTCCCTGTTGAAAGTAATTATACTCCAGTGTGGCAGATACTCCTGTGCTAATAAGAAAATACTATTGTCAGTTGTGATAGATGCACCATCCACTTAGTGAGCACAGAAGAGTTAAACTGATTGCATTTTTACAGTCTGTATATTTCTCTGCTTATTGTTTGTGTCCTGCTGTTGGGGAAAGCAGGTTAGTTGCATAGTAAATCTCTCTAATCAACACAGGAGAAGAACAAAAAGAACTAACACTCATTTGTTATAGCTACTTTAGAAGAGTGGTCATTTGAAGGATGCATTCTGGGAGATTTGTCCCTCTTCTTCAGAAAGGCTTGTTAATATGGGCATAACTAACCAGGCTCTCAGGAGAGGACGAGGGCTCACTCATTAAAATCAGCTGTGTAAACAGCCTACCTAGCAGATATCTGTCCTAATGATGCTTCTGTTGCCTCTCTCTGTCCAATCAATATGTTCCATAAAGCTCATAAAGCTCAAAGCTAAAGAAAGGGGCTGGGTTCTGAATTTGGGTGCTCACTCTGTGCTTGTTTGCATCCAGAGCAATGCATTCAGCTCCCTTTACATCCTTCTCCTTCCCTTCCCTCCCTCACACTAAGGCTCACCTCCATTTGGAGGCATCCCCAGTCAGAACTTTTCCTTGCTTTGAGTAGCAGGAATTGATGCAGTAGTGAACATATAGAAAATACTGCTGGGTGACAAGCCCTGAGTGTGTGTGCTGACTCCTGGTGAGACACTGCTGCAGTGTTTAATGCTTTTATTAACCATGCAGTGCTGGGATTTGCAAAAGCTGGATGCATAATTGCAGATTGCATTTCTGGGCATAAATTCAGGGCTGTAGTGTCTGCAGAGGATGGATCCAGAGGGATTTGGGGGATGGAAAGCAGGGAGTTGTTTTAGGAGGATCTTATGATAATTATTAGGTGCAGAGCAAGAGAAGACTAATTAGGGCCATACAGTTTAACTCATCTAGGATGCATTTGGATCAGAAGGAAACATGGAGGTCTAGAGTTTTCTGAAGGAGAAACATCTCTATAAGCAATATTCCTTTCTCTTTTCAGAAAACAACTAGGTCATCTGCTGATCCTGATTTAACTCTCTTTCTAGGAAAGAAAGCTTCTCATAATGAGAATTTTTTTTTTTCTGGACATGCTGTTGGTTACTCTACCAGTCCCTGCCCAAGTCCAATATTTTAGTTCTGATATTGAAAGCTAAGGGTTGTGAGACCAAAACAAGGCTTGTATGTGACTAGCAGACACTATACTGAAGCTCATCAGGAGGTGCTTGAATACAATTATCTCTAAATATCATCTATTGCTTGTGCTGCTACAGTGAGGAGATTCTCTGGGAAAGGAAGTATTCATTTTTAGTAAACATAAAAGCTTAAGTGAGGTCAAGCCTGTTGGCTGTGTGGACGCAGCTTTGCCAGAGTAGCTCACATTAATGAATTACAATTCCCTGCAAAGCTGGAGTAAGTGTCAGCCCATTTATGTAACTTTGTTTTACAGACTGAGATATGTCACAGCTCAGTGTGTCATTAAGTCAGTCATTAGCAAATTACTTACTTTTTCCTCAGTAGAAAAGAACTCATACGTCTTTGTTAGCCACTTGTTTTAAGCTGATTTTCCTTCACTCTTTTTTAAAATGATTATTTTTATCAGCCCAGCCTTGCTTGGTTTTTTATTTAATGACAGAATCCCCATAGATCTTTCTATATTAAAATTTTAAAAGAATACAAATTTGAATACAGACAGCTTAGCCATTTGTGTATGCTCTCTTACTCCTGTGGAGTTAGGTACTTCCAGAACATTTGAAAACACCTTCTTGCCTGTTTGGTAGGCAAGCTGGATACCTGAGAAGGGATTGGCAGTGAATCTTTGGCATCTTGCATAATGAACAACTCTCAATTCCCAAATTAACTGGTGGTGCAGTTACTCCAGAATTGTCTGCAGCTGTACGTGATGGACACTCATTTCTCTTGTTTAAATTTTTAGGATAATGGAAGATGTTAGAAAGTAAATATCTGACAGCAGAGGGTATCCTCTTTAATTCAAATGCACATCTCCCAGTCTGGGTCTATTTCCACCAGGACTATCAGCATAACCTCTAAACTCTGATTTTATTTTTAATCTCTGATAAGGTGTTCACTCACTGTAGCAAAAAGAAAGAATTCTTCTAGGTGTATTTCTACCCAAGACAGGAAGAACTTTCCTCTTTGGTTGTAAGTAAAGGACATTCCCTGAAGCACTCTCTTCAACATGTAGGTTTGGGGTTTTTATCCCATTATTTGTGATTTAGTGGTGCACTGTTGTATTCCAGTAGTGCAGCCTATGCCAGTATTTCCATTATAACCCATTCTCACGGGTTTATAACTCAACACTAAAAATGTACTCTTCCAATTTGAAACTTGGCATATAATGTCTCATCTCATCCTCAGAATGACAGTTTTTTCTTTCTGTTTGTCTTCCTCCCAATAAAAGGTTGCATTTTTGTTGTATTTTTAAATAGAAGATATTGTCCTTTCTGTTTTGATAAGGGAAAAGCCTGCCTGATTATTAAAATTGCTTTTCAGTGCTAAGAGAGGAGGACGTTTTAATGGAGGATGCATGTGAATAAGTGTTGTTGCTGTTACAATGTCTACAATAATTATGTGGATGCAGAGAAGTATCACCTTCCACATGAAAACCAGAGAATGTTATCAAAATGATTGAAAACGGTTTTTTTATGGTGATTTTTTTTCCTAGCTGTTGATTTTACCCTTAAAATAGTGTTCTCAAAGGTAAATATGTTTTAGCTGCTGCACTCTATTGTTTTCAGGCTGAATGAAGTAAAGGAAGACTTTACTGCATATAGGCAAAATAATGATGTTTTTCTCTTTACTTATTTGATAAACACAGTGCAAAAAGCATATAAATTCTGACTTTGGTGTTGAGACCAGCTACCAGGTGTAGACCTGTAGTTAGCACAGTGCTGTCAATCCACAGCAGGTGTAAGCAGCAAAGCATTGTTTCAAATAAACAAACACATGTGGGAATAGGAATGTTAGCAAGAAGTGACAAACTAAGAAGTAAGAGGCTTGTATGATCCTTACAGCCTGCACCTTCAGGATCTGAACCTCTGATCCAGAGGCTTTGTCTGAAGCCTCACATTCCAATTCAAGGTAGTGTGGGTGTTATGGACATAAGAAAATCAGGATTTAAATCTAGTTTCTCCTTCTTTACCTGTCTCCTTGGAGCCTGCCATTTAGGAGTTGAAAGATACCCAGTTGCCTTTAAAAGAAGTTTCCTATCCACTACAAACACGGCACAAAGGCTTCACTGTGATGCATCTTTTCGTGTAAATTTACTTCCAGACATTTCTTTTTCCATTTAGACAGTTAAATTTATGCTTACCATAACCACTTTAATGGTACTAATTAGTAGAGAGGGTATATAAGAAGGAAATTTTATGGAGGGTGTTTATTAATAAATTGAGCTATTATTTTGTCATATATACAAAAACTATCAACATATATTCAGTATGTATTATTACTATAGCTAAGCTGTCTTTCTTTTAAATCCCAGCTGTTTCACTTTTTCAGTTGTCTGTAATATGTTCATGTATTATCAAAAGCAGAGAATGTGTTTCCTAATAAGAAGTTCAGTTCCTTCATTTGAATTCCAAAATCAGTAATTAGGTCACAGACTATTTTCTATCCATTGGCAGAACCAGTGGCTCTCAGATATGAAATAAAATAGCAGTATGTGGAACTGAATTTTTGAGGGCATAAAATCAGACTGCTCAGCACTTTCTCACATCTGCTTAAGTCCAGGCCATCACTGCCTAAACCAGTGAGATTCTGCAGTGCAAAATGAATGCAGCACTCTGAGATGGAGATCTTTGTTTTTTGCAGGAAATAAGTTGCAGGTCCAGCAGAACTTCCAGGTGGAAGCACCAGATGTGCCCAGTGCAGTCAGTAGTTTTGTAAACACGAGTTTTCTCTTACAAGAACTGATTTACTTCAGCACAGTTGCCTCCTCTAAAAGGGTGCTTGGAATATACAAAGAAAGAACTGATGCTGAGAATCACTGAAGTGCTCAGGTCAGCCATAGCACTGTTTATTGAGAGCACCTTCCACACCATGGGGATTAGTACTGCTCTTGTAGAAAAGCAGAAAACACCCAGCCCAGACTTGCTCACTCGAGGAATGGAAATATTAAACACCTCCTGCTGCTGGACAGAGTGCAGGCTGCTGCTTCCATTTTGGATGATGTCACCTGAAATGCTTCTTGCTTGAGTCAGTGTTCTTTTTGCAGCTTTGTAGAAGAGATTCTTTGGCAACCATGACATATATTAAAATAATATTTATATTTTTATCATAATAGTTGGTAAAATGGCAAGAATCATTAAGGATGAAATACTCCTGTGTTGTATAATTTCCTAAAACTGAGGTATATCATAGATTATTTGTTAATATGCAGTGGTACTGTGGTAATTATTAACTGTCATATTTCATTTCTTCTCATGAACGTCCAGCAGCATTTTTAAGGGGCCATAGAAGAGATAACATGTTCTCTGCAGCTGATGGCACTCATCATTGTAATTACTAAGTACCCTTAGTTGACTGTTGGAAATTTTGCTGTAAATTCAAATGAGAATGTGAATGTTATTGGAAAACATGCAGTTACATTTGGAGTTTATTTGCTAATAATGTGCAAATCGCTGTCAAAATTATAGGATTATGACAACTGATGCAAATTTATCTAAGTGCTTTGTGCTGCTGGAAGCATAAATTGTACAGGGAATAAAATTTGTATTTTTTCACAGGCACAGAAGAAGCGAAAATCCAATGAATCTGTAGATACAGAGCTCTGTCTTAATGAGGTAAGTGTGGATATTTCACAGCACAGGTCCCTCCCCATAAGAAAGGAGATTCCAAGTCTGTCAAGATTATCATGGGATACCTCACGCTTGTCTTGTCAGTTTTGTTACGTTTGGATATCGTAATGCACTAAAGAATGATCTCACTTAGAAGTTCAGAGCTGGGCTCAAAGTGTCCTCTGCTGATTTAATATTTAAGTACCTGTATGGTACATGTTTAGGCAGATCCCATTGTAAACACCATTGCACCTAGCAAGGATACATGTTTAGGCAGATCCCATTGTAAACACCATTGCACCTAGCAAGGATACTTATTTCATAATCTGCACCCATGGACTAAATTTTATTTATTGTTATCCAGAAATAACTTGTCAAACAAATTCACTCTGTTGGCTGTCCAGAAGGTGCAGTGTCTGTCGGGGTCCTGCTTTTGCTGTTATAAAATATATTATAAAATATATTATAAAATAAATTGGCATGATAAACACAGATCCTTAAAAAAGATACCATACTTTTACACATGGAACCATTGCTAAAGTAAGAATTTTTAAATACTCTTCTCTTTTCTGAAGTGTGCAGTACTGGTGTTAACTAATGTCAAAATACTGTCATTGCAACATGTGTTTTAATGTCCTTTTTATCATTCATTTTATGAGATTGATCTGTAGGTATCAGTGAGGGGTGGGACATGGGCAAACAAAAGATTAATTTCATGAAGTAGAACTTAAATGCTTTACAATGAAGATGTTGTGATGGTGACCAAGGAAGGTGTTGTGTCTTGCAGAACGCTCTGGGGAAGGACAACACAGCGGGAGTCTCCACCAGTCACATATCCGCGGAGAATTCCCTGGCTCTTCCTACCAGCTCCTATCTAAGCACACAGCTCACCCTGATGGCACTTGCACTCTCTCTCTCTTTGTCCCTAAGCTCATCAGTCATCTTGTAGCTGCATTACAAAAGGACGTGTTAAAAAAAAAAAAAATCAAAAAAAAAAAATCTGTTTGCTGTCCTCTGTTGTTTATCTGGAATTCCAGGTCTGGGAGCTAAGCTGAGGCACTCCTGCTAGAACAGTCTCAGTCAGCTGGAATTTTATTTTTTTTTTTTCCTCTCTAAAAAAAGCTTCTTGTGATATTTAGAGGCTTTGTGAAATACTTGGTGCAGTGCTACATTCCAAACCCAAAAGGCTTTTGGGCATGCTGTGTTTTAAAGAGACAGTGTGTAAATTTGCCTGTAAAGCGACCTGGTTGGATTATTTTAATAATTATTATTTTAATTCTGGCTTTTACCTGAGAAAGAAGATGATGGTTTTCTTAAAATCTTGTTTATCTCATTGAATGGTTTTGGTTTTCAAATTGATTGAACTTCAGACTATCAAGGATGCCAGGCTTTTTGTCTAATGGTGAATGTTCTCCCAGAGAGTGGACTTTATAAAACTTCTTCATTTGATAAATCGCTACTGATGTTAAACTCTTTCAGTGTGTTAGCATTTTCCTCTTTAAATGTTTACGTACCGTAAGTGATTCTGCATTCCCTGCTGAGAAGCCATTATAATTCACATACAGGTATAATGTATGTCTTTCAGTTAAATTCTCATAGAGTGTGGCGTAGAACCTTCTAACAGTACATTTATCTTTTAATTATAATCATCTAGCCTTAACAAGAGTGAAGATTCTTTACATTAGCAAGATGCAGCCATTGTGAAAGCTTGATAAAGATACATTTCTTTAAATATGAGGAACAAATATTGCTACAGGGTTTCAGCTGTACAGTCTATGGTCTTCTATGCTTCCATTGTGATAATATAGTCCAGTTATTATACTCTTTGTTTAATAAAAAAATGACATACAATTTATTTGCTCTGCTAAAACATCATCATCTGTTTATACATACCTGATAATGTCAGATCAAACAGCTACAGGAACTTCATGCCTTACTTCTCTTATCAAAACATTGTAGAGGGACAAGAGGTAGTAGGATATCATTTAAACTGTGTTTCATTTCTTAGAACTGTTAAAAATCCACACAAAAGGATGGTTGATCCAATTGCAAGGCAGCACCATGCACATGTACCCATGTGATAGGCTTTTCTCACCCTGGTAGTTCCTGCCACAGACCTTGGCATTGCTGACATGATGAACTGTTTGCAAGACCAGCTCCATAAATTCATTTAATGGTTTGGATGGCAATGTTACCAATACACATGATTTAATGGCTTGGTTCCACTCGGTGGCATTGGCAGCCTGCACTGGCTCATGATGATTTCCTGCAGTATCTAGAAGGAATTCTTTAAAGCTTTAAATGTCATCAGATAGGCAGCATTTCTCCTAAGGGCTGTCTTTATACCTTACTGTGATGGCTTGTTGACTGTTACAAGCAGTTATGTCTAAGTGATCAACAGTAATCAGTTTTTGTTCCTACTGAAGTAGGAGATAACTTCTGCAAGCAAGGAGTTCATCATGTTGAATGTACAGATTTACTCTGAGACTTACACAATTATGCCCTGTCCTGCTCTGAAATGTCCAGACCAGTTATTTGCAATACAACTATAAAGTACAAGTTACTATTTTATAAACTGCACTGAGGTTTGGGTGTGCAAAATACACATCTTGCTAAGAGACTATTAAACCTATTGACACGTTCATCTTTTGAGATTTTTCTTGGCTAATAATAAACACTTCCATAAATTTTGAAGTTCATTTATGTGCTCTTGATTATGGTCACAAAGCGATTTGCATGTGATAGAATTCTACAATACTCCATGCCACTGAACATAAAAAATTAGACAATATTACTTTTTAATTCTGTGTTGATAAGAAACTGCAAATTACTTTCAAAGGCAGCAGAGCTGCTTTCAGAGAAGAGATATATAGACCATCATTACCAGCAAAGCCCATGTGGTTCCTGTTGCTCTTCTTGTAGAAGATAATCAAATTACTGAAAACTAGTGGCAGCAGAAAAAAGATCATGAGATTCATGATTTTTAAAATGAATCAAATTCTTTTATGTCAAAAGGAGTTGGTAGTATAACCTATTGAAATGCTAATGAACACAGCATTGTAATTCAGTAGTCTGACATTATCCAATTAAAAATATTTTCAAAACAAATTCCTAAACATTATGATTATTAAATCCATCTTTGATCCACAAATCTTTCTTAAATTATCATTTGTATTCAGCACATTAAACGTTTTAGCCAGTATCGGGAATTTTAATAATCTCCCAGTATGGTATATACTTTTGGAAGATTTTTCAATGTTTGCTTTGGTTGCAGTATCTCTCTTACATTTAATACCAATTATTAGAGCTTTGAAAGTGTCTGATCCAGAGTAAAAACTATTGATCACTTATACTGTAAATAACAACCTAATAAGCTTCTAATTACAAAAGAAACTGCTGGTTATCTGAGTCAATGAGAGTTACCTTTGGAAATAAAATTTATATGTAGTAGAGGAAAAAATGGTGGTTTTTACAAGTAGCCAAAAAAGCTCAACAGGGAACTTAAGCTTTTTGTCGTGTAAATTGAAAGTATATTGAAGTCCTAATTTAAAAATTAAATAGCTTATTAAACAGGCAGAAAGGGAAAAAATACCCTTTGTAGTCTGACACTTTACAGGCATCACCATGCAAATATTGGAGGATTTTCTGAAGTTGCATGTGGTGTGGATGATGTCAGTTTAGCATGGTGACCTTGTCAATGCAGTCACGTGCTACAGTACTGAATTACACAAATGGTTTAATTTTTTTTCCCCTTTCAGTCACTAAAATATCATGTGTTGAGTACTTAATGAACAAGCTTAGCCTGGGCTTTATATAGCCCTTTCAAAGATTAATTTTATCCATATAACAATAATATAGGGACTGTCCAAATAAATTTGTACATAGAGATGATCTACTGTTCCAGTTGTAAATCTCACCAGTTCAAATGTGTGTAAATTAAATCATGGGCTACCATAAACACATCCAGATCATCTTGTACTGGAAGAGGCACTGTCATTAGTATTATTAACAGCATGTTTATGCTTCTTTTTAAAAGTAGTGCACACAAAGGTAAAATTGAGACTGAGCTGAAATATATGGCTGAGGTTTTGCAGTAGTCAGCGTAACTCTTAATTCCACAAGCTGTTCCAGTGAAAGAGGCACTGAAGGTGAACCTTTCAGATATTTGCAAGAATAACAGCAGCTGAGGGTTTCCCTTGGCCCAGTGTGGGTGGTGGCACCACCAGCAGGCAGCAGCCCCAAGGAGTGACCGTGCAGGGACTTGGTCATGGTGAGAGGTGCAGCCCTTGCTTCTCTGACTGGGCTCCCTAAGATGCAGCTCCTTCAGGAGGATGGGGATGAGGTGCTGAGCCCTGAGCAGGAGCTGTCCATCTGTCCTCACCAGGACACTGGCCACTTCCCATTGAGCAGCTGTATTCCCACTGTGTCAGTAGGAAGAATCAGGAGGAACTGGAATTCTTAATAATTTCAAAGCATGCCTAGACATACTCTTGTCTGGAGACCTGTTCCCAGGTCGTTTTTTTTTTTGTTCATTTTGTTTTGTTTTGGTTTTTTGTTTGTTTGTTTGGTTGGTTGGTTGGTTTTTTCTTTTTCTTCCCAGTGAAATTACGTCCCCCTAGAGACCCAGCCTTTTGAACATGAGTGGTCACAATTTATTGCAGCTCAAATCAGTAGACTGAAAACATGAAAGTGTCTGCTTTTGCAAAGCTTTTGCCATGAGGCTGGAGATCAAGAAAACAAAGCAGGAATCACCTTGAAATCTCAATTTAATTAAAATTTGTGATTGTTGGCTAATCATTATGATATTTCCATGGAGTAAAGATGGTGAGAAACCAGTGAAGTAGAAGAGCAAAACTCAGAACAGCTCCCTGAAGGGACATAAATCTTATGTATGTCAAGTGACAGGAGTATCTCATATTTAGCTTCTAATAAAAGAGCTGGATTCTGCTGCAGCAGCAGCTCCTTCAGAGCAAGCAGTAATAAGATGGAAGCACAAGCAGTTACTCATACAATTATAACTTTCTTTCATAAAATGCAATTCTTTGTCTTCAATACCAAGGTGCATCTACCTCACCGAAAAATATATGTTCAATATATGACATTCTTTCTTTCTGCATTAAACTGTTCTGCATTTTGCATGTTCTACATTTAAACTGTTCTGGGCTGAAGAGGCCTCTGGGGTTGTTTTATGCCCATAAGGTTAGTCAGATTGTACCTGATGTTCCTGACATCAAATAGAAATATATTTGGTTCTGATGAACTTGGCAGAGAAATTAATCCAGTGACTTGTTAAATATTTCTCATCTTTAAATATTTACTTTTTCTCAGCAGCCAGTTCCTCCTGTGACATTTCAATTATTGGCTATTTCAGCTTCTCTTTAACTTTGGAAGGTCATTTTGTCCAACTCTACAGTATTCAGCTTTATAAATTTGCTTCAGTGCTGGTTTTCTGGGTTTTTTTTTTAATTACAGCCTTCACTTTTGAGAAGAAAAAGATGTGATCAGGAATATGTCTCCACTGAACTAAGAACACCTTTAACGGGGAGAAAATTGAAAGTTCCCATTTTATCTCTTTAGCACTGGTTTGACTTGAATAATCTAAAACATTATGTTGTTATTCCCCAGATGGAATTTAAAATTTAGTTTGGTACTGAATAGGATTGAAAACTTTCAAACTCTTTACAAGCTATTAGAAATATTTAAATACTTGTAATGTATTTTCCAGTTGGAATTTCAGTCAAATAGATGAAGTCTCACTAAGTAGTAAATTCTTACAAGAGTAAGAATTCTCTGTGGAAAATTTTGATGGCTCTGTTCTTAAGGTAAAATCAGGGGGGATGATGAATTCCCATTTTTTACTCAATATTATCTTGACTTTTATACACCCTTGCTTCATGTTCTCTTCTTATGTTTGCCTCTAGGCAATGTTTATACTTAATAGATGCATATTAGCTGTGGGCACCTCAATAAGCAGAAGCCAATTCCTGCAACTCCTACAAGATGTTTCATCTGGATTTTATCATTCATAAAAGCATGAGCAAAAAATTCAAGATGTGGCCTAAAAATTACCTTAAGTTTAAAGGAGCACAGAGTCAACAAATTTCTCAGTAGCATTTCTTACCAAGATAGACCATGATATTCTAAATTGGTAATAAACTACTACTGTCTAGACTATTCACAAGAGTTCTTGGAGCACATTTAACCTGAGTTTAAACCAGTTTCTGTTGTTTTATCTTATTCAGTGCCAGTAGCTGCTGCCATGCATAGAATTAGAGCTAATTGTTGCCTAGAGTAAAACACCCAAATCTTAGCCCCTTTTCACCTGTTTGTAGGGATTCCAACATTCTAATTCTTTTGCACTGGTTTTTAATCTGTCAAAAGGAGAACTTCCTAGAATCCAGAAGAAAATAAGTCATAGATTTAAGGTCAATTTTCCTCAAATGCCTCCTTCCAAAATACCCAAATACTTGACTTCTTACAAACCTCTGTCCTCCAAAGCCTTTGTGTCTGCTCCATCACTCAGGCCTGTCCAGCTGGGGTGAAACTTATCCCACACTAACAAACTTGTCAGAGCTACATGCTGACAAATAAGTCATGGCAGGCTTGCTAGTTGCAGCTCTTCAGCTGAGTAAGGAGTTGATTTTTGCCACTGCACTTGTCCTTAGGTCAAAGCTTAAATGCTACAAAAGCTAAACCCCACAGACGTAGTGAACCACAGGGAGATGTAAACTCCTTCAAGCACAGAAGCCAGCAAATCTACTGAAACTCTGGAGTAATTTTCAAAATAAGATTAAAACTATACAGTCTTCTCATAGTAATGTTTATGGAACAGGATATATATGACAGAAGGACGCTAGAGAAACAGGAGAAAGCCTGAAGATGCAAAAATTACTGTTTAGGGAGCCACCGTTTATTTTGGCAGGAGATACTGCAGAAAGCAGACTGCTGAGAGAGAAATGTGTGTTCCACTGAGGATAAAACAGAGAAATCATGGATTTTTTTCTTTTGACTTTGTGGATTAGCCCATGGAAACTCTTCCCCCTTCTGAGAAGTGAAGCAATTCTTTTGGGAGTATGCAACCTAAATGCTGGGAGCACAGGATCTCCCTCTCACATCCCCAGACCTGGTTATTAGCAATGACATCCTCTGCCTGCTTTGGGGTGAGACAAAGGCTTTAACCTTTAAGTGAAAGTTAAGAGAGAAGGAATGTTTGTAAGGGTTATTAGAGGTGGAACAAAGCCTCACAGGGGATTGTGCCTGGCAGTCAGGAGTGCACAACCCAGACTGAGCTGAGTCATACATTTCTTAAAAAGAAAACTAAGTGGAGGTAAAAATTGAAAGAAAAATATGGTCTTGATTTTTATATTGCTGCTTTTCTGGGAAGTGCTGCATAAAATCAACCTCTTACCTCTTCCCAGTAGCCTACATTGTTTCTGGATAAGAACAAAAAATAAATCCCAAGTGCAGTCAGTGGGAGAAATTGCTTCAAAGCACTCCAACATGTGGGAAACTTAACTGGTGGCAGTTATTGATCCCCATGTTCTCCCTCCCCCAGAATTACTGCTACTGAGTTTGCTCTGGCAGGGTTTGTGTGATGTTTTGTGCAGCATTACCTAGTATTGAAATGATTAGCTGTGATTAGTACTGCTCTGGCTGGGAAGATGCATGTGTCTTTCACCTGAGGGTGTGTTGAATTTTGCACTTTTTGTGTAAACTACAACTTGACAAGAGCTGCAGCAAAAAGGCAATAGCAGGAGAAAGCTCACATTAAAGTAATTTTTCTTACATCACGATGATAAAGCAATTAATTGAGGGTAAGCAGAAGTGGTGAATATGAAGGTAACAGATAGCATTTGGACCCAGGAGGACTGGCATTCACTGTGATCTGAGGATATCCAATGTTGGTATTTTCCTGCACTTTTTTTCACCTTTTTTTTTCTCTTTGTCTTTTTCCAAAACTGTCTAGAACCTGCTTCCATTTTCTGGAGGAAATTCTTACACAAACAGTTACCCTCTTGTGCAAATTCTGTGTTGTCTTACGGATTTCTGTACATCTCACTGCAGGTTATTATGTGTCAGGTCTTCAGTCATAATGGCTGGTAATTTGTTGTAAAAAAACCCCCCAAAACCACTGTTCACTTGTTCCTGTTGACTTACTTGCTCTGAGGACATTGCTCTTTGGACTGTCCACACTTTGGAAGTCAATCCATGATGTTTGGCGTTTTCTGTTAGCATAATCCTCCTGCATTAGTATTGTACATATCCTGAGAAAAAATCCCTCTCAATAAACATTATTCTCTTTTTTTATTAAAAAGCATGTTTTTGTGAGAACAATTTCCTGGTTGTTTTTCTTCTGTTTTGATTTATTATTAAAAAAAAAAAAAAAGGAAGCTTGACTGGCAAAAAAAAAAAAATAAAGGACAACGAAGTTGATCTCATTTTCCCCTGTTGTTTTGCAGTCTACCATGATCTAAGAAAATAAGAAATAAAGCTTTTTCCCTTTAAATATCTGTTCAATTGCTTGCTCCCTAGTCTCTTTGTGTTAGTGAATGTGGCCTGCAAAATTACAATGAGCAGGCAGAATCAGATGGAAATGATGGAAGGACGGGCAGGAGAGGGGCCAGCTGGCCCTATTCATGCTTGTTCACTCTCTGGCACGCACAGACGCCTCCACACCCATCCCACCCCTTCATCCTGCCAGGCCAGAAAAAAAGGGCTGGCTCCTATTTTCACACAATGGCAGCACAAGAGCTGCAAAGGCTTTGAAGACAAAAGCTCTAGCGGGAGGATATTTTAGGAAATGCAGAGTGTGCTGGGAGAGGAAAGGGAAGGTGGATAAACAAGCTTTCAGGATGCCTTTCCTCTTGTTGGTGACTAAAATCCAGGAAAATTATTTCAGCGTTTACTCATATTCAAACTGAGATTTTGCAAATGAATATATTATGAGCAAAGAGCAATCACACTCACCCAGGAAAAAGCTGCTGCTCAGTAAAGGGCCAGGGCCTCCCACCATTTTAAGGCCAGTTTAAATTGCTGTTACTCAGAGAGAGGCAAGGTTTGGGGGCAGGGTGCAAGAAGGAGAGATGGGAGTCATAGAGATGCAAAAATCCAAGGTTAAAGGTCTGTTCTACAAGGGCTGAAAACACTTTTCCAACTAAATAATCATCATGCTTTGGCATCTCCAGGAGGGTCTAGAGTTGCAGGGGTGATGCAAGTAGGAGATGTTTAGCTGTCCTGGCATCGTTTGCTACCCAGATGATCTGTGTTCCAGGAGGTAGGAGGGGAAGACAGCACATTGTTTGGCAGTATCCAACACTCAGCTTGGCTTCCTGGGCCAGCTATTGAGGCTGCTTGGATTTAGGAGCCATTCTGCTGCTATTAAGTCCTGTGCATAAAGTGCTCCAGGTTCTTCAGCTCCTGCAGTGCCATCTTCCAAATGTTTAACCATTTCAAAGACATCTCCAAAGTGTTTGGAGAGCGTGGTGCCCAAAAGCAATCAAAATGTTTGCCAGTATGAGTTAACATTGGACTTTCCTTCTACCTTTCCCTCCTTCTCTGTGCTGCCACAGCTCCAGCGCTGTGAAAGAGGAGGATGAGGATGGAGGAACAGCAGCAAAGCCTCCACTCGAGAGGTACAGCTCCATGACAGACTTGCTGAGCAGCCTCTCCTGGGACAGATGAAACCAAGCTGCTTTTGACATCACTAAACAGCCAACTGTGCATGACCAGATGGATTCTTCAGCGTGCCTCATCTGTGGGTATGATTTTTAGGTTGTGTTTTGTTGATCTAGGGTTGGCAGGCTTTTTGCTTTTAATTGTTCACACGTAGGCTGCCTTTGGCAATTTCCCTATGGGCTGAGAGATCATGGCAGTTTAGGGCTATTTTTCCTGGACAAAAGCTGGGCAAGTTAGTGCCAAGAGACTGCCTAGAAGGTGCACAAACCTGAGCCATTGTATTACACTGCCCTTGTTCCACGTGTAGAGGTCATGTTAATAAAGAATGACCCCTCATAGCATCCATCTCTTGTCATGACTGAGGGCACCAGCATCCTCAGGAAGAAACTGAGTTCTGTCTCCACTGCCCTGGCTGCCATGTGAAAACAGTGCTCATCACACTTTGGCTGACTTTCTTTAGGAGTGTTGGTAAGGTCCAGTGATGCCTGGATAAGTGGGGTTATCTACTTTACATGGCTTTTATAGAATCATTTCAGTTAAATGGGTTGGGTGGTGCAGAGACATTTTAAGTGACACCCTGGCAAGCAGATGAATGGTTTGGCATCTTCAAAGCAGGCATGGACAAAGATGGACAGGTTAGAGGGGGCAAATCTGACACCTTCCCACTTGGAGTTTTCTTGGAGATGCATTTCCAATGTGCCATTAAATTAGCAGAGTTCTAAGCTGCACAGGAAAGGGATTTTGAAAGGTGATCCTGACCATTTCCCAGGCATGCTCCTGGAGCTCTCCAAAACACTCTGCCCAAGCAATCAGCCTGCCCTGACACTTGCACTGCTCCTGCATGTTGGCAAAAAACCCTGTCTCTGTTATTGTCTGCTTCATGCTGAGTTCTGGTTTGTGTTCAGAGACAGAAGTACGATTTCCCGAAACATTTTTTTGGTAACAATAAACTCAGTTGTTTTGGTGAGATGCATGTCTTTTTTGGCTCTGAATACAAATTACACCCCCTAATTCTGCATCTCCAAAATTTTTTATCTGTATTAATTACAGAAAACTGCACAGCAACAGCGAGGAAAAAGCCAAAATAGGAACTGGGAAATGTTGCTCCATAGTAGTTGTACAGAAGGCTTTTTGGATTGGTTGTTGTTGGTTTTTTTTTTTTTTTTCCCCAAAGAGGATGATAGAAAATCTTTTGCTCTGAGGTAGAAAGTGTAGTTTACAGAGTCCTTAATAAAAAATACATTTATGTTTTGTAGCATTATAAAATAAAATCTTGTAGTCAATTGCTTTGGAAGGACCTGCAATTCAAATCTCTGAATTGCTCTTGTATATATGTTTTAAAAAAAGAACAACATTCCACCAATATTCTCAGTGAAGTTAACTAAACAGATGGTATTTATCTCCAGGTTTGCAAGTGTGCCACATTCCTCTTGCTTTCAAAAGAGATGTTAACACAAAAATCTTCAAGAGAACCAGTTGGAAAGTCTCCCACAAAGTACACACACAGATATAAATTATAAAAACAAAAATGTAAAAATAAATCTGCATTTACCAATCCACTGCTGGCTTCATTCTGGTTTGGAGAGGCTCAAAGGTAGCATTAACCTGGCTGTGCAGTTCCATTTGCTTGTTTGTCAGAGGTCAGAATCTGGTGGATATAAATACAGTTTAGCTTTTATTTGTCTCCAAAACAGTATTTGTCAATATTTCAGTGCTGTTTTGAGCAGATCAATGGCTGAACATAACTCACTGCCTAAGGGCTCTATTATTAATACAAATGTAGGTAGGGTAAATATTGAGTAACATTATTAGAAAGGAATTGTCCTTCTCTCTGTGACTTTGACGTCAAATGAACATAAAGCTCACTAACACGAAGCCAGGTTTATGCTCACACTTGAAAGAAACTGTCCCTCCCTCTCTGCCCATCATGGGAGCTATTGAATAATCTAGAGGTTATTCAAACTGAGTTTTAGAGTGCTCACAACTTGAGTTAGCATCTGGAAGGAAGTTTGCTTTCTCAAGTGAAAGGCTGAGGCATCTCTGTTCAGTTTTTTCAGATTGGGCCAATGTGTGAGAGGCACCATACCCTTCATCTTGAAATGTTACATGCAAGCTGTGGCATAATTAAGAATAAGTATGTCCCAGGGAATCCTGCTTTCAAGTGCTGTCTCATTTCAAAAAAATGAAAAAAGAGCAGACATAAAAAACATTTACAACTGAAGTAGAAGTCATTTCCATTTACAACCCAGTACCTGAGTTACCTCAGGGATTGGGACCCTTGCAAAGATATTCCACTGCCACATTAATCTGGCCTGAGGATGGCCACAACACCTCCTGGTGCAGTCCAGTCCCAAATGCCACCACTTGCAACAGCCCCAGTGGCATCAGAAGCAGCCAGATGTAAAGCTGAGGCTGATGCTTTCCAGGCACACAGCTGGCTGCAAGAACAGTCATCCTGTCAGCTCCAGTGGTGCCCAAGCATCTGATGTGTGATGAGGCAACTGACTGGTCAGCTGGGCTGCAATTCTCTTCAAAAATGCTTAACCTGAGCTCATAAAAGGAATAGTGTTGACCAAAAGAAAGAGGTAAATAGCTACAACATTAATGCTGCTTGGTTAAGTATTATTGGCCAGTGTGTTAAGTATTTCTGTAAGATCTCCTCCTGAAGTGGCTATATATTTATATATATGTATATATATGTGTGTAACATGCTTTTTTAAAACTGACTTTTGTAATAAATGGGTCAATCTTGTTACTTGAAATGTGGCAGTGAGATTTTTAAAAATGCGACCGAGTATAGAAAAGCAATCGTTTTCTCATGAAAAAGACAAAATTTGTGAAGTTGTGGGATTTCTCTTTTGATTAGAGGATATCTACACTTGACAATAACTTAACTTTCAACACCCAATGACATTAATTTCACTTGACTTCCTGTCTTAAGGTCAAAAACATTAATCAGCACTTCTATCATTAGCTGAGTTTCCTTTTCTATTAAGCGATTATGATCACTTACTATTAATGAGTCGTGAAGTTTTAATAAATTTTTGCTAGTGTGAAATTGCTAAACAGTAATTATGGCATATACTGTATGGATGGTTTGTTCCACAATGTACATTTTACTTAATGTTGGTTAGAAACATCTACAAAAAACAACAGAAAGTAATTAACTAGTTACGGCTGAGGATGCAGAATGGCCTTTTTCACCACAGTTATAGTCAATAAAAAGACAAAGCAGGTCATTTTTTTTGTCATTCCTGGAATTATTGTATTTCTGGACCTTGTGACTTTGCAGTTCTTTATGTGAAATGACACTGCCAAGGCTGCTTACTAAACAGGGGATGAAATAAAATATCACATCTTTTAAGAGCTATTGTTTTAACTTGGGTTGTATTTCTACAGTTCTGGCATTGAAACAACAAGGTTAAAAAACAAAAGCCAGGCCCTCTCCATTAATACAGAAGATAAATAACACAAAAAATCCCATTTCCAAAAACTGATGTCTGAATACTGGCTTGGCTTTCCTGTAGCTTGGCATTACTCACAGACACATCCAAACAAGCACAGCCAGATGCTCGTTGGGAGCTTGGCTCTGGTTTTTATTGGTTAACTGACTTTTCTAAACACCCAACAGCCAGGAGCTGGACTCATGGTGACTGACGAACTGGAAGGTAGCTCTGAGCACAGAACAGATCAAGAGGGTATATTAAAGAAAAAAAAGGAGGTTGCAGTGATAACAGTTTCTCTACTAACTTCCCCCTGTTCCCAATTTTCTGGTTTACTGATACTTGAGAAAGCTGTATCTGGCACAGTCACTGAAAATGTACTCCCTTTTCATGTACTGAACCATGTTTTCTGGACCAACCAAATGGAGGAATAGGGTCAACTCAGGCACACTGGCTTTTCTGAGCACTACTTCTGTGACATTGCACCCATCTCACAGCAGACAGGTACTTAAAAATATAAGATTAAATCATTTTAAGTGTTTGTTGCTGTATTTATAGTAACACACATGGAAGTGTTGCCACTCTAAATGCACTGGGTGGGAAGCCATCTGGGTCTGTACTGGCCTTTTTCAGTAAATCTTATCAAACTGGTGCTGAAAAATTGGAGATGGTTCCACGAGCCAAAAGGGTGATGCTAAGTGTCTGTGAAAAGCATGGCTAATAGTACATCCCTAACAGTGCAATCTCATCACAAACCAACTGTGCACTGTCATGAACACTGACTGTGGGAACCTAACAAGGAACAGAAAATTAGAAAATAAAAGTTTTCCATCCATAGACAAAGCTTTAACAAGGCTGGCTGGCTGTTAAATCTAGACCAGTTCAGCATAGAAAAGTGTCGTATTTTTAACAGAGAATGTAAGTAAACACAGGAACAAGTAAGCAAGATTTGTACTGTGTTCTCCACCATTGAACAAAATCTTTAAAGCCAGACGAGGTTTTTTTCTCAGAGAAAAGCTGTGTTCAAGGAATGATTCAGGCAAGTCCAACACCTTGCACAGTGCCAGAAGACAGCCTCTTAATCTATTAAACCTATTTCTCTAGGATATAGCCCTGTAGTGTTTGGGGTTTCTGCTTTGAGATGTTAAAACAGAGTTTTTGCACTGTCTTTGGAAATTCTTTGTCCTCTAAAAAGCAAGAACAAGACACTGTTCTGGTTAGTTTGACCATGGAGGAATCCCAGCAGATCTGGACTGGCAGCCCACATGGATGTGTGGGAAGGCTGGCATTGTGCAGGTCTGCAAAATGTCTCATACTGGTTGGCTCCTGTACTGGAGAAGGAACACCAGCATGGTGCAGTGAGAGATGTTGCTTCCCCAGGTTTGCTGTCCTGGCTCTGTAGAACCAAGTGGCATGATTCACAGCTGTGTGTCAATTCAAACCTTGTGCTAGTCTGAAATGGAACAGGCCTTTGCTTTCCACTATAGAAATGGTGGATGCCCTGGATCAGTACAAAAGGATGTCTTGCATAGCCTAGGATTAAACAGAAGTAAAAATAAATAAATGAGCTTCCTATGCCTCCAGCAAAAGCCATGTCACTGTAAGCAGCATTTCTGTCCAAAGTGCACAGTTGCACCATCCTGCTGGGACAAGGTCAAAGCTCTATTGGGGGCTGAGTGACCATCTGTCTCTGCAGACACTGGGCACCATCTCCTGGGAGAGTTACACAGCAATATCAGACCATACTGGAGCAGCTGCATTGCTCACCAGCAGTTACTGGGATCCCTGCCTGTATGACTTGAACTGATCTGGGAAGATTATTAAAACATTAATTCATACCTCTTGTCTTCATCTTCCTGGCCTGACTCTCACAATGTTCATTACTAGGTAATGTGCAGTTATAACATCTTAGTTTTACAACTCTCTGAGGATACTTTGGGTCAAAAATGAGCTTGAGATTCCAGGGCACAAGAGAAATATAATTTTTATCTCAAGAAGCAACATAGTGTAGAGAGAATTATGACCAGCAAAAGTCATCATAGCCAAGTACCTAGTGAAAGCAATTTTACTTTAATTGCACCTGAAACTGACAATTCCTGAATATGTAGAAAGGACAGTAATTGCTTTGCAGGGATTTGCAAGAAGTTGCTGAACGGTGCCTTGGATACTCTGTAGGATTACTGGGAAAGCCCAGCCATGCATAAAAGTTAGCTTAAAACACGTAGTAACTCCAGTAATCAAATTTGTTGGATAATCATGATGTAATCTCAAGGGTGAGCAGCTGATTGGATCATTAACATCTGTCCCTCATTGGTGAAGGGTGCCAGGACTCCTTGGGAAGTGTGACTGGTGCTGTCACAATGAGTGGGTTCCTTGCTCTGCAGTTGAGATGCATGACACAACATTCACATTTGTGTGGCCATGCTCTGAAAATGCCCCTTGCAGAAGTGGGCAGCCAAAGCAGCTGTGAGGCTTGAATCAACTGCACAGTGACATTTTCAGCATTGTCAAAAGTTGAGCCCTAAACTTCTCCAAAACCCACCCTCGGTACCCAGGGGCTGCTGGAGATGCAGGTTCAATTCTGTTTTCAGAGCTGGCAGAAGCTGAACAAAGGTTCAAAACACTAAAACTGGACTTGGAAACTTACAGCACCAAGATGGGGATGAGTCTTGGCACACACATCTTTTAAAGAAAGAGCACAATCCTCTTGGGTGCAATGGGCAGGTCACAGGACTGCTTTTTATCCATATGTAAAAGGAGATGATAAACACCATAGGCCTTTAATTGAAAGTTGTCACCAGCCATATGGTGACATCTGGCTGGGGGGGTGAGATCATTCGACCAAGCAAGTGGTGCTGAGGCAAAGTCAGAGCTTGTTTCAAAGCTCATTCCTCACATTTGACAAGGGTTTGTGTTGCCAGCTTCATTGTTTCCTCTCTGCACCTTCATTTCTTTCTACTATTTTCATGGCTTTGTACTCAATTACTGGATGGCACAGTATCTCTAGCTTTAAAATAACAGTATATAAATGCTGTAAAATCACATTTTAGAACAGATTTCAAGTTATAATATTCCCTACACTTACCCAGAGAAAAAGCTCTATATTTTAATCCCCTTCAGTTTTGAAACACTTTCAGTCCATTAGAGCCACATAAATACAAGGCACAAAACAATAACAGGCTACAAATCAATACATTTGCACAGCCAGCTCTAAATAAATGTGATCCAATTGCTGACTTGGAAAACTGAGAAGAGCCCAAAGTTTCTAGAGTGAAATGCTGGTGGTGAAATAACATTCAGCTGCATGCAGGAGACCCTGACCCTCTTTTCAGGTGGTACACTCAGTCCAAGGTATCAGAAGGTATTTGCCAAAAAGGAGGGCCAGTTTTCTGAGAAAGTAATGGAGCAGTTAAAATTTACCCTGTTGGGAAATGTGTTCAGCATTACTGTGGACAGTGTGCTGATAAAGTGGATTGTTAAGTGGTGTGAGACAGGTTCAGCTCAAATATTCAACAGTGATCTCTCCTGAAGCAAGCATTAGGCCTAGCAGGAACCTTATAAATAATACACAAAAAAATCACAGTCTTCAGCTTGGAAATTGGTGCTAAGCATCCAGACATAATCATACTCACTGTATTCACACAAGGCTGGTGTGGCTGCAAGGGCACCTCAGAAATCCTGCAGGAAGAGACAAACCAGAAAGGATGACAATCTCTACTCATTTTGCCTCGTACATCTCATGTTTCAGCTCTGCAGCTGGTTTTGTGATAAATAGCAGAGGATGCTCCAAAAGATCTTGTTTCCAACACCTGAGGAAAAAATAAACAAAACCCAAATCAACAAAGTAACAGCAACAAAACAAAAAGAAATCAAACCAAAAACCAACCCAAGAAAAGAAAGTACTATGTTCATTTTCTAATTTCAAGCAACAAAGTCCATTGGATTTAAACCTAAGTAACAATTAAAAGTTCAAGTCATTTTACACCATGATATTTCTCTCTTTCTTGGAGTAAGGGCTTTCTAATCCTGCCATAAATGAGGAATTTATTTCTTTAACCAGGCACCAGTACCAGGCACAAGCACAGTAAGTCCACACACAAGTAAAGGGCAAAAGACAAAGCAGGTGTGAGAGGAATGGCTCCTCTGTACCTCTGCTCTTACATACACAGCTCAAACTCATGTTTGCCCCTTCTTCTATATAACAAATATATTCTGTCCAAAAAGTAGATATTGCCATGTTTTACACTAGTCAAAGTCTACAAGCACATAACACAGTTTAATAATTGGTGGATTTGGATGAAATAATTTGTGTACAAACCATGATAGTTTTTTCTTCTCTCATTCAACCTTCTGTTTCTGTGGAAATATTCCATCACTTTTAGAGTCCAAAGCCCAAAGACAGCAATCTGAGGCATCAGATCTCTCCCTAGTGCAGCTGACTCTACTAGACACTTCTTGCTGTGAAAAAATTAAAATATAAAATAAAACAAAATAAAATATAATAAAATACTTTATACAGTAATTCCTTAGCATGAAAATGTTGGACTGCTCTATGCATATTTATGCATTTATGTTTCATAGATTCTGGCCCCACTCTTTCCTACACAAAATTTAAAGGTTTCCACTGAAAAAAAACCCTCATAAGTGACCTTAGAGATTCAGTTATTTTCAGAAAAATAAAGAAAAGCCCCTGTATCATTTTAATCTAGATGATTCTCATTTACAGTACTCATAAGAGCTCATTAGTGCTAAGGCACATATCTTTGTGTGCTTACCCAGCTGCCTTGAAAGGCAGGAAAATGCTGTTAAATCCATTTTATGGATGAGAACATAAAGATTCAAGCAGTCTAAATAGGGATTAAATTGAAGTTAGGAGCCAGCCTCTCAGATGGTGATGTACAGTATTTACTCTCTATACTGCATAGTCCCAAAGATGATTTAATTCAGTGAGCACCTTCATCCTGGGCTCCAGAGCTCATTAAGCACTTTTTCATGCTGGAAAATCTCCCTGGGTGGAGCAGAAGGGCGCCTGTCTCCAACCTAAAGTGTATCACACTCCAGGGTCAGATGGGAAAACACCTCAGGTTCTTGATGGAAAACAGTGCTGGGCTTGGGAGCTGAGCTCATGCTGCCGCCATCTCCTAATTTCCATTTCTTGAAGACATCTGCAAAATGTGGCAAACCCAGAGATCAGGCCCTGCTGGGCCCCAAGGGGTTCAGGTTCCTTCTGTGCCCTTCAGGGGAGTGCAAACCACAGGGCTGCAGCCAAAGGCAGGCTGGGCCATGTTGTGCTCCTGTGCTGGAGCAATGCTGCCTGAGCTAGTTGTCTTTTCCTTGCAGGGGTAACCCTCCATGAATTCCTCATCTGGCAGTTTCAGAATTCCCAGAAGCCCCATGGAATTTCCACTGAAATCAGGCAGAGCATGAACAAGTGTTAATCAGTGCTGTAAGTGTTGTGCAAGCCACAGCAAGGTGAGAACCACTGCCTTTTTGCCTTCTCCTGGGAGAAAGGATTCGGATACATTTAAAGTCGACTGACGCCTCCAGTCTTACCTTGTTTTATTTCACTTTGCATGACTACACATAAGAGATGGTTCGTCTGCTGTGAATTGTGTCTCTAAAAGATCCCCAGAGTGGCTATATCCTACAGAAGATGTAGCTAAAGTGTGTTCTAAAATGATAGTCCAGACAAAGAGCACAACTATCTTTGATGTGCACTGCAACCACTTTAGGAAAATTATCTGGTAGCACATAACTCATGTTACATGACAGCGTTTTGAAAAGGACAAGATAGAAGGTTAACTCATGAAAATCCATTATTAACAGCCCTCTGAGAGTCTGACCCAGTGACAGATAGGTTCTCTCCTTTCTTCTAAGCTTTACACAGCCCAGGCTCTCCCAGTTTAGTCTTACCTTCTTGATACATTAGAATTAATCTGACCCTATCTAAATAATAATTTGAAAATCTTCACAAGACTACATGTCTTTCATCAAGACAATGGCTGATGGCATCTTAGGCTGAGGAAGTCACACTGTGTTTATTGATTGGTGTACAGCCACAATTCCCCAGTTATCTTGGAAGCAACTGTACTGGATGCTCAACAACTAAAATGCATCAAAATATTGCATTTTCTTGTACAAACAATCTCTTAATGAATCTCTTAGGCTCAGGATGCACAAAATTCTGGCTCTATGTCTATGATATTTGTGGAGAAACTGCCCCATTTGTAGTGAACCGTTGTTACCACTGGAAAATCCCCTCTGTGAACAGGGAAGGGCACTGTGTTTAGTAGTAGAGCTCATCTTAGTTTCAGCAAAGACAAGGTGTAGCAGCATGTCCAAACCATCCACTTAACTCTACAGAAAACAATGCATTACAGTTCTGGGAAGTTCTCAGTGTTGTGTGAGGCTGTACTTCATTTCACTATCCCTCCCCTTTTCAACAGAGAAAGTTCTTAGAAAAATTCCCCTTCTGTTCTTTTAATGAAACCTCTCATCAGGAATAATTTGCTACAAATCCATACTTTGAACTCTCAAATTAGGAAAAAGAAAGGAATTCCAAGCAGTTAAGCACTCTCAGGAAATGAGGCGAGATGAAAGGACCACAGGCACGACAGGGAAATGCATTGTGAAAGGACCTGTGGGACAAATGAAGTCACCAGCCCAAAGAGAAGAGAACAGTCAATGAGCAAACTTCAGACTGAAGATAATTTTGGCTCAGGTTTGAGACATCTTAAATGCTTCTAAATCTTCAGAGGTTAGACACACAAAGCTGAAAAAGCCAGATCTTTCTAGCTGAAAGCCAGATCTTCTTCTAGGCTCCTCTTATCATTAGTCAGTTCTGAGAATCCAGCCTTGTTCTGCTCTTTTTTTCCTGGGCTTTGATGCCATCAGTTTAAGTCCCCATGTTCCACCTGTGAGATTGAAGCTGGATGTTAGGCACACCATTTTTCAGAAAACTGAGCAATTTTTCTCCTAAAAAAAAAGCATGGATACGCACATTTTCAAATAGATTCTGGAAGATACTCTATTCACAATAGTCAAATCAAGCCTAGAAGCCCAGGATTAATGACATAACTGACAAAAAAGTTCTTTCTACCCTTGCTAATGAAAGGAACTAGACAAATAGGCATACAATTCTATATAATTTGTAAGAGATTAAATGTTCTCCTAAATTTTCAACTAAGAAAGAGAAAATTAATACAAAGAGAAGCAGGAACAGAAAGTTGTTAATGGGCTTATCTCCACGATTTTTGTTGGGAAGAATAAATTTACCAGTATTCTCCTTGTGAAGTTACTTCCTTCCTCCCTCTGATCCCCAGGTATTCCTTTTTTTCCTGATTAAAAAAGTGCCTGCTGGCAATGGCCAATCTGTTGAGCAATAGGTGTATCCTTAGTAGCTCAGACTTTTCCTGCATGGAAACTGAGGTTCCATTATTCATTACCCATTCATTCTGATTCCAAGCAGCCCCAAATCTCAACCAGTTTGTCTATGGTTACAAAACAAATGGATCTAAAAAGATGTGACCCTCATACATCAAAACAGCTGCCATCTGGAGACCATAAATGCTCTGCTTCTACCTAGCATAAGCTTCTGCACAAGCATGCAAATTGAAGTCAATTTTTGGTAACTCAGGCAAAATGAGGTTCAACAATGTTTTAGTAAGATCAGTGTTAAAATTGTATCTTGTGAGCCAAAAATTGAACCACCATCCCCATTCAGTCACCCTCTAAAAAAGAACAAAAGGTAAATAAAAACTCGTGAAAAGTCACCTCATATAGTTTTTCTTGTTTTATTCCCCTGACTATCATTTCTCAATGGTCTGTGTTAAATGCCCCCATTATCACAGTGTGCCACAAGTTTTATATTTCCCAGCATTGACTCCAACTCCTGCATACTGTGAGACAAACATTCAAATTAGCACATTCTCCCAAGGAATGCTGTGCCATGAAGAACCTCAGGAATTCACTATGCACCCAGCTCCTTAGGAAAGCACACACACTCCTTCCCATGCAGTGAACAGGACACCAGGCTGCCCACAGTGGGACCTGGGTGACTGCACAGCACCCTGGCACAGCAGCAAGCCCAGCCTGACGAGTCCCTGCTCCCAGCTGCACGTCCCATCCCAACCCCGCGTCCGACACGCCTCGCTCGTGCCAAGGGAGCGTGGGGCTGAGCCCTAGCCTGGATTCCTGAAGTGAACTGCCTGAAAATAATGTTAATAATAAACTGTGGTGTCAACACAGCTGAGGGGTGATGAACTGCAAGAAGGAGGTGGGATTTGGCCGGGGGAAAACACGTCTTTGGCCAGCTTTGCTGTGGAAATCCGCGTCTCTCTGATTGCTCCTTTCGGTTACAGCAGGGGTGTGAGAGAAGTGGCATTGACAGGATATTAAGAAGCTGCTTCGTGGGGACATTTAAACATTTTACTGCGGCTACTGCTGTGAATTTAAATAGCATATCCTGTTCTGCTACATTTTCTTACAGTACCTTTGAGGATGACAGGGAATGCAATGCCAGATCAGCCTGTGATCCCTGTAGTCCAATGCCTTGTTGTAAACACTGGCCAGCAAGACTTTCCTAAAGAAACTCCTTACCCAAAGCTGCAGTTGAAAGTGAACCTGCTGCTGGGAAGTTCTTTTCCATTTTCAGTGGTCTGAAAGTGGTTTAAGACTATCACAAATTCCTGCTCTATACTAATGGGCTCACAGCTACTTTGCTGTTTTAAAATCACAGTTTTTAATGGGTAAAGAAGGATACAAATAAGAAAAAGAATCAGTAACAGAGAGCAGATATACTGTGCTGATTTTGAAGCTCAGGGAGGTCTTAGATATTTGCATTCCTGTCATTATGCTTTGAGAGCCATAGGTGTGGGTGTGTTTGCACCCACACCTAATGCCAAGGCTTAAAGAGCTGACAAATAGACTAGGAAAAGGAAAAGAAATACCCTTATTTTACAGATATAGATCTAAGACAGAGAGAAATGAGGGACCTACTCAGGTCATACAGGGAGTCAATAGCAGAAATTGAAAAAAGTTGTCTGAATCCTGCCCAGCTCACTAATACCTTGACCTTTATACCAAGGCATTTCCACTTCCAAAGGAAAGATGGCTGAGGGAAAGCAGTGCACGGACAATTAATTACGTTTTACCTGCCATTTTTTCCTTCCCCCCAGTTACCTCCTGGCCCTACAGCCTGAATCATGAATTCTTGAAGAATTTTGTTCATTCAGGGAATCTATACATAGATGATAAATAGAAGCTGGAGGAAAAATACTGAGATGATAGAGTAGGTGGAGGAGGTTTTCTGTGTTACTAATGTATTTCAATATAGTTCTCCCTGAGCTCTCTGCAGCTACTCTGAAGAAAGCGAGAAAAAGCCTGAATGCTTGGCTTTTTACTCTAGGTGACAACTGCAGACAGTAGGTGTGAGAGAGTATCTTGGCTCTTCAAAGAATGACTGATAAAGAGTTTTGTTGAAAATAACAGAAGAAAGACCCTCTACCTTAATTCTTGCAATGAAAACTTCTAGGCATTCCCTGTAGGTGCAAAAGATTCCAGGTGACATTGGCACTGGTACCTGTGATGGTTGAGGGGGTCAGTGAGGATTGTTTTTAAAGCACTGATGGGATTTAAGAGCATAAGTCCAACTGACAGGTATTACATTCCTTAGCTTTGCCTGAAATGCCACACCACAAATAACACCTGGAACAGCAGATTTTCTGCATTATCCTTCATAATTGCAGGTGATGTTGGATTAGATTTAATTTTTTTTTGTTACACTAAGAATCTTTTTACTTCTGCTGGGAATGAAGTTCTGCTCAGTCACCTCTTCAGAGTCCTGGCCTGGTGTTTCTGACAGAGCTTGGGCTCTGAAACGAGTTGCTGTGACTTGAACTGCTCTACCACAAGAAACTCACACTTCCAGCCTTCTTCCATATTTTCTCTCCCTGATGATACCATCCCTCTAATGTCTCCTCCAAAGACATTGAACTGAATAACAACATATGTTACCCTCAGTACTCACTGTGCTGAATTTTGTTGGGTGCTGCTTTTTTGATTTACAACTTTGTGTAAATAAATTCAGCACAGGTTTTAGCCTGTACAACCTCTTTGTGTGCTCTCACTTGTGTGGATGGAAAGCAGGAGATACACAAAGGCAATCACCAGTGCCACTGGCTTGAATAGCCTGTTAGAAAGTTTACATCTGGCACAAAGGCACGTGCAAACTGTACTCTGTACTCCTGGTATAAAGCACATTTGGGAACAGAGAATGACTGAAACAGAAGAATGAGTGCTTAGTCAGTGTCTTGCCCTTCCCATAGGGAGCCACATCTCCTTCCTGCCAGCAGTCATCTGTACACTGGAGAAAGCTTTGAACAGCTACAACTCAGACACTGATCCTGCTAATCCTGCTAATCCCATGCCCTGGTGTGCTCCATTAGCCTGTGAAAGACTCAAACTTCCCCAAGCAGTGTCACTCTGCACATCAGAAAGGTGGCTCACACATCTCCTCAGGCCCAGCCAAAAGGGGAGCAGTAAACACAGCAGCCAAAGGACCTGCACAGCCAGTGTGTCAAGCAAAAAACCTTGGCTCCTTGGAGACCCAAAGATGGTCTGGTTTATATCCACACACCAAAAGTCACTGTTGGTCTCTGTACATCAGGTCTGGCCTTCACTTAATCCCACTGGCCTCAGCAACAGCTTTTACACACAGCCAAAGAGAGCCAGGTACAGCAGCTACAGTAATGGAGTGAGAAAAACATTTTCCTTTCTCTTTTGTCCCTCAATCAGCACTGCCAAGCACAAGTATGTATTATCTTAGCCCACAAATACTGCGAGCTTTCAATTAAAGATGGCAACATCCCTGTGGGAATAGTAACTGAAAGAATCCTCTAATCCTATGGAAACTTGTACGTAGCTAAAAATGTGGGAAGATGCTGTGTGTGGATGCACACGTGTATGTCTGAGGAAAGGCACCCTTTATACCAATAAACTTTAAAATATGATTTACGCTGTGCAGGCAGCAGCCTCAGACATCAAAGCTTCAGACTTAGTGCAGTGTCAAAAAACCATGAAGCTTTAAGGCTCGACCAAGCATCAACCCCAAGCTGAGGCAGAAGCTTTTACTCTTGAGACTGCTGACTGAATGGATTAGATTTAAGGAAAAAAAAAATCACAAACCCCACAGCTCTCTAAAACTGCTGGTAGAAAAATAAATTACTAAATGTATGTTTGCTCAAGTATGTCTTTATTTATCCTGCTGTATTCTACATGTAATGCTCAAACTCCCTGCATTTTAAATGGAGGCTAAAACCAGCTGTATATGCACTAGCCAATGAACTAGTGATAGCAAATGCATCCAGCAGAGACAAAGGTTTGCTTTTAATCAGAGAAATGAAAAAAAATAGACTGAAGTAATACTGTATTAGGTATTTTGTGACATGCTGCTGAGTGGGTTGGCCTGGAGCCACGCAGCAAGTTACAGCTCTTTCCTTTGTGCATGCATTTTTACAGAGCCACAGGCAAGGCACCCAGGGGTACTGTACCAGATGTGTGATCAGGAGTGGATCCAACAGCTGGGCAGAGAGAGAAAGTGTTCTGCTGCCAGTGATGTGGTAGATCCTGGTGACTCAAGGACTACAGACTGCTTTGGTCTTTCTTTGGTCCAGGGAGCAGAGCTGTGCCTAAAATTACTGTGGTGCCAAAAGATGGGATCTCCTTGCACTGGAAAAAGCTCATTCAGCAAGGAATTAATGGATCTAAACAGGGAAAAAAACCCTGGAGGTTTTATAATTTCTCTTTTATATATCAAAAATACATCATGACAGAGCTCCTAAACGGTTATTTGAGGCCTCTCCCCTAATGTCAGTGGGAGTACCATACCTGAGTGGCTCACAGAAACTGTACCAGATACTCACCCAAGCCTTTCACATGGTCTTTGAGAGAGAGGAAATTACTACAAAGCCCTCTACTGGGATTAATGTCATATATTCCCCATATAAAGCCTTGTGGTTTCATACTTAGATTTTGCCATGCTTTAGTTGCCAACACAATCGAACAGTTCAGCTTTTTGAACTTGTGGCAGCCTCTGGTCCTACTGTTTCTGTTGAAAAAGGAGTGGAATCAGTCATCTGGATTCCATACTCTGGTATGAGAAGGTGACTGAGCTGCTAATGGAGGGACACTGCCTCGCTTTCCACAGTGCACTCAGATTTACAAACAGCCTGCACCAGCTGGTGGGCTGCAGCTGAAATGATAGTTGGCATTAACACTGCTTGCACAGCTTATCTACAGGTCTACTTTCAGAGGATTTCATTATTTGGACTAGCATCAGGCTCCTGGTGTTCTGCACAGAACCAGGATTTCCTTCTCTCCATCAAGATTTCACAGGCCCATTTCATGTTAAGGGATGCTGGTTTCCCTCACTTTCATTCCCCTCTCCACGTGCTCACAGACATCAGCCTCTTTCTGTGTGTCTTTGTGGCAAACTTGCACACTTCAGAGCTCCTCACCTCCAGCCTGCCTGGGGCAAATTGGCAAAAAGAATAAAAGGCAAACAACAACAACAATTGTTTTGCTACAATACAAAAGAAAACAGAGTATCTTCCTGTTGGTAGCTAAGCCCTGCTGCTGACAAACAAGGTGGAAGGGAAAACAAAGAGGAAGAAGCAGGATAGAATGAAGATCCCAGGTAGGAGCTGAGGGTCTGCAAAACGCCCTCCCTTCTGCCACTTATAAACACTAAGACCATTTAAAAATCACTGCATTGTAATTTCAGTAACAGGGCAGCAAACCAAGTTTAGTGACATGGAACAAGTTGTCAATAGGCCTACAGATCTGCAGGAGGACTTTAATTGGGTGAGAACATATCTCAGGAGCTGGGGGGGAAGCAGAATTCTTTTTATTAGCAAAAGATGTTACTAGGCATGGTAGCTTTTGAGAAGGAAAAAACTTTTATTCCTTTTGTCTCTTTTATCATAAAAATCTACTAAACCACAAACTGTTCAGCTTTGCAATGAGTGCCTTTTGTGTCATTTATATTACCCTACTGTGCTCTTATTATTAAAAGTCTTATGCTTAAGAACAGCACTTGGAAAAACAGGTTCTTAAGAGCTTGAAAACACTCCCTGCAATGCTTTCTTCCTTTACTCCCACCCCAGAATCCCAACCAACAAGTGAATTTTGTATTCAGGCTCCCCACTCCACCCACCCAGCCACTTTTGTGAAATATTAATTCCTTCTCAGGTTCCAAAAAAAAAAAAGAAACCCAACAAACCAAAACCAAAAAAACAACCTATTGAAAAACAGCTTGAGACACTTTACTCCCTCTAGGAAATGCCATCCAAGACCCTTTGGGTGTCTGAAGAGCAGGAAAGTTACAGGATGAGAGGCAGGAAAAGCTATTGCCCTTTATAAAGGAATGATGAATCTGAAAGACAGTCAAGAAAAACCTGTCAGGACATGCAGATCTGCCTCAGTACACTGAAGCCTCTGAGAGGTGAGGGGACTTTGGCAATCCTCCTTTAGGTAGAGCTGCCTGAGCCTGTGTGCTGTTTGAGTTCCCAGATTCCATGCAGCTGAGCAGTGTAAGTTGTCACAAGCTCTGGACTAGAGCAGACACCAGAGCACTCTCCTGCTACATGCAATAACAAGCATCTCATCTCTTCTTCTCTTTTTTT
>VZRH01001705.1:558653-593696 GCA_013397555.1 Urocynchramus pylzowi
TTTTTTTTTCCACTCTACAATTATTGTCAGCAGTGAAAAGTGCTGGACTATCTGAGCATCATGGGATAGACCAGATTTGGGACATCTACCCTAGCCCAAGAAACAGAAGGGGAAGAAGGGCCAGAACTGGCAAGTGGTGATCTCTACTCCTTTAAGATACAAGAAATAACATTAGAAAGTTTTCCAATAGCATGCTATAAAGCACTCCTTAACAGAACTGCTTCCTTCAGTAAATCAGGGCAGTTCTGTGCTACTTCAGTCTGTGGAGAAGTTTTGGTGCATGAAAGCTCCAGAGCTTTTGGAAGCAGCTAAACCTGAGGCTCTGGTCTGGTCACAGACCAGACATGGCCACCACCGAGGATGTGATGGTCTGCACCAACAACAAGGCCTATGGAGAGATTTTAACAACATTCTTGGTGGGAATTCCAGCCTAGGAAACACAGAAAACATCCAAAGCAAAGCCCTCCAGCAGTGAACTGTGTAGAGCTCGTGGCTCACCTGACTCTTAAGGCTGCCTATAAATTCTCTGGCTGATCTGCCCTAAGGATGCCAAATTATCGTGGTACCCAAGGCCACAGCAACTGCCCTGTGGCAGAAAGGAAACCTGAAAAAGAGGCTATATAGAGGACTGTGTAGTCTCCATGGGTTTTCCAGACTACAGATAGGGAAGTCAGATGTCAAATGTCAGTCCTGCGCCACTTGAGATACTGAAGAACAGTGGGTCTTGCCATGGTCTCCTCAGAGGACTGACAGAATTTCTAATCTGCCAGAAATGAGTGCAAGCATATGAAAGTAGAATGAGCTAACACAGCTGCAATGAAAGGAGAACGGGCAAAGGATTGATGTCTTGGGGATCTCTCTTCTGATACTGTCCATCTCTCACTGAGAGTTTCATAGCAAATGATTTTTAATTTCCCAGATGTACATTTATTTCCCCTGAGAGCATCTTTTCAGAGACTCAGATAATACAAGCTCCTGTGTATCTCTGGGTAATATTTTGCCCTTTTTAGAAAGGACTTTAGACATGTAGATCTGAAGTCAAAATTGCATGCAACTGATCAATGTTCATGGTCAAACATAATCAAATAAGACATTTCTCCTCTGATTAATTTCAAGTGCATTGTCAAAGGTGGTACAGATAATATCAAATTCACATTGCAAGTCGAAGGAGGCAGCACAATGTCTCCATACTTTTCAGCTGTCTGGTTTGATGAGAGGGCAAGGATTGCTCCACTCTTGGCAGGGAGGAGCACATCTCACAAACCCAGAAAAAAAGGAGGTGGTTTTCTTCATGGTTCACCAATAGGGAACAGCCTTTTGCATATTCGTCAGATTAACATATTCTCGGATGGCATTTCCCAGGGGGAATAAAGTGTCTCAAGTTGTTTTTCAAGCTCCTGTGCACTGTCTGAACAAATAGTTATGAAATTGCATTGCTAATGCTTGCAGTGGAGAGGCTTCCTATTCTCTGCTACAATGAAAACATTCAAGACATTGCTACACGTACTGACTGTCTCTCAAGGTAGAGAACAGCTTGCTGTGTCCCAAGTAGAATGCCATGCAGTTAAATGATGGGGCAGGAACCAGAGAATATTTCATGTGATGGAGGAGCCAAATTTCATTGTGAAAGCACATGCCAGCTCACCTCAGCCAAACTGGTTGTGGTGCACTTTACTTACAGCACATCAGCAATATATCTGCTCTGTCTCGTCTAGAAACTTTCAAATGGCCATCTCTGTCCCCCTCTCAGCTCATCTTCCCTGTTTCCTTCCTCCCTCAAGTGCTGCTTCCCAGCCTTTTGCCAAGTATTGTAGTTCTGTACCAGGAAAAAACAGAAACATTTTAGTCTCTCCAAAACCATCCCCTCTCCCTGTGCTGCTTTCCCCTTTCCCTCCATCCTATTGGTATTTATAAAGGGGGGATGTGGGGGGGAAGACTCTAAGGTGGTGATGTTAAAATGTATTCTTGGGCAGGTAAGTTTCACACCTTTAATCTGTCCCAAACTCAGAAGCTAGTAGGGTGACACAGATATACTTGCCAGACCAAGCTACTCACAGGACAATTTCTCCTTCCCAGTTCCTCCAGCAGATCTGTCCAAATTTCCTGTTTGTCATTCCCTGGTAACATGGCTCTTTCATTACAGCCATCAGTTTCAATTTCTAAGTCATTTTGTTCTTAGAGAACAAAAAAAACCAGAGATCTGTTTACAGGCTCTACATGAATATAAAGGGACAAGGCTTAGTGCTTTAGTTTAGTATATATTTTTATGAAACCTATATGTCAGTAACAGTTGTTGCTTTGACTGATTAGACAACGTCTAAGTAAAATGATTAAATATGAATAACACAGGATATTTATTCAGATTTAATCTCCCTCTCTCAATCCTCAAGACATTATCTGTTGAGAGTTGCTAATGCAGAAAATGTTGCTCCTATCATCCAGATAGCAATATGTGCTATCCCATGTAAAATTTGATGGATATACTTCCTCACAGTGAGGTGGGAGGTGGGCAGAAGGCAGGGTTTCCAAAGAGCAGGTTTGAAACCCCATGCATCAGAGTTGTCAGCTAACTGCATATCAGATTTACTAACAAGACTTACCAGGGCAGGGATTTCTAATTTATCACTGTCTCACACTGGAAGGAATGCTCAAAATACATTACTATTTTAGGTAAGACCTGCAAATTAGTCTCCATCTTCTTGCATCCCCCAGATCTTTACTGCAAAAACAGCTGCAGTGTCTGAGGGTGACAAAAAGCTGCCTGTTTCAGATCTGCAAATAGCAAATAGTAACATCCCACTCCATTAGTTCAAACCTGCCTTAATTTCATAATAAAAAATGGCTCATGTTTTGGACAATAAGTATCCATATTCATGATAGGTGCCCATTACACATTTCAATGTAGCTCAGTTCAGCACCCACCAATTGGTTTCTCAGACAAAAATGTTTACAGATCTCTTTGCCTAAAGGCCTCCTACAGCAGGGTGGAAACTGTTATCCAGAAAGCTCCTGGCCAGAAGTTTTGTCCTGATTTCACAGCTCCTCACTGACTCTCCTTCCTCAGAAACCTGGGGCTGGTTGATATGCATTTAGGGTTTTGCAGACACTTGCTTCCTTCCAGCCCCCAAACATATCCATCAGAAGATGCACTGATAGAAACACAGGAAAGATGGCCCCTAAACACCCAAAATGCCTTTAAGTTGTGTTCAAATTCTTCCCCCAAGGATATTAGCTGAGACTCAAGCTCTAAGTGCAGCACAAGTGCCAGGTCTCCTGTTCCTTCTCACTGTGTTTCAGCAGCAGATCTTGGTGTTTGATCTCTTGTTGAGTGATTGAAGGCAGAAACAGTGTGGTCAATCTCATGTTATTTAATGCTGTTTTTCCTCAGTTAAGCAATTAGCACAGTCACTGAGCTGTTTTACAGCAGGTGTTACCACTCTGAATTGTTCTACAGCTGCGCAGGATCAAAGAGCCACAAAGGGAGCCCAGTGTGAAAATCTGCCACATGTTCCTTTAACTCAGCCTTGCTTGGTATTAATAGTTCTGACTGTGGTCATTAACTCTCTTTCTTTGTAAGATTTTTTTTATTTCTTGCAACATATCTGAGAGCTTTGTTCCAGACTAGCAAGCCATGACAGTGAGCCAGGGAAGATGAGACTGATGGAATATAGCCAAGGCTGTGGCACTGTCCTGCAGAAATATTTTAGCCAAGAAAGGAAAGATCTCTCGCTGCTTCAGTTAACATTATCACTAGTGTACTTAAGAGCCCTTAAGGATGTTTTGCTTGTTTTCAAAAGTCTAAATATGACTACATAGCTAGGGAGCCTTAAGAATTATAATATATCCTAAGGAAACATTAACAGAATTGGCCCAATAAGGAGAAAACAAGTCAAAACTGAAACTGTCAGCTGTGAAAAATAATAAAAGCCTCCTCCTCCCTCCCAAAAATATTACAGCCATAGTTGTTCCCATGTTCCTCAAGTTTAAAATTTCCTCCTGTAATAAAGGTTTTGCATCAATAGTTCTATCTCAAATTGGTGTAAACTTTCAAAGCCACCAATGATAGATATGACATCCCAAAAGCTTTGGCAAAGGCTTTCCAGAGCTTTATGAGCAGGTGCTGCTGCTTGTCTCTCAGAACTAGGACTCCAAAACATAACACGGTCTATGGTGAGAGACAGGGAGGAACAGAAGGCAATGCTGAAGGGAGAGAGGGTGGAAGGAAAGGAAAACAGTGTTTCCAGTTACAAAAGAAAAGTGGGAGAGCAGTGGTTTGAGAGCACCAACACACAGGGAGGATAAAGAAAACACACTAAAGTTGCATAAGATAATATGCAGCAGAGAGTGTATGAATACAGCCATGAGCTACTGCTTTAATTGTTTTGTCAACATAAAAATGAATACATATTTTACCCACTTAAGTGGCACTATTAAGACTTCACAGAATTCAGGCCTTCCTCAATTAACCCCATCAGGCAATATGCATTCCAACAGCAGCTTCAAAGTATGGATTTCCACTCTATTAAACTCTATTAAGCTTGTACAGATCATAAAACTGTAAACCTGACAACCTGATGATAGTTCATTTTATTTTTCTCTTTCCCATAAGCCACTATTCCTTTGCTCCTGTGTTTTGCCACCTGACATGACAGGTTTTGTTCTCTTACTTCAAGGCCTGACTTACTTTTCAGAGATGCTCTATTGTGCTGAACATCTTGATAAGATTGGGAAGTCCAAAGTCTGTGGCTGGGACTCAAAGTCAGAAAGTGTCTCCTTGCAGTCTGTCTTCTCATGCAGCTCGAGAGGCACCTTTAATTGAGAAACAATTTCTTTAGACCTGAACAGTAATGAGCACAAAAAAGGGTTGAGGGTTTTCTGGGAGTGGTAAACAATTCTCCCAGCAGTAAAGCAGAGTGTAAATTAGAAATTGTAGGGATAAACATTCTTTGGTTTAGGAAGGTTGATTCTTGTTTCTGTTGCAAACCACTATTTCTCCCACAGAACATGCTCACAGTGAGACTCATGCCTTCCTTGGGGATGACTTGTCAAAGAGGATATGGATATGGATTCTATCATTTTTCCTCACTGTAAGGACAGATGTTTGCTCTGACTGGCAGATCTAAAGAATGAATTATTTTTCTCTCTGCTGAGATAGATATCCTCCCTAGATAAATTTAAGCATGATCAAGAGACATCTTCTTTAGAAGACTGACACAAAACTTGAAAAATGATGAACATGTCCCCTGGCAGGAACATCCTCCCTGCAAAGTAGTGACATACAGAACTGGGAAAAAAAAATGATCTATGCTCCTTTCCCATTCCATCATTTTATTCTGTGCTCTATACCTCTATCAAGGCAATCATAAGATGAAGGCTTTAGACAAAGTAAAAATATGGTATATTGCCAAATAGTTTTAATCGTATTTTTGGCTTCTCTGTTGTCCATTATTCCTTAGGAAGAACTTTGTTCCCTGGCAACTGGATGTTGAGTGTTACTTCCATGCTGTACAGGGAATTAAGACATTTGTTTGTAACTTCTTAACTCCACAGATTCAGGGCAGCTCAGAGAATAATATTTCTTGCATTGTAGAAACACCAGAAGAAGATAAAAAGTGGGCCAAATCCTGCTGTGCTACCTATGAGCCAGGAGACCTTGCCAGAGCTCCAAAGCCTCTCCAGGTTCTGCTCCTGTAGAGAAGAAATCAGCTGTGGTAGGAACTGTCCCAGTGACCCTCCATGGTCACCATCCTCTGCTGAAGAGGAGATGGCCAAAAATGACATGGGAAATGTCACTTCAGTCATTCAAGCTCCAGCACCTCCTTCCTAAATAGGACAGAACTCCCCCCTCCCATCACTAAAGGAAGGAAGGACAGGTATTGAACAAAACCCCAAAAACCAAGACATAGCAGAGACTCCACCAGATTCCCTCAAAGCTATGACAGTGGACAAAATTATAAACCCTAAAAACAAGGAGAGAGAGAGAGAGAGAGAGAGCAAAACCCAGTCAGATAATGGGCTGATAATTCTCCCACTCCATTGGCCTCTTTGGCCACCTGAGCACACACCTGAGCTCATGTTCAGCTGCTGGTGAGCAGCACCCCCAAGGCCTTTTCTGCTGGGGCCACTTTCCAGCCACTGAAGATGTGGTGCAGCAATACCTCAGCAACCTGAACACTTACAGTAGCCTCACTGAAGCACTGGAGTACCACCAAAACCCTGACTTAACAACCTCTCTCTCCTGTTTTATTTGGTCATCACTTCCACTCACTTTGATCTGTTTCAATTCATATTGTAAATAGTTCTGAAAATAAACTGCCTTTATTTGTTTCTGACACTCACTGGGTGCCCAGTACTAATGATCATCACAGCTGTTAATAACTCAGAGGATTCTGAGTTCTGGCTGTTCTTAAAAGAACTTCGAATATCTCAAAGCATGGAAATTGATAGTTGGGGCTTTCAAAATATTAATTAATATCTATCCCACTGCTAACCCCTCACTTCCCATCTTTGTCCATTCCCCCTTACTTTTTTAAGGTGTGTTTATTCTCTCCAATCAGTTGCTCTGGTTGTGTTGGAAGGCTGCAGCAATACACCAAGGATATATTCCACACAGAAAACCACTGCACTTGTACCAATTATCTGTGCACCACAGAGCTTCCCTTTTATAATTGACTTCATACATTCACGTCTTCAATGCTAAGTGTGTAGCTTCATCACTGCACTAAGCTTTGTTCTGCTCAGAAAGCAAGTGCAATAATTTCCTGATCTGGGCCTGGGAGGTTTATTTGTGCAGACAGGCTGAGTCCTAAAGCTAATGACATTTGTGTAACTGGGGGCCCTCTGTGCAGAGGGAGCATCAGAGCTGCTGGAGCCCTGCACAGTGGCTGAGCCATGAGCCCCTCTCTGCCTCACTCACTGTTTGCATGACTTCCCAACCCAGCTGATCCCAATTCTCCCTCCTCCATGACTAGAAAGCCTCAGGAATCACCCCAACATCTCCCTCTCATTTTGTTCTGTACAGAGTCTGGCAGGGAAGGAAATCTTGCTGAGCTCACTACTCCACTGATAGTGAATGTGGAGTGTATAGCACCTATTTTTCTTTGTTCTGCATCTGCCCATAAAGAAAATTAAGGTTGGCAGAACTCTACTACAAGATTTAAAGTAAGTCACTGGTAAAACAAACCTGTTTGTAATGGAAATATGAGATTTAAAGTACATCACTGATAGATAAAATCAGTCTGTTTGTAATGGAGATAAAAGCTATTTATATTGCTGTGGTACAGGGTAAACATATTTTTTCTTCAGTCAATAATAAACTCACCAAGAAATGCATTTTTTTCTTGTCCAGAAGCTATTCCTGAATTCAGGTCAAATTTCCTGATGGTTCCATCTGAGAAACAAAACAAAATAAAACAAAAANAAAAAAAAAAAAAAAAAAAAAAAAAAAAAAAAAAAAAAAAAAAAACCAACCAACCAACCAAAAAAAAAAAAAACCCAAAAAAAAACCCCAAAAAAAAACCCAAAAAAAAAAAAAAAATTGAGCCAGGACTCTCAGAAGAGCTGTAGATGGTTTTGTTACCTTTGACCCAACAATTTCATGCAGACCCACTTAATTAATTTTTACTGAGGTCCACTTCCTCTATGCAGAAAGCATGAAACTAAATAAATCACTGCATTCTGTAAATTTTGATGATTTTTCACATCATTTGGTTCAATATTTCAATTTTGATTTCTTCTGCCTGACACAGCCTTACATTGCACTCATCTTGACGTATTACTTCATTTTATACAGGGCTAGATAAATTACAGAGAGACTTTTAATATCAGTTTTCACACTTCCAGTGTCTAAATTTTGGAACTGTTCCCAATAATTAGCCTTACCTTTGAATTTTCTCATCTTACTGTTAGCTGGAAGCCTAAAAAAACCAAACCATATAAAATCTGAAAAAAGTTTTTAAAACAATCTTGTCAGAAGGAACATTATATTCTAGAGGGAATGCCAGGACAAGCTGCAGGGTTACAGCTTCTCAGTCTCTGGGAGTCATCTGGGATTCCTCTCACCTGCTCTCCAGTTCCATAACCAGCTGTTGCAAAGGTAACAGCTCAAGAAGAGGTTGAAATACTACTAATAAAAAAATCTGCCAACAAAATCCACTCACCTCTGCTGACCAAACTCATATCAAGTTTTGGTCTCCCTTTCCAGTGAATTTTTCCAAAGTCTGTTTACCTGAAACATTTCTCCCAGCTTTTATTAAATGCCTAAAAAAGGGAAAGGCTGAGAACTGAGACAGGCAGGGAGATCTCAAGAATGCCTAACTCTGGCTTTGCAGGTTTAAGTAATATTAAGTAAGGATACTTGTGGAGAGCCCGTGTGGTCATCTGAGATCTAAGGCTGGGCTGAACAGCAGCCACACAACCAAACCCTTTGAGTCCATTAGCCTGAAGCTGTGAATGAAGAATGCACTCAGCAAAACACTGAGCTCAGTAAAATGGGAGGGGAAAGTCCCTTTTTGGTCTGAAGGGGCAGGTTGCAGGAGTTTGCCTGGGATATTGTATTGCCTGTGCTTTCGAGATGGGAGGCCCCCTTTCTTTAAAATCAATGTGCAATAGTCAAAATTGAGCTGGCAGAACCTGCCTGGGGAACAAACTCACCTTTTATTAAAACAAAAGAAAACTTGCCTGAGCTGCTAGGCTCAACACAGCTTGATTAAAGACATTGGGGAATTTACCAATCAAGGAAAGGGCAGAGCATGGAAAAAATAAAGTTCTAGATCAGTTAAAAGTAGCTAGAGAAAACCCTGAGGCTCTGCAGCTGGTCATTACTGATGCAAGAGATAGGCTGCCTCGTGGAGGAAGGATAGAATGGGAGAAGAGGAACACATTAATCTGCAGAGCTCAGCTTTAGGGCTGGCTAATCACACACAGCACTGGCAGCTGTAGGGCACAGACCCCCTTCTTAGAGCAGGGGCTTTGCTGCAGATCCCTGTCTGCCACGGGAACAAGTGTTTCCATGTCTGTAAGCCTTAAACAAGGCAGCTCGCTCCCACCCTGCCGTGCCACAGGAGATTGGTGTGAAAAGTAACTCCAAGAAGTGTCCACACCCACAGCAAGCTGCAGGTACTTCAGTGAGTGGTGCTCCATCCTTGGGCAGCAGGTTATCACCAGCCTTGCTGGAAACCATTATCTCTGGAGAGGCTTCAGCTAAAAAATCCCGTCTAAAGGCACTTCAGTGCAACAATGTTAATTGCTGATTGCGATTCCCTGCCTCTTACAAGACAGCGGGAGAGGGAAGGTAAGGGGAGGATGCATGAAGTGAACTCCCTGAGGCAGGTGAGCAACAGGTGTGTGTATTTATCTAGACATAGATAAAGGCATAAAACATATCCAAGTTCTTTTCACACTCTCATCAGTAGCACTGGAACAGGGAATCCAAGGTTTCACCGCAGAGAATCCATTTCTGCCTTATTGAAGAACTGCCTGACTCACATTCAGGCTATGGAGAAACTGGTTAATAACAGGACTTTAGGGCATGTGGCTGCACACCAGGTCAGATCAGTTTCACCAGGCTTGCTGTATGAGAGAGAGAAAACTGAGGTTCACCAGGGCCTCACATAACTCAGCCGCTGTCCATGCCTCTCGTGAAGACAGCTGTACAAGCTGCAGATGTGTTTTCAGGCCTGATCTCTGCTGCCAGAAAGAACATGCACCAAGTGTAACCTGCCTCCTACTCACAGCCAAGAAACCCTTGACAGTGTTAGAAAGCAATTAATTGATATTTTCCAGTGTATAACAATAAAAAAGAATGGCAACAAACCTTTCATGCCCTGCTGCACTTCAGAGCTTTGAACAAAAGTTTCTCCCCCTCCACTTCTCCTCCTGTCTGCCATGAGAAGTGACAGAAAACGTCAGATTCCAATGCCCAAATTAAATGTAGTAATCTGATCAGAATTAAATGCCAAATGACTCACCTCCTGCAGCAGCCTCTGTGCCACCTGTCCTTTTCCCTGCCTCTTAGATTTCATAGTTTGCTGCTCAATACAGTGTCCAAGATAATATAAAATGGCCCTGATAAAGAAGGAGCTAATGGATAAAAACACCATGAGAGCTTTCAGGTGGAAGACTGCACTCTAAGCAGATATAAGTGATGACATTTGTGGGGAACCTGCCCTATACTCTTCCTTTTCAATGGAAAAAGTGATGTTGATAGAATAATTCTGAATTTTTCACCTCTCTTTGAAATGGCACATCAGTGAGACAGTGACAATGTTCTTACCATTAAACCCGACAGAGAAATGTGTGTTCCCTGATTCCAGAAGGCTGCAATAATGTAAAAAGTGGGATGAATCTGAACCAGATGACCAGATAGAGACCTGGACACAGGACAATGTGGCACCAGTAGTTTTTAATACACTTGCTGAATTTGGTACCAGTTCTTGTTCCTGAAAATCAAAGAAGAAACTAATTTAAAGAAGTTATCTGCTGCTTTTTTTTTTGCTTTTGCTTCTTATAAAAGGTAACATACCCATGAGCTCTGACCCTGTGTCCTAACTGGGAAACAGAAGGAAAACTTCAGTCAAGGGCCATCTATAGTTCCTTCAGATTCTCATTCCATCAGCAAGCCAAAAGAAAGAGTTCTGCCCTAAAATTTAAGAAAACTCAAAAATAGGCTCCACCCCACCCCCCTATTCAACTACCTTTTCTCTTTGTTTAAGGTCAGTGTAACTCACTGCTTAGGCTTCCTAAAATATGACACTTCAGTAAGACACTACCATGCCTCCCAGGCCATCCAAAAATGCAGATCTCTGTTGAGAGGCTCTTCCAAAGCAAGATATATCCAAAATAAAACAACCAAAACAAGCACCCAATTCCTCACCTCTTAAACACTGGGGCTTTTCTGCTTAACACTCCTGTTCCCCATGACTGAGCCTCAAGTCCTCAAGCCACAGGGCCAACACCTTCCATGCCAATCAGATTTTATCAGCAATAACTTTGCTGCTACCAAGGCTAAGATAAAAGGCAAAACAAGAAGAGGACTAAATGGTGGGCAAGTCTGTTGAAAGAAAAGATGGATCCAGCAGAAAAATGGGCTGTGTTAGGGGAAGATGAGCCGTTCACACTGCATACAGCAGTTTACCTTCTCTGTATTCTTTGTCCTTTTCCTGTATCTGGCAGGCTTCCTGAGGCTTGAAACATCTGATAGAAGGAAGGTAAAACTGTCCTAAATGTCTCCAGAAATCTGCTTGCCTATTAGTAATTCCCTAGAGAAAACGTAAAGAAAATCAAACACCAGACTTCACATCCTGAGCAAGCCTGGTTATGCATATTTAATAAAAGGAAACATACATTAAGATAAAAAAGGGTGTCCATGGAAACTGCATACCTATCTTTAAAAAAAGCCCAAACAACCAAACATATTAAATTTTACATATGATTTTCTTTTATGTACAGTCTCCCTCTACCACTTTTGGTGTTATGTATTGGCTGTCAGAGATCCTCACTGCCTGCCTGTTACTTTGGCATCTCCAGGATGATCTCAGCACTGTGCAGCTCTGAATCTGTCATGTACCATACACAGCCTGGGCTGCATGCAGGCTTTTCTGCAAACATGGGCTGCAGCAAAACCCTGAGCAGGATGCCTTGCCCCCAGGATTTAGAACTCTTCAGTAACTTCTTTTGTTGGAGGTTGGAGGAGGGGGAAAAAACCCAAAATGAAACAAAATGTCATGGGGAAGCCAGAAGCAGCCTGTGCTCAGCGAGGAGAGAAGGAGGAGCTGTGCTCTGAGCTCCCACTGGTCCTGGTCCTCACACCCTGCAGGCACAGGGGATAGACAAGGAATATGGATAAATGCCATGGGGACATGAGCATCATTCACAGGTTATTTAAAGCAATACCATGAAGCCATGGTGCTGTAGCATTTCAAGGCTACAACCAGCAGCTGTCCTGGTGCTTTGTGTGGGGTATCTGGGTTGCAGCTCTGAAAGCTGGGGTTCATGCTCAGGACAGAGCACCAGGCATTTGCGTGTGGGGGATCAACAAACACTGAATCATCTTGTGGTCTCTGAGCTCCAGCTCCCAGAACAGTGCTGAGCACCAAGCAGTGCTCAAAGAGGCTCTTTGTTCCCAGCACCAGCTGCTGGGCAATGTGATGAGATCTGCAGCAAGCAGAGGTTTGCAAGAGATGTGTGCCTGGAGACAGACAGCAAAAGAACAGTGCTATAATTAGCACAGGGTGTACAATCAAACTTCTATCAAAATGAAAGCAAGAGTTGGCTTCTTCAACATTTTACCTTTAACAAACAGGCAAATTTGCCAAGTCTATCAGTAGGCACTAGTGCAGCTCTGGGAAAACAGTGAGTTGTACACACTGGGACATGCTGAATGATACTCAAAGGCACCACCTAATTTGTGGTGACAGCAAAGGTCACCATGGAATACTTGACCTCTTCCAATCTGTTTCCATATGGATCCTGCTGTATAAATTGCCATAGCACTCAGCAGCTTTAGGATCAAGACCTTACCATAGAGAAGCAGTATCCTGAGCTATCACCTTATTACCATTGTTTCCAATGGTAATTCCAATAGAATCATGATCTCTTCTTCAGTAACTAGGAAATTAAATCCAGTCCCTACTGCATTTTTAATGGCAGTAAGAATTTCCACAGTGGGATCAGACACTTAAGCAGAGCAGCAGTTTCTCACCTCACTCCACAGAGCACTGGCAAACCCAACCTCTACCCACCTCATCCTCCTCTGCAAGTCACTACACACATTCTTTCTGTAGCTGCTGCCTTTCATTTAACTTGCTCTCAAGGAAAGACATCCCAATTACCCAATTTCTAAACTAACATAACCACACACAGCTAAACAATGCAAATAGATTCCCTTCTTCATCCAGTACACTTCAGGCTTCACTATTAATTCATGAGCACACCTGGTTTCCTGCCCCCTTCTCTTCTGTGTTCATCCTGAACAAGAGAGGTGTTCTATCCTGTTCCAAATATCATGACAAGCATCCATAAATTCATTCCATGGCTTGATTCTCCTTACATTCCTGAAACTAGGCACCTGCAAAGTCTGCATGTTGAAGCTCCACTGCTGCAGGTGGAGCCATTCAGGAGCAGACCTACAAGCTCAAGCAGCAAGCAGAGGCTACCTGGCATTGTCCATATGCTCCTGCTGTAGTGCTCCCACTTGTGCTGCTCAGATCTCTGACTTCCCACACTCTTTTCCAACACTACTCTTAAGCTTTTCTGGAAAGTACTCTGGCCTGTATGTCCCTGGTGGAGAAGATGATGTGGCTGAGATAATTGCATGGAAAACCTGCATGTTCCACACTCCATGGATTTCATGTCTGGCATCAAGCATCATACATGGACAAGGCTGATTGACAAGGGCTGCACAGTCAAAGCACAAACTTGTAGGTGGTCCCCTGCATCAGGTGTGGGATCAGACCAGACACAGTGGCCTGTTCCAGGAGGTGATAGGTCCTGTGGAAAACAGGGGATCAAAATGCTTCAATGCAGCAATAGCAGATCTGCTCAAGTGAATGTGATAGTTGAGGAGGCTGGGTGGCAGGAGGAAGGGAAGAATCTGCTTCGTGGCCAGCAGCAGGGATCCAGTGACACACAGGAAGCTGCTGGGAATCCAGAATATTGAACTGTGGGCTGGCTGGCACCTCATTCCACTTATTATTCCATTTGCAATTTTTGTGGTCATCTGTTTTGTTCCCAGCACTGCGTTCTTTCTATGTGACTTGCCAAGGATACATTCTAAATATATTTCTTCCTGCAAGGGTAAGAAATGGGTTAAGTGAGCTTAGAAGTAGGTTTATTCTCCCACCAGCATCTGTATGCCATTATAAAGTCAGATAACTGTATTACTGGGGTAGCTTGAAAACAGACAAAATCTGCTTTCTGTTTTTGCTAAATCCACAGCTAAATGATTTTTGAGGGGGATGTTTTCATGGGAGATAAAAGACTAAAATCAATGATAGGACTGTCTGAAGACTGAAGTTTCATTTTATCTCCACAAAAAATCAGGAGTCAGCTATTCCAGTCACTCTCTATTAAGTTTTGGTTCAAAAATGTCACTTGTACTCACAGCAGTGCTGAAAAGACTATTTATCTGAATCCAACTGTAGCATAAAGATTCTCTTGGAATCTTTTGTTTATTGAATGAGATAAGCATATGTAAGTAATGCCATTTATTGCAAAAAAAAGGACATGTAGGTGATATGAAACTGAAACTGTGATATGTGACAAAAATTAATAACAGTAATCATAAATGGTTATGAGAATGGTGTGAGGTCTAAAGATAACACAGGCATGCACTTAGATATCAATCTGTGATTTGGGGAATTTAGGAGAAAAGTGCCTGACAGTTCAAAAAAGGAAAATTATCATCTCTTTCAAACACTTCAAGAATGGCAACCAGAGTTTAATGCTCTAAATTATGAACTTTGCTGTCACAGCACGGTGATGGGTCTGTAGCACATCTAAATCTGAGTGAGAACCTTGAGAAGTGAGAGAGCCATACAAGATTAAAGTTAAAAGTTTCACAATTTAAAGGTATGCATATTACATAGTTTCACCTTCCTGATTTCACAATACTGTAACAATTTTTTTCCAGAAATACAAGCTTCTATAAAATGCCCCCAAGGACTTTGTTTTGGCCCAGGTAGCCAGTGAGTGGTTCCTCAGTTCTGTATCCATGTGGCCGTTGTACCTCAAGAAGAGTTAACAAGGGTTAGGCAACATTGCTGTCTACAGTAACAGGGTGACTGGAATAGATGGTCCTTGATGTGCTAGTCCTAAAATCCTGATTTTCCAATCTGTCTTCCTTTGCAGCTGGCTCTGTCTAGAGACTCCTGAGAGAGGAATTAGGATTAATTTTTTCTTTCTAGACACTATTCTCTTTAAACACAGATCTAGATGAAAAGCACAACTAAGTAGAAATGAACCCTTGCTCATTTTCTCTTTGCAACTAACTTCTTTTATAAAGAGCTTAGTCTCCAGTTCAGCTAAGCCTTTAATTGTGTGCTTAACTTTAAGTATGTGCTTAATGTCAATGGGACATATGGGTAAGTATGAAACTCAGTGTTTCATTGCATGGACTAACTTACCTCAAACACTTTAATGTTTTTGCTGAACTGAGGCTCTGGCAAACAGAACAAGAAAAAGCATTTAATGGGATATTGAAAAGTTTCCTAGTATCTGTTGGTAAAACTAGTATTTAAAGTTTTTTTTTTTTTCTCCTGGGTGGTATAATTACATCAATAACTCATTTCAGTTCAGCCTAGAAGGAAAGATTTCTTTGAACGTTAATTGAAATGTGGGAGCTTAAACTAAGGAACTGAACTCTTTGCTTTTGGGTGTCTTTGATCAGAATGTCAAAGATGCTTGGATAGTTATTGCTATTACATCAGTGCTCACGACCTTGCCATTAAAACATATGAACATATCCTCTCTCATTCACTGCATTTCTAGGATTACTCCATTCCTGTAGGTATTCAGCCAGAAAAGTGATGGAGTGAGTATCACACATCAGAATGCCACAAACCCAACGCATGCACTCACCAGGATTCCAGGGCTGCTGTGATGGCACCCTGCTGAGGTCCTTGCCCCTGATTTATGTACACTCTCGTTACTGAGCAGTGTTAATTGTGGCTCTAAAGCAAAGGAGAGGTATGAAATGATGAACACCCTCTCACTGCTGCTTCTGTTCTTGAGTTCGGGAAATTTATCTTTCATGAGTTTCTGTACTTAAGTACTTTCTTTCACAAATAGTTCAGTCATTGCATTTAGCATCATTTTGCTCTGAAACCAACACTACCCTGAATCAACTGAGGTGAGCAGTTTTTGAAAAGCTATACCTGGCAGACAAAAGCATTCTGCCTTTTGGCAGCTCTCTTTCCTTTCCTGTCCCTGAGCTCACCCTGAAGCAGAATGAGGTGTTACCCTGTAAAAAAGAATAAATGCTATATGCAGGAAGAGTGTTTCTCTTCTCTCTTGCCTTATCCAAATGTGTCCTACTCTTGTCTGTCCTATAGCTATTGCATCATATTCAGCCTCGACTTGTCCTCTAAATCTTGCCAGAATCTACATTTTGCTCTTCAACTAAAATTAATGGCCACACCTATTCATCCTTCTGACATGTCTGTTCTCATTACTCCTTCATCCTTTGACCCTTCCTGGTGTCATTACCATACTAATATCTTTTACCTTGTGTGTCTTCAGCGACGGGAGCCGCTCTTTCGCGTGACTTAGTACAGAGCCCTGCTAGAGAGTCAAACATATTCTGATGGCTCACTAATATTTTTCTTCATTTCTTTCCCATGACAGGCCACAGAAATATAGAGCAGTTATACCAATATTTCAAAAAAGCCTCAGCAAAACTCTTTTATCTAATGGCTGTGGTTTTATTTCGCAATCTAGGCTACATTTCAATGAAAGCAGAAAGTCAGTGGTAAGTTAAAAAGGACCATAAACAAGACTTATTATAAGCAATATGCCAATAATTATGCTATTACTGCATTCAGGTTTTAGTGCCATGCCTTCCTTGTTTGTTTCCTTCAGCATTTTGGGACAGCTTAGACAGTTAGTAGAAACTCATGTCACTGCTCCTCTGTTTTCCCTTTTAAATTCTGATACATATTATTTGTGTTGCAGCTCTCACTAGAGGTTTCTTGGTTCTTTTAAACACTTCTCTTGGAGATTTAAAATTGAATGAAGCACATATTCCTATAGGTCTTTCATTTTGTAAACATTTTCTTCTTCAAACAAAAATCTGCATTCTGGGTCATATTTGGAGATTTGTAATGTCTCTTTAATGGATTGTAAAACCAAAGGGATCATTACGATAATCTATTTTAAATTAACTTCTGTTTAAACAATAGTACATTTTTCAAGAAGATATTCAGAAGGGGAAAATACATTCTGATACTAGATAAATTATTCTGGTAATCAATTACCCTGCCTTTTAAAACACTGAGTTTTTTTTTTTTAAAGTCTGTATTTGTTTAGCTCCAGCTTCCATCCACAAGATACTGTTAATCCTTTTAGTGATGTGTTCAGGCATATTCAGAATTGTGAAACAGGTATTTTATGTAGATATTGAAGACTGGTATCAATTCACCTATTAACCCACTCTTAGATAAATTGGATAGATTAATTTTCTTAAAACAAAGGTTATTGGAATTTCTTCTCCACAGGCTTAGAATCATTCCTTTGTTCCTCTCTGAACCTTTTATCTTTGGGTATTTTTTTCCTTTGGGTTTTTTTCTTCATGTGAGACAACAAGATCTGGACAGAGAATGCTAGCAATTATCTCAGTCATGCCATGAACTCATCTCCCTCCTGCTTGACATTCACTGCTTACCCATTCAAAGCTAATGTTTTTCTCTCAGCCATTATATTGCACAGGGAGCTCACATTCAGACACCACCTATCACAAACTCTAAATCTTCATCACTATCACTGTATTTCAAGGGTACTTTTCTGCTATTCTGTACATGTGACTGGAATTTTTTGTTCCCAGGCATATGACTTTGTATTTGTCTGTATTAAAATGCATATTGTTCAGATGAGCTCACCTTATGAAATGATGCAAATCCAGAACACAGAAATGATCTCTTCTGTCATTATTTACCACTCCACTAATTTTTATGTCACCTGCAATATTTACTAGCAGAGATTTTGCATTTTATTCCAGATTAGTGCTAAAGAATAACTAGCATTAGGCCAAGAACAGATTACTGCAACAGGATGCAGATTTTCAACCACGGTACTTTTGAAATCCATCTACTAAATACATCTTTCAGCCAAAGCATAAAATGGTTTGGAATGAGCTCAATATACTCCATAAAATGGTAGGGAAAGGTTAAGCTGTTTTAAACAATAAAAATCCAGCTGACCAGGCAATAAATTGCAAGCTATTGTTGCCATCTAATAACATTTTAGACTATCCAGTCATAAAGTTTGAATATCATCATGGGAATAAAGACAAAACCACATTGTGCAGCTAGAAGAAATCCAGTCCCTTAGAAATAATGCAAGACAGCTTTCTCCTTCAAATGCATTGATCTGAGCAGCTCTGTGATGAATGTGACATGGTAACATTCAGTTAAAAAACATTAAAAATCCTATTTATTGGGTAGAGAGAGGCATCTACCTACTCTGACCCCAAAATACATGCAAAACTTGGAGAGTGTTTTCACTCCGGAAGGGATGCACAGAGGCAGCACCACATATGCACCTCTCATCTCAGGAATGGCCTAATATATATGGTAGCATCACAATAACCTAATTCTGTCCTTTCTTTTTCTTAGTCAGCACAGCACACAGTAATCTCACATGAGCCTGCATCTTGCAAGTTGTGCAGGGGTTTGGCAGAACTGTCACTTCCCTTACAATACAATGCATTTGGGGCTTGCGTTCATTATTAAAGAAATAGCATTTGTCCAGGATTAGTCAGTCCAAATGCAACACTTTAGGTCTAATTTTTAGTGATATATCTGGGTCATATATCTTTATGTGATATACAACAAAACTGTATATTTATCTAATCTTGTAGTAGGAGGGATACAATTATTGTGATGTCAGAATAACTCTGAGAAACTCTGTTTCCTCTGGCTCAGACTCAACTATTTAGGAAGAAAAATCAGTTGAAAAAAATAATTGCCAGAGGTTTTGTATGGATTTCAGAACTGCTTGCCAAGAAACTCCTCTATTTCCACTCCTCCAGACTTTCAGGCCAAGTCTTATCTTATTATCCAAGAAACTCAAATACCCTGAATTCTTATTGCCTTCTATTTTCATCACTTTAAATGGACAAATAAATATTATTTCCCTTTTTGGCTTTGAAGCAATTTAGTCAAATAGCTGTGGTCTGTCTTGCTTGTTACTGTGATCCACACACTACAATCCAGACAAATCAATCTGCTCCCGTGGTACTGTTACAAGAGAGGTCACAACTTGCTCTTTGTCTTAGTCCTCTGCATTGATGTAGGACCTGTCATAATATATTTTAAATGGGAATTGAAGATCTAAGCCTTTGTACCTTAATATCATAGTTTTGTTCACAGACTCCTGAAGTTCTAACAGGTTAGATATATGCAATATTTCTTCCCTCTTCTATTTTTACTTGGTGTTACAGGATTCAGCCAGTAATCTATATGCTAAGAGGGGAAATACAGCATTTGTAACAGCTCTTTCCTTCCCATATAATGTACATCTAAAGAAAATTATTATCGTGAATAAAAAACATTTGAAATATGACTTGAGAGTCTCCTGCTCTTAAATATTACAGACTTTCTTATTGCCAATAACAGGTTGTAGGTATTTAAGTATTCTTCAATTTTACAAGCTTTTACTATGTTAAATATTTTTGCTTAAGGCATAATATATGTTTTAACAACTCCAGCATGTGCAAAAAACCATTTTATAGCCCAGAGCTTCACGGAAGTAATAAAGGTTTAAAGGTAATAAGTCTCATCCGTTTTATGAAGGGGGAGAACTACCTTGACACGCTCACATTTTGCAGGTACTAGGGTTTCCAGGTGCAAACAGCATTAGACAGATGGGGTGGAACTGTTAAGAAAACTGACTGAATTTAGTCACATGAATTGGATTTTCTAAAAGGGGAAACATAAAATCACTCTTTCATTATCCTTGCATCTGACAAAATGCATTATCATATGCTTTTGCTCGAACAGTGTAAAGACCGTTCAAAACAGATACAATTGCAAATCAGGAAAGATCACACTTATGTGGAGCCCTGACAACGTGATCTCATCAAGCTAGAACTTGAAATTGCAAGTGTCACTTCAGATAAGATCAGAGAACATTTCCTGTCCCAATGATGTGACATTATCAGGTTTGAGACCGTAGCAAAGGCACATGCACAATTTTGTGAACTAACAAGGCAGATTGAGAACACACTGGTTGGCAGGATATTTTAGATCCTGAGATTGCCTTGAGCTGGGCATAATTACAGCTCATTTTTTGCACATGGGAGAGCCTTCTCGAAGAGGAAAAGAGCAGGGTATTCACTGAGGAAAGAAAAATGTTGATCTTTCAATTAGCATAAGTTCAAACATCTGAACTGTGTTTCACAGTGTACAGACAGCTTTTGGTGAAAAAAGCCATCTTCTGTAAGGCAACTTTTCAGTGGCTGTGCTTCCATTTGTATGGGAATTATTTAACATATAGAATTCTACTTTTAACTGTTATATATTTAAGCTTGCTTGCAAGAAAAACCACAAACAAACAAACCTCTGCTGTTATTAAACTACTTAAAGTTCACCCTTAAGATAGGTCATTAGGAATTTATTAGAAGGATTTTCTGTTCATTTCAACTTCTCAGCTACAAAATAAACACACTGTTCACAGTCATAAAGAAAGGAGGCCAAAGAAGCCTGTTAAATTTCTTGTCTCTCTGCTTATTTTTGTCACAGTTCAGAGCTTAGAAGACAGGTACTAAGAAGGTAGGTACCAGTCCAAAACAGGTTTCATGCACTAAAAGCAGTGATAGGGAAGATGCTGGAGGTCACATAAGAATCATTAATCTGAAAATGTTTCCCAGCACTAAAAGCCTCAAAGCCATGAAATGCCTCTCCTGATCTGAAAATTTCTTAGCACCTACAATTTACTTTTAATTGCATCATTGCTGGAACACTGCTTGTTCAGGAAGATTCACTTTTTGGGTTTAAGTGTCCTTCATGGTTTTAACTCCATCACATGGCTGCAGATCCCTGGAAGTCCAGGCTTGGGAGCTCCTCCACTCTGCTGAAACCATAGGAGTAGAATATACACGCTGGAATTTCCATGATGGAAGACACAAAGTCTATCATGGTAAAGCAGCTGGAGGAGACAGAACTGTAAAGTGCTTTTGCCTCAAAGCTATAAATAAATGTACTTAAGAATAAAACATTATTTTATGGAGCTTATACATGGTCTCCCCAGAAACCATGTAATTTTATGTAGCATAGGCTGCAGCATTTGAAATACTAATTCCATGGGCAGAAGTTTACAGTAGGTTTTTTTACCCAATGTATGCGTGTAGTACGATAGCAAAATAATTTAAAAATTAACATTTAAATGGAATGCACCCAATCCCCCACAAAATCAGTATTTTTTTCAAGTGACTCCCCAGCATATTAAGACCACAATGACTGACAACTTCCTATATAATGTTTGACAAAACAGAAAACTGTACCTCAGTACATAACTAAATATGGTGAATGTATTTTAACATCATGGCTACTGTTTCATCTCCTCATTTTTGCACAAATGTTCAAATCAGATGAAGAAAAAAACACCATGCATTCTTCATATTAACAAACTTTCTTGCATTGATTAACGCAACATTTTATGAGACCTGAAAGAACAAAGTTAAATGAACAAGAAGTGAAAACTTATGATGGATGTGTCCCTCATAGCATTTAGATCTTTTCCACTTGATTAAAAATTCCTAGTTCCTCTTCACTGAATTGTTTAGTTTTTTAGCAGTCTCTGTCCTGATTAAAACAAATTAGCATCAAAGATCCCCAGCTGAATGAGGAATCATTAATTGAGAAACATGCAATGCTCCTTAATTACCTTAGAACAGTCAGAGAACAAATAATCTTGGGTTTCAAAGGGGTTTGCACGCACTGTGCACCGTGGGCTTATTCTCTGTGTCTGCTGGAATAAAAGTAGACTTGCTCATACCACTGAGGGATATCAGTACAAGCCTCAGTAAACACATTGTAGATTGTTTATCTAAAGTGGAGAAAAAAACATAGTGAGGCAGTGGCTGACTGGAAGAGATAGATGTTTCCATTTATTATGTTGACCATAGCTTTTGATTTGCTTTGCATATTCCAGCATTGACTGGGAAAGAATGAAAGCTGTTCATTTTTGATACAAATTAGCAATGTGGGAGCTGAAGCAGGAGTGCTTTACTCAGAAGCACCTAACAAAATGTCAGACATGGAGGTGCAGAGGGTAACCATGTACTTTGAAATAGCAGGGAAGAAAGGCAAAAAAAATTCATGGACGCTGTCTCAAAAGGAATCTAAGGATTATTTGCTCTGCCTTGGTCACTTGTTCTTTGTTGCACTTGTTCTGATTGTTGTTTTTTAAGCTATGACTCAGGCCAGTTGTGGCAGCCTTCACAGGAGAAGGAATAACTGACTTTTTTAAGGGCAGAATATACTTACTAATATGAATATCTTAACATTTGTTTTGCTTCACTGGCTCACAGAAGAAATCCTGCAGGAAAATGTCACTCAACAGAGCTGAGTGTACTCCTGGAGTGGGGCTGTTATTTACATTGCTTTGGCACTAAAGCTAATTGAGCAAGTGCTACTAACCTCAAAACTGGACAGGAAAATTAAATACTGTGCAGAGCTACCTGAGCTCGCTGGGAACAAGCTGGCTTGTCCCAGTGCCAGGCTCCTGTGCTCTTTCATGGAGCTAATTAGCTCTGCAGAGCAGCAAGCAATTAGCAGGGGTGCAGGACAGTGCTGATGCAGCTACACCCTTCTGGTACCCAGACTAACTCACCTAGAATTAGCTGGAGAGATTTGCACCATATTACTGATGCTCTGTAGAGGAATCCTCACAAAGGGAAAACCAAAAGCAGAGGGAAACAAAATCCTGATGCAATGGAATATGTTTGCAGCTGACACAACAAGATGATCCCAGTAAATACAAACACCATAGCAATAAATTTAAAAAACAAGTCCCTACACTACAGGAAAGGTTTGGGCTTGCTCCCAGCTTTTATAAACCTGTGCCATTACTCTGGATTTTACAATGGCTTTTTTTTTGCTGATATGGATACTTCAGAAGGGTGATTTTAAAATGGAGTAAAGAACTTGATCTCAATATCACATCCTGCTGTTAGTAGTCTGGAACCTGAGGGGCAGGGGAGGCTCATCCAGCCACTTACGTTAAAACCACTTTCCTTGTTCTCTTTTCAGTCCATAGCCATGAAATTTCTGTGCAACTGGAAGCCCAAAGATCTCAGAGATTTCACTGGGGCTCATTCTTCTCCCTGATAAGGATAGTATCCACCCATAAAGCACAACCTCCTTTTAGCTATTCAATGTAAAACTGGAAAGGAAAGGAAAGTTGGAAAACTCCTGAAGCCTCTCGAAGACACCACACTCTTTATGCAGAGAGACATTTTAAATATTTGCAAGCAAGACCACTGACCTTAAGCCAAACTAATACTTCTGTAGGTGAGATCCATACACATATTTATGTGTGTGTGTTTGTGTGAGCACAAATGTACCATTTTGAGTAAATAAGCACTTTATTTTGTCTCTTCTCCTGTGAAAAAGACCTTCACCTGTATACCACACTCCTAAAAGCCAAGGAAGAAATCAGAAAGCTGAATATCCTGTTGTTCCCTGATTTAACTTTTACTTATTTAGAATTTAGTGATGCTGGTTTTGTTGTTGAAGTTATAATCTTAATGGGTACATCTACTGATGCCTTTCCTGTTGGCCTTCATTTTTAGAGACTATAAACTGAACAAGCTGATATTCCCATACAGTAAAACTATTGCTTGCACATTGCACTGTCACAGGAACACAAATAAAGAAACCTTTGCAGTCCTGTGTTGTTTGCCATCAAAGCAAGGTTTTGCAAAGCAGGTGAAAGCCACCCAGGCCCCAAAGCACTCCTTGTGGGTTGGTAATTCTTACAAAAAAAGGCAGTTTATTGTAACAGAAGGTTGAACAATGACAAGGTAAATGGCAAGTTCTGAGTGCTTAAATTTTGAGCTACCATTAAGCTGCACAATTTTTAAGGCCTCTTTTGAAAAATGGATTAGTTTATTAAATAAACTAAATGATAACAGTCTAGCCTTAGCAATGTCAGTGTCTTCATCATGAAGAGAACATAATGTTGCATGTTTCCCTTTTTATGGGACTGGGAGAGCCACAATGAGAGGCAAACCCTATGAAATGGCAGTCTGGTTAAGTAATAAAAGAACACCTTTACAGTAATATGAATCATTGACTTAAAATATTTAGATTTCTCAAATGTTCCCCTCTAACCCTCCAAGTATTGCAGAAAACAGCCCCCAGATCTATTGCACCACAGAAATTAGGCAATGACTTAGCACACCAACTCTAGCTAGAGTTGCTTGGACCATGGCATAAAACAATACCTTGGACACACATTTGACTCTTAAAGCTCTGCTGACTGTAAAAACCTGGGCAGGCTAAAAGCTTGGGGTCATATTAAAGCAATATTACTTGGAATTCAAGGCCTTTTCCTCAAAAAGAAGAACAAATTCTTAGAAAACGCTTGGCTAAATCTTGGGAAGGCAGATAATAGAGGCGTCTAAGGAAAGGGTGGACCCTGAGGTCATGGAAAACTTTGAGTGCATATGGTACAAGAAAAGCCCAAAAATGGGAGCAGCTGGCTGGATATTAAAACTGTAAATGTCTCTACAGGAGACAGCCTTGTCCCAGCAGAGACAAACATATATGCTACAAGTAAAACACATTCTGAGCAATTAGAGAAATTGAGTAGCATTTTCTTCCAGGTTTGAAGCTTTGGAAGATTTCTATTTGAAGTGTGCAGATAAAGTGTAAGATGATTGGAGATGCTTTATGAGAACTGAAGAAACCAACAGTATACTCCCAAGAGGAAAGATCAACTATTTGGAAAAGGAATCAGGATCAGAATGTGGCAAGGACTGCATGTCTTCAGAACCTGGATCAGGTTCATGATGAGATTGAATCAAAAGAAAATGCCAAGAGACAAAACCTCTTCAGAACATTTGAAGGGCATGGTGGAGAGGGTGGGGCAGAGAAGGAACATGAATGCCTGAGAAAGCAGAATCTTCACCTGGAGGAAAGAGCATCATTCTTTTGCCAATCTGATGAACAATGGAAATACTTTCTTTTCAAAGAAGAAAGTTACAAAGGGATGGGCCTGAGCTGTTTGTGGAGCTCAGCTCTGAAGGGATTATCCAAGAGGCAATTACAAGCCTTTGGGAAGAACTTGGCACCGTGTGTTGACAGGGTTGCCATTAAATTATTAAAAGCAGAAGGAGGTAAACAAAGCCAAAGGCTGCACAGAATAATTCTGTTGATTTCAGATAGCTGAAAAAATTTCAGAGCAATGGAAAGTGGTTTTCAGAAATGCAATGTAAAAGCCAGTGGACAGAGTGCCTGTGTTTTTCTGAAAGCCTAAAAAGCTTTCTCAGAAGGATTTGCATTTTTGGGGGGAAGCTTTTATGAGGATTTTATTTGTTTGTTTGTTTGTTTTAATAAAGCAGGAACATTTCAGTAACACCAATTTGGATTCTGAAAAAAGAATTCTCCCAATTATTAAATAATCATGATGTATTTGAAGATATATAACACTATAGTCAGAATGAATACACACACTTCAAGATTTTAGGAAAGCTTACAATGCTATATTGTGGCCTTTGAGCCACATTGGAGGCATTTATAACTCCATAAGGCACTTTTTAACAGGCATAGTCACAATTTGTAATGAAGAAGATGGAGCACGAAGAAGGTGTAAAATCTCTGGCCCATTTAATATAAATGAGGGATTAAGTTATGGAAATGCATTATCCCTGATATTCTTCAATATGGTTAAAATTTTACATTCACTGACATTTTCAGACTACAGTGGACAAAAGAGTGGAGCACCTTTGGGATCCTATGGTCTGGGCAACTCAGAATGAAGCAGAAGGTGCTGAATGAAAAATGGCTACTTGAAGAAGAAAACAAAGAAGAAATAATATAAAATCAGTCATCTAATAAGCCCAAATAATAAAAAATACCAGTAAATTGAATAGACTGGTAAAACATTTATCAAGAAAAGGAAAATGACAGCAATAAGCAGAATCAAGAACAAATTCTGTGGCCATTGTTATACGAAAAGTCACAGAGTTTGAATATCTGCCAGCAAATAATTTGGTATGGTTGTTGTTTTTTTAAACTGTGTCTCAAGCTGCAGTATAAAGCACAAACACCTAGCACAATGAAATGAACCTGATACTAAATAACTTAGTAACTAAAATACACTCAGCACTCTTACAGTGACTGTTATTTTTAGATCAGTAAAGAGCTCTGAGTACTTTCTATACATTAATTACTTAATCTTAAGTATTCCCATGTTATTAGTAAGGTTAATTTTATCATGCCTAAGTATTCACTTAGCAAACCTTTTCTGGCCATATTTCCACCATCTATTTAAAAGCAGAAACAAAATTACCTGTATTCATATATTTAAAAGATTTTTATACCTGACCATTTGGCTCTTAGTGCTTTGGGAAGGGATGGGGGCAAGGAAACTTGCAGGAGTATTGACAAATTTCATGTCTGAGAGGAAGTTTTAGGAAACAGACAATTTGTGTGGAGCTCTTTCATGAAAACATCCATGCTGGTTATCCTAAACATTATGTTGCAAAACTATGTTTATTTTTTCTCAATTATATTTTATAACTGAATGTCTTAAGAGACCATCAGGACTTCACATGAGAAAATAAATTTTGCTTCATGTTAATCCCTAAAAATCATAAAGTAAAAAAGACTTTTTATAAATACTGACCTTAGAATAATTGTTAAAAAGACACAAACCCTCAGTAGAATGATTCTGCTATCTTTTAGGTCTTGAAGTGTATTTGAAGAGCTCCAGCTTACTTTTTTCTTGCTTCTTGTCTAATAAAAGGTCTTTTAGAAAAAGGCATTTACTAAAATTGGAAAAGAGCATAGATAAACATTGTTTTGATAACATCATAGAAAGAGAAACAGTTATTGCTAAGTGAGTAGCAATTCTGTCAAAATTAATATTCTTTCTGTATTATTGACTCTGATCTTAGCAACAGGAAAATAAACTAGAATACAAAAGGACAGGAGATGCCTCACCTTCTGCACTCAGTCTTGGACATGCTGAAAATACTGATACCCAATTGATAATAATTGATAACAACTGACAGTTGATAACATTTTCTATACAGTGTTTCAAGCACACTTCTATATCCTCCCTCAGAAGGAAAAACACACTTAGGATTTTATTTCTGGAGAAAGGGCTGTTATTATGTACATAAACAGTTACTGAGTCAGCCTTCACATTAGTCAATATAATATGTGAGAATATGTGGGGAAACAGAGAATGTTCTGATTTAGATCAGCTGTGAAACCAACTACATAATCCATTTTACATATATACATATACATACATATATATACACATATATATATATATATATATATATGCACACACACACACACGTATGCTTTAAAATAATTGTTTGGTTTGCCTGAAGTTCTACTCTTTCTCATTTTAGAAAAAGGCAGTTTTTAACATATCAGCAAGGGCACAGAAATGTTGTTTCAAGACACAAACAAGTTTCAGCATACATGACCAAGCCTGGGGTGATATTAGTCCCTTTTCAGCCTCACAATAAATTTCAGAGAGCCACTAGAATTCCAACTATATGTACAAGATGATGATTTTCCAAATCAGAAATACCTGCAGCCATAGAAATGGCCACATGTGCCATATAGGCAGTCACATAGAAATATAATAGTTCTTATGAAAGTAAAATTGCATTTAATAAGGAAAAGCTGAAAAAACATATGTGGTCCTGAGTTATACAAGCCCAGATTGTGCAAGGACTTTTTTTGTCATCTTTTTTTGTCATTTTTTGTCCTCTTTTTGTCATCTTTTTTTGTCATCTTTGTCCTCTGTTAGTATTTAATGAGGAAGTTCAACTGAAGACAGTGTGGGAAGTTCTGGCCACCTGCAGACATCACTGGGCTTGTTATTATTTGTTATAAGCACCTAAAATAACCTTGGATATTCCATACTTTATTCTAGATCTGAAATAAGTATCAGCAAACTACAGTTTTTCAGGTAATTCTGCACCTTAGAGAGTGGAAAAAATACAGTTAATTTATTTAATTTTCCCCAGTAATGTCAAACATTCTGAACAGGACAACTTTGCTTATAAAAAAGAGGGATTGTAAATCACCTTTAACAGAGAATTTTTCTTTATTGTCAAGAAACCTTTCAGATGCTTTTTAAAAAACTGGTAATGAAATTAGGTACATAATGATTTTATAATTTATATGAATACCAATAAAGTTATTATGCATGAAGATTTAACATCTGTTAAAGTTATCCCAAACTAAAATTCTTACCATCAGGATTCCAGCCTCTACATTAAATTATTTTGAAAATAATTATTGCTGCAGATTTTACACATAACAAATTCCACACTCCAATCTGAAATCCATGTCAAAATGTTTTGGATTTGGGAAGGTGAGAGGAAACTCTATGTATAAAAAGAGCAGTCAGCTATGAAAATTCTCAAATCAGATGAATTTGAATGTTCCTTAGTGGTATATTCATGCCTTAACATGTCAAGAATTTGACCTTTTTTATTAAATAATTTTAAAAGTGTCACCATACTGATAATATTTTATTGTTTTTTTGTACAGGTGAACAAATATTTCATTACATTTCATAGGAATGTAATGAATGGAAGCAAATGTTCTGAAGTGTGCAAATTCAATTTAAGTAGTTTCAGGATTTTATATAAATATAGAAATACAAAGAGGAGCTGAAGTACTAAACCCATGTTACCAAGGACAGGCTATCTCATATTTGGAACAGGAATTTGTAGCTGCTGGATTTCCCTCAGCAGAATCCACAGACTGAGGAGGGGGAGGTTGAATCCTGACAATCAGAACTTCACTGGGGCTTACTTACCAGAACAGCACTTACTCATTTATTTTTCATCCAATATAAATCACATTAAGTGTAAAACAGGCCATTCAACATTTTCTGACTCTAAGAAAGAGTTCCAAAGTTAAATTGGACAGCAGGGTTTGAAAAAAATATGGCCTTTTCTTTAAACAATCATAATGGGACTGTTCATAAAACATCTCATCTGATGTACAGTGGTTGTTACCAAAAAGTTTGCACTTGTCAACAACTAACAAAATGTAGTTATCAGACATTTATGCTATTTAAACCTTCCAAAAAGAAAGCTTTGGTATGTGCTTGCAAACTTCTTATTTTTAAGTGTGGCCATTATAGAAATATTTTTATTTACTTCATTATTATATGAATTTACTAATTTGCATGCAATCAGGAATCCTGGGAATAGAAAGACACTTCAGAAAAAAAAATTCTCAAAGTGAATGGAAATGCTGAATGATCCCATGACAAACATACTTTTCTTGCACAGTGAAATAACATTTTTACCTGAAAACACAGTAAAATGGCTGATTGCTATTTGCCTATCTTCAGTGTTGCAATAAAATATTTTAATCCCTTTAAAACTCACACCTGATTTTCAAGTATTTTTCAAACTCTGTTTGAGATACAGAGGAATGTAATCCTGTATGAGTGAGCACAGTCAAAACACTCCTACAGGACTGGATGCTCTTTCTGTGGATGGGGTTTCCAGTACATTCACAAAACACACTGTGTATTTCTTATGTGAAATGCTTAGATTGAGGATAACACAGAGTTTGGAATATATTCCAGACAAGTGGCTCTTTCTTTTTCCTAAGTGTATGCATCATGTAAACCAGGCCCATGGGTTCATATTCACTTGACCAGACTAACTTTAAAACTGGCAGAAAGGGTTGTTTTCAAAGGACAATTTTTTCACTAGGCTAAGTAGCACTGGTTCAAAGTTCCCAACAGAACCTTTAAAAATGAATTTTTAAAGTTTTAGGTTATATGAGGTCAGAATAGGCAATAAAAGTCACAAGATGGTATTATTTTAAGATAATAATCTTATTTTAAGATATGAAAATACTGAAACAATCATGCCAGTATAAGAAATAATTATACCATAATTCATAAGTGCATAATTTATCAAAACAATAGAGCAGTCATGGTTAGATGCAACCTAATACTCCTGTATAAGATATAACTACATACTGTACAATTGTTCCTTTTTAATAATTATTTTTACATTTAGTCCTCATCCAAATTAAGCTGAGTACTTCTATGTATGAATGGCTTTAGGAAATAAACACAACTCACAACAGGGCTTTATTACTGCTACTGCACCACCATGGCATGCAAGTAACTATGTAGTCAACTATAAACAGTAAAATGTCATCATCTTTCTGAAATAAAAAGAACATAAAAAATACAGATATAGTAGTAAACATCAATTATCTTTTTTTATATCTTTCATATTTACCAAAAGTCTATCATTACATGAGACATTTATACCTCTGTATCACTCTCCTGTACTAGGATGGTGGCAAATTTGGAGTTGAGAATCTATACTTTCAACAAGCTTGTACAAAACTACTGGTTTCATATTACACTCTGTCAGTGTGCAATGCATAAATGAGAATATGACACATCTGCTACCTGCCCCTTAGCATTCTCTTGCTCTTTTATACGTTCATGAATTTTGAGTGAATAAAAAAGACCGAGGGCCATTAAAGCTGGTTGCCAGGTTATCTGCTGTGTTTGCTGAGCCCCCAAAAGACTAAAGTCCTTCACAAAGGAAATTCTTTCATCTGCTTCCTGTTGTTGAGTACTGATTGTGTGAGGTTCCATACTGGTTGTGGGATTTGACAACTAATGTTGAAAGCAAGATGGGTTTTTAAACATTTATTTATTTATATAGGGTAATTCCTTAACAGGTGCTAAAGTGACAATGAGATGAAATTCTGCAGTTGTGAGGAAAAAAAAAATCCATACTTTATTATAAAAACAAGAGCCAAAGTGCTGACTGGGATTAATCTCTTCTGCTTACAGGTCAGGACAATATATAGATACTAGCAAATTTCAATATTGAAATGGGAGCAGGTTGAATAACAGTATGTTCAACTCTCCTTAGATTTGCAGTCTTGGAGACTCTCTTGGGAAAAAGGTATTGTAAAGCAGCTTTTCCATGCTCAATTAATTTTGCTGATCATTTAGCTGGCATGGAGGACCCTCTGTAAAATATCCCTAATTCAGGATAAACTCTGAGGTACAAAAAAGAAAGCCCACCCATCACTCTTCTGCAGTCCAAATTATGAGGCTTTTTTCCAATTTAATAAAAATAATCATTAAATCCTCAAGTCATACTATTTAATAGAATTATCTTTCAAATATTACATTTGGTGTTCTTGGGACACACCTTTGCTAAATTCAAAAGCTGCCTACCTCTTCTGGGCAATGATAAAAAACCACTTAAATCCAAATGATTCTCTTTAGTTCCTGCTTGCTGGAAAGAAATCTTAATGCCAATTACAAGGAAAGAACTGTACAATTCCCATTGTTACATTAAGCTATACAAAAATTTCCTTTAGCTTCTTGGAATTTGCTCAGTTTTCAACTATACAATTTGTTTCTTCATTACAAAAAAAAAAAAAAAGTAAAGATTTTCCTACTTCTGTCCAAGGATTTTCCCTGCTCTGATATATTCAGGATTAAGAATACTTGGTATTTTATTTTGTATTTTGTTGATACCAGGATCCACTCTTTATTAAAGCTCATCATGCATACTCATACCTTCCACAAGTTTGTTCTGCTTTGGGGGATAGCAGGCTGTGTGACTACAACAGAGCACAGTACCTCATGTGTTCATCCATAGATTTGCCTCCATAAAAACTGAGGCTGTAGTATAGCTTTCAATGGAAGCCATTTAAAAAGAAAACATTACAGAATCTACAATTGTAGTTTTTGACTCTCAGACACAAGTTCCTTGACGTGTTGAAAGGTGATGTTTTCGATTTCTGACTCCTGAACTCTTATCTTTACAGTCCGCAGGCTTCTGTTGTGAAATGTCTATCAGAGCACTTGCAATTGCAAGACCTGTAATATAAATAAAAGAAAAAACAAAATTTAATGCTCAGCTTTCCTGAGAAGAATTCCAGAGCAGTGTGATGGTTTCTTTCAAGCCAAGTTTATGTACTTTCCCAGAAGTGATCAGTTTCATTTCAAAGTCAGATAACAAGTTCTCACTTTCTTAAATGCTACTTGGTAACAGTGAAGAAACAGTGGAAGGAAAAAAATGCAGTTTAGACACCAGACTGGAAATAAGGAGAACTGAGCTCCATTTGTATCTCTTATTGATTTGCTCTGTGATCTTGGCATGACCTCTCTTTATGACCATTTTCTGGTTATAAGGAACAGAAGCTTTCTGACATGAATTTTCTCATACTAAATGTATGTGATTGCATTTAGAAATTGATAAAATCATCAAATCAGAAAATAGGAGAGAAACAGAAACTGCAGTTAGGATAACATTGTACCCCTGAATATTTGCCTTACATATATATATATATATATATATATATATATATATATATGCCTCTTTAATTGGGGAATATCCAGAGGTTAATATTTACCACAAAAAGATATGAAAATATCTTTGTAGAAAGCACAGATCTGTAAACAAGTAGTGAACCATGATGGCCTGGGTAAATTCTAAATATTTTCAACTCACCAAAACTCTTCTGGTTTGGATTCTGGTTAATTTGTTGCTATTTCAGGACCTGTTATAATCTTAACAGGGTATTGCCAAGGGCATAGACAGGCATGCTTAGAAATCATAGAAACACAGAATATTCTGAGTTGGAAAGGACCCACAAGGATCATCAAGACCTGCTTCTGGCCCTGAACAGGACAGTACCAAGAATCCCACCACATGCATTGTTCACATCCTTCCAGAATTCTGTTAGTGCTGTGACCACTGCCCTTGGGAGCCTGTTCAGTGCCAACCACCCTGTAGATGAAGTACTTTTTTCTAATATCCAACCTAAACCTCTCCTGACACAACTTCAGGCTGTTCCCTCGGGTCCTGTCACTGATCACCTCAGAGCAGAGATCAGTGTCTGACCCTGCTCTTCCCCTCATGAGGAAGTTGGAACTGCAGTGAGGTCTCCCCTGTCTCCTCCAGGCTGAACAAGTGACCTCAGCCACTCCTCATTCAGCTTCCCTTTTAGACATAAGAAGCTAATATTTTAAGAATTTACTCTTCCATTTCCTTACTACTGCATCCTTTCTAGAAATCAATGACTTCTAAAATGCTGTGATTAACAACACACAATACAGGCTAGTTCTAGGCTTTTAAATTCATGCAGGTGATATTGCAATCAAATGGATTAGGAGTATTCACATCATTTATATTTTCTACTGCAAAAAAACCACAAAAACCACATCTACATACACCCAAAATGTAGGTAAAGATAGTGCTGGTTCTCCATGCAGCCCAAAACATTTCATTCTCCAACCAATAACCAACAACCATTCTCCAACCACCACTCTCCAAGGAAACCTTCGAAAACACTTTTCACCATGTTTAACAGGCAGTCTCTATTCCTTATCTCAAGCCAATCTCAAACTCAATTTATCTATTACACAGATTCCAATTTTCATGCAATCCCTCATTACAGCTCTTATCTACTAAGAAATTATGCAAAAATTGCTTTTCACTAACAAGTGTTGCTACAGTCTTCTTTCATACTATACGATATATGGTCAGATTTAGTTCAGGTTTCCAGTATCCTGAAAAATCTATGCTATTGCACAGTGGTAACATTACCTTTTCTAAGTCACAGAAAAGTTGCAATAATTGATTAAGGTGCATCCAGCTTTTTAGAAATGCACGATACTGTAAAACGCTAAGTACAATTATCATTGATACATTTCAGGATATGTAGGAGCCAAGATTAATCAAGTTGTTTTTTCTCACATACACAAATATTTTATGGCATGAACCAGTGATGCTTAAAATTGGACTTTGACAAATTAAATTGTTGAAATCTTTGAAGCACCTTTAAAGTTTAAGCAGTAAACTTAGGTATTAGCAAATTCAGGGATAAAACCTAAACAACATTTTGATGATTGCTTACGTGTCACTCCATCTTCAACAGCTAGGCTCAGGGACTATGCTAAACAGAAGGAGTATTATTAGTAAACAGATTTTTTTTTAATTTAACAAGCTATTTTAAAATATATTTGGATGTATTAAGCTAACTTCAATAGAACAACTAACAAAAAAGGAATCCTTAGGTCTAACACTGCATACTGGGATGTACTGGCATGTTGATAGAATTCTATTAAAATCAGGTCACTACAGGAGATCATTTTTCAAAATGTCACACAAATCATCTGATGAAATTCATTTATTATGTTCTCTACGCCCAGCACAGTTCCTTGTTATCAAAGCAATACAATTAACTGGGGGAACAATTCATTATTTCAGACTGGCAGTCTAAAGGAATTTCATTTACCAAGTCAAGCTTGTGCACAGACACTTTGAGCAAGGAGGATTTACATCAAAATAAAACAGAAGAAAATGCGGTGGCTTAAATATTCATTAAAAAAACCCCACCAAAACCAAAACATTCCCTTGATGTTACAGATTTTTATCTAAATAATAAATGTGAATACATTTACAGTCATTGAAGTCGGAACTGTAAATTGTACAGTGCTCTAGATGTGTTACCTCAACTACTAAGTTATTACATTTACCCGCCTTCTCTGAATGCTGCTGTTTAAGTCTCCTACCTAAAAAAAAAATCCAAACTTGTATTTTCCAAATCAGTTCATAGTCTCTGGCTGCTTCTGACTCTTGAGCAACATGGCAGAAAGGAACAGTGGAATCAGTAAGGATCCCACATGGAGACTCAACAGGTCACCTCTAATTTCTCTAAATTCAATCTTAGTTGCAGAACCAGCCCTATTTTTAAATTTAGTTTGTTTTTCTACTAAATGTTATAGAAATAACCTGACCTAGTTCTATGCAGCTTAAACAACCTCTAGCTTGTTTTAAGGATATGTACGCATAAGTCATTAAGAAGTGAGCCCAGTCAAATTGTAAGTGGAAAGTATATTTTTGTGAGAGATAATTGCATCCACAATGAGGAAAACACCAGAGGAAGCTATATGAACTTGGTTATCTTTAGCAGAACTATTGTCTTTCCTAATGGAAGTTAAATGGTAGCAGTTTATTCTCAGGAAGTCTCTAATCATAAAATTACTGGGGTGTGAATTTTTTCCTTTTTTTTTTTTTTTTTTTTTTTAAAATATTGAAAAATTTTTAATAAGAAGGGG